>CM017567.1:51186451-51786451 GCA_007844125.1 Sinonovacula constricta | reverse complement strand
AGTGCATTATTCTTAAATATAACACGCTAAAACAAAATCGATTTCTATTCTTACATTTTACTTGACTTCGAAGTGTTGAAAGGGACACAAATGTGCTGTTCCATTTAATTTAAATTCTGCTTTGGAAATACAATTTCTTTACTAATTACCTTTTAACATATAAAACAACTAGAATTTCAATAATGTTTATTATACACAATAATGCCATAGCATTAAGATTTTTGGTTTTCCAAACATAAGGAAAAACCTCAAATAAACAGAGAGCAGGTAATATTTCAGTTATATATGAGGGGAAAATAGTTCAGCAGGAAATAATGCATGGTTTAATCCCCCTCTGTTTATTCAGAGATTTTAGTTAATTCTATCAGAATTGGAATCAAATTATGTACATAAAGTGTAACAATGAAGTAAACACTTCAAAAATATGGTAAAGAGGAACAAAAGCAGAATTATTGAACACAATTGTTCAAACTGTCTCCAGAATGCTGAAATAACTGTTGTTAGGATGATAGACCCAATAAACAAACAATTGTTCTAATGTGGAAAAAATAAAGCATTATAATGATTGCATAAGCTAGAAATGATTATTTAAAATGGGCAATTAATAAAAAAAAAACTGCAGTATTGTTTGTTGTCATTGATTGGTTTCCATACCCGTTACATGATTAGATAATAATTTGTTAAGTTCCTTTTATGTAGCCAATTGGATAATGACAAAGTGAGTAATGTGATGGAAGTATGGATCCTCGTACTAAGATTAGTTTGGTGGTATTACCCAAACCGAGTAGTCATTACGCCATCAATGCTTTTTTTTTATGTCATATTTTGTATCTTCACTGATAGCTGACTTAATAGATAGTTATATTAAGTCTTATTCATATAAGTTAGAACCTTTTTACTTTTTATGTTATCCTGAAATAACAGATACGGATAGTCTAGTTATAATAAAGGTTTATAATTAAGGTAAAGCAAGTGTAAATCAACAATATGGATTATATACTGTTCAAATTTTACTTCTGACTATTGATTTTCTTTACATAATTGCTCTATCGTTTACCATTTTATTTCAGATAAAAACAAAATTGAACTGTATATAATATAAACCCAAGAAGAATATGTAATGATCTCGAAAAATGTTTATTTGCTTATTGCAAATGCTGTTGCAATATAGATAGTCCTCTAAAATAAATGTTACGTTTAAAGGTGCCTAAATATGGAACCTTTTGCGACAATGCTTTGCAGTGTAAATGGGGACTGTGCCTTTAGTAATGTATGTCTGAACAAATTAATGTTTTTAAGTCTTTGTATGCATGCTGTAATAAAATTTAGCTCTGTTTATCATTTGTCTCTGCATGTGTTTGCATTATACATTTTTTAAAACACAAAATTATGCTGGTACTGAATTTCTAAATGATGAGTTTCAATGAAATTTTCATAATTTTGATTACTTAATTTTTCTTAAAACAACTCTGATTATAAATGATGGTATTAATTATAATAAATTTCAAATTAAATTAAGCATCTTACCAGCAAGAGTGCATCTTATCATCAAGAGTGCATTGATTTCCTTTAATTCTTTTGATTTTACTCATTAGTTGTAACTCTACAAGTATTTGTGTTAAGACCAAACAAGATCATTATTTAAACCTTTCAAAACAGGCTGGTTATCATGAATTATGTATGTACAATTCTGACTCTCGAATACTAATTCAAATAATGTTAATTCAACATTTTAAAGAAAATAATCAATATAATGATAAATTGTTTGTGCTAAGTGATTTGGTCTGGATTAAAAAATTTCACATGTACAATATGCTTCTTTTATCTATACAGGTGAGCATTCAGCTTCACTTTTACAAAGACCTACAAGGGCATGGGGCAGAAGCAGTAAGTCTTTTATTTGTTAAACTTTGATAACCATGTTGCATCTTCATCATCAAATTCATAATACTAAAGTCCTGTAGTTATTACTGGGATAGAACCAGAAATGAACAGCAGGTCAAATGGGATGGGATGGGATGGGATTAGCCGGCATTTTTGCCGATACTGCGCAGCGACATTTCTATCATTATAGCACAGGGGCACTTATGAGGTGCCCAGGGACTGAACCCGGCCGGTCCATTATACTGACACCAACGAGTCAGGCGTAATGCTGTCCCCTTAGCCCCGAGCGTTAGGAGGGAAGCCACTACTACCAACTTTAAAGTCTGGTTTGACCCGGCCGGGGTTCGAACCCACGACCTCCCGATCCGCAAGCCGACGCTCTACCACCTGAGCTATTGCGGCCGGTTCAGGTCAAATGGGAGATCTTACTGAGATAAAATGTTTACTAGATCTGCAACAGCTCAAAGAGATGCACCAATACCCTCTGTATACAGCTCAATTCAGTGCCGTGTATGTTAGAGGCGCTGTTCAATATTAATGTGCAAATTATTGTCTATTTTTCAAGTTAATTATTGTCAGTTTGCTATTTAGATAGGAAGACAAACATTTGTTTGGCAGGGGTTACTAGATTAACCGAAATAGGCGGAAAAACCGAAATCGGCTCTAAAAACCGAAATGTAAAAATATATTTTGAAATAAATGTTGTTTGGCGTTTACAAGTAAAGATATTAATATTGAGAAGGAAATTGGTTAACCTAATGCAAGTAAAAGTTTGTGTAATAAAACCAACATTGAAATCATGTATACGCGCGATCGTCGAACCGAAGTACTCCAAAGCCATGGGAATATAAATAATGTATAATGTAGAACTTTATGCTCTGAGATATTTCCCCCAAAACTGTAACTTACCGGTAAAAATTACTCCGCAAATCATATCTCGAAAGCCGATTTTTTACCAAACGACCGCAAACCTTTTTGATTCTGTTCACTCAGACAAATTCTCCCAACCTATTCTACATTGTAAACACATGCGACTCAATGACATCACATCAAGGGAATTGTCGCGCGCTTGATAGTCTGAGTGTGATGAATGCTGGTTTGGCAGCATACATTCTTTCAGAACATGCCATAAATGTTATGCAGAGATACATATTTGGAATTCAGTTACAAAGTTGTCAGTACCGGACTTGGTAGCGCAATCGATAGAGTGTTGGCTCCAATTACGGGAGGCTCCTGGGCCACAACATAAATATAAGAGTACTTCCATGACTGGTTGGCCTGGTTTCAGGATAATGTGACTGGGTGTGGTATCATGCCAGGTGTTCATGGCACGCTATACACAGTGAAGGCAGCACTATATCAGCTTTAGTGGACACCGTCTCCATATAACTGAAATACTGTTGGTGGGACGATAAACCCAACAAACAAGTTTGCTGTTACAAAAATAAAGTAGATTCATTTGTTTATCTTTACAGTTGATCAAAAGAGAGTATTCAGAAGTTCTCACCACTACAGAAGATGGTATTGTATTTTTTTCTTTAAAATTAATTGTTTTTTCTGAAGATTTTGATAATTAAATCAAATTTATGATAAAGAAAAAAAGAATGGTACAATCACAATTCAAGTGTACATACATGTGTTACATTGTATCAAGTAAGTTCATAAAATTTTATGACCATATGATTATTCCTCATTCATTTAAAAGTGTAAAATTCAACTGATTAATAGTTTTGAAAAAGAAGCAAAGTACAACAAAAAGACCGGAATTAAAACCAATGGTCACAAATGGGTGGCACGTCTGTAGAACTGTTTGCCTGTAAAGCTAGTGGAGGTGAACCGTGTGTGCTCTTAATAATCAACACATACATTCTAATGTTTTACATACACTACCATATATTCGAAGTTGATATATTACACAGCTCTTGCACGTCCAGGTGAATGTAAGTAAAGTATATACTTTTAAAGATATAATTAAAACTGCATACAATTTTTCATTATTTTGAGCTTCTGGTGTCAGGGATATTGTTTTTTCACTGAAATCTTAGACAAGTCTAAAGATTGGAGTTCTGTTAAAAATCTAACCAATCAAATTCCAGACAACTGGTCTCAAATTTCTCAAATGTTTGATAACCTTGGTGCTAGGATTTTATCTTAAAAGAAAAATGGGTCTGGGGTCAATTTTGTATTTATTTTCCAGGCTACAATGTTTCGCTGCTCTTTGATCTGGAAAAAATCCCCGCCAATCATGAAGAACTGGTGAAGAAGGCAGGTCTGTTGAAGAGGAACTGTTTCGCTTCTGTGTTCGAGAAATATTTCGCCTTCCAGCAGAAAGGAGAAGATGGACATGAGCGGGCTGTTATTCATTATAGGGAGGATGAGACCATGTGAGTAGTTGTTTGTTTATTGGTTATAAGGTTACTGGATAATCTTACTCTGTCATTTTATAATGTTTCTATTTCATGTTGTACTAATAGTGGTTTAAATGAGCCCATGGCTGAAAGATAAGAGTCACAAGCTTGTAACTTCTCAGTCAGTCACTGCATCTGTCGAGTTCCTGTCTGGGTGAGAACTCACATGTGGGTAGGTTTTCCAGCTAACTTAATGTGCACCAGGGGTTTTACCCAAACATGGGGTCATCCTCTAATAATAATTACCTGGACATTGCAAATGTAACCATAGATGTGTTGGCATGATATAAAAAAATAAATATTTGGGGTTTTATACAAAATCATCAGCATGTGATTATTCTTCTTATAATGGTCTCCTAAATAAGGTCAGAATAAAAATCAGACCAAAATCTCTCCTATAAATGAAATCATTATTAAATTGTATTATTACCTATGATCAGGTGTGTCACACACAAATAAACACCCTTTTGTGAATATTCAGGTTAACAGTTCATTATGTGCTGTATTGTTGCATTTATAGGATATACACTTGTTTATGTCAACGGATGTGATATGTGCTTAAGGAACCAATTGGGTTAAGAAAAAAAAAAGCCATATATTGTGTCAGAAATGTGGCATGAAATTTAACAGAATGAAATCTTTCAATTAAGGAGATATTGCTGTGCATTTCAGGCACTATTCGGATTCTCATCACAGATTATGTTTGGTAGAATTATAGATATCTATTGTCAAATGATCATAGTTGATGCAGTAAAAAGGAAACCTATTTTTTGTTCTGTTGTTCAATGATTGATACAAATCTCTAGCTAAGGTAATATTCAATTATGTGGAGGTTGTACAGCAATATTTTTTTAATCTTTTGTTCACAGTAATCAGTAAGATACATGAATTTGTTAAGTGGCTTGTTTGAAAAAAAATGATACCTTTATTAAGCTTCAGCAACATAGTATAAAAAATGTCTTGCTTTGGATTATGTTAGATTTGTATGTTGCCTGTTTGGTTATGTTTATATAAGATTTATATGTTTCCCGTGTGATTTTGTGGTTAATGTATGATTTGTATGTTTCATCTATGGTCATGTTTCTGTTAGATTTCTAGGTACCGTACTTACTCACTTATAAGACTATTCGCTTATAAGACGACCCCCCTACTTAACCTGTGAAATTGCCGGTTTCTGCTTCGGCCCGCTTATAAGACGAGTCGAAAAAATGAACAGGAGCGTCGATCAGTCATGCTGTCTCAACAAAAGGGTTAATTGGTAAACAGTGACTGTAAATTTCACACATTGCGGGATGTATCTAGTCTCAGCTGCACTGCTATCCTGTAGCTTGTGGCGGCATGACATTAATTTCTTTGATCTACGTCACCAAGTCTGGTATGACAGTACACGATATATCGGGGAACAGTGCACTGTCCTTGTGTGATGCCACCAATCAATAATTTCATGGAAAAATGTAATCGGCAGCCGCTTATAAGAACACATTGTTCACTCCCTCACTGTCAAACTGCTCCGATCGATATCACCTTGACAACAGCTTATCCCAGAGTCAGCCACTTGACCTGTGTAATGAGGCAAGTCTACACAGACACGCCAAGTAAATTACATCTTGGTATATTTGGCAGACTGAAGTTGAAAGTTTGTTTCAGTGTTTACTGATGGATAATAAGCTGTGTTCATGCAGAACAAAGGGAAATGTATGTGAGACATTTTATCGTTGACCGACAGAATTCAAAGTTCAATTAAGGTAAATTTTGGTGGTCGATAATGACAGCACATCGGGTCATTGCATAACTACTAACAAGTTTATATGGTATGTTTTTGCCCTAAAACAATGTGAAAACTTTTTGCCAGGTCGCTAGACCCCGCCTATAAGACAAGCCCCACACTTTGAACATGAAATTTGAAGGAAAAATCCCCGTCTTATAAGTGAGTAAGTACGGTATGTGTAAGTATGTTTATGTAACATTTGTATATTTCCCTATGGTTTTGTTTATGATATATTTGTATGTTTTCTTTGTAGGTATGTTGCTGCCCAGAAAGACAGAGTCACGGTCATCTTCAGCACAATCTTCAAGGATCAGGATGATGTTATTATCGGCAAGGTGTTCATGCAGGTACAGCTACATTTTTATTCAGTTTAATACTTTTACATTGGAAATTGATTCTTAACAAAACAGTAACAAAATAAATTAAATGGGTTCTATAGCCAGGCTATTAGAGACTGATTTCTCCTGAAATACTAATTGCCTGAACTCGACTTGGGGTTTAAGCAGGGGTTTGATTTTTCCGCGGAAACCCGGATTTCTGTGGATTTGGGTCGGCCAGGGACCATTTTTGCAATTTGCATAAATTCAAGGAGAAAATTAGGGGCCGGGGTGGGTGGTGGTAGGGGGAAGCGGTCACCGTGGAATCGGTTGAAATTCCTCAGTTGCGCGAGAGGCGACTGACTAGATGACAGAATTCCCCCGGGGAACACCAATTTGCGTAGTCAAAAACACGATTCAACTTACCAAACCGAACAATTTGTAACGTGCAATTTCATTGGTTGTTACCCAACAATTCATCCAATTTAAAATTCTGTGTCGGCGGCAACAAGCGACTGTTGAGAGCACCTCGGATAATTTATGAATCATCCCCAATCAAAACTCGGGTAATTCCGTCCTCAGGAAAATCATAATATGTGACTTATCAGAGGTGTTCCGATTGGAATCATCCCGAGGATGACTGGTAGACACGATTGAACTTACGATTTGTAACGCGCAATTACATTGGTTGTTACCAGACTGTTCATCCAACCAGAAAAGCCCTAGCTCAGTGATTATGCATCCGGTTTAGTTTTGATGGTGACAGTTTACTGGAAAATTAAAGTAGTAAAAAAAACTCGAAAATGTCACAGATTATTGAATGTACGAACAATTCTCATTTGGCGACAGATGTAGATGCGGAATGTAAAAACAAATTCGGATGGTAAAGGTTAGAAAGTGTAATTAATGGTATTTGAGTAGCTCTGTCCCAATTTAAGAGAAAATCAACAGTCCAGGAAAGTGTACGTGTATTCTTTGTGAGAAAACCATAACGTGTGGGTCTCGAGGATGCATTGCTCTAGTTAGGTTCTATAGTAAAATACTTTACTGAAATGGAACTTTTGTGGACTTAAGAATTTCCGAAGGCCAAAAAATCCATGCATCTTCTTTGTGGGTGTACTTGACCTTTGCTAGTCATTTCTTGTCAATTACATCTTTATATATGTATTATGACTTCCATAATACATATCCATGTAAATATGCTGGACAGTTTTAAGAAAGGCTAATATTATTTTTTTTTAACTTATGGACTGGTCTTTTTTGTTGTTTATATGGCATTGTTAAATATATAGGCTCACTTTTCTGCAGTCCCTGTGTTTTAATTCTTGTCATCTCCTATGTTCCAAACTCTACTGACAGTGATCTGCTTTAAACTACTTAAAGAGTTTTAGAAAACAAAAGATTGATTTTACTCTGTTTGAATTCATATTATATTTTATAGTTTTAAGCTAAATATTAACCCTAAAATGTCTATGGCAAAAAACTATTTTAATGGCCAATTTTAGTGAAATTTTGAAAATATTCCTTTTTTAGGTATATCTATATATTTTATGTTGATAATTTTATTTTTCTCATAGCATACATTTTAGTTGTAAGTAAATAAAGAAGGATAAAAAACTATGATCTTTATATGTTGAGCTGCTCATCTTTAAATAAAGAGAAATATAAAATATGGTTTAAGGATTTTGAAGAAGAGGTCTCTGAAGGAATTTAAGACCACTTTCTGAAAGCTGAAAATAATTTTTTCGGGGGCTTTGCTCCATGATCCTCCACAGGGGGCCTTGCCTCTTGACCCCATGCCTAATGCGGCCCCCAAATCCCTCGCCAAAAAATTGTCCTCTCTTTTCATATTTGACCAATCACGCCCTTGTTTGAGTGATAACTTTAATGTAAGGAGGTCTGTTAGCTGACTGCGGTGTGCAGTTGTTCTAGCCAATTGTTATTATTAGCCTAACAAATGTTAGGTGTGTTTCTTTGCTAGTTAACACTTTACTTGCTGGAAACACCTTTAGGGTAAGGTAGATTTTATGTTAATAGGATAAATGATGTTTTCCAGCAAGTAAAAGGTTAAACCAGGGAGTCCTCATATATCTTTGGCTTTGGTGAACTGAAATTGCAATGGTACAAAATATCATTTTTTTCTGTCTTGGACAGTGATCTTCAGAAATATAAATTGGTGACAGGGATAGATCTGATGCTTCATGTTAACTTCAGCAATTCAACAATTGGAGATTGTATTAGATCAACATGATGCTTTTTTTTTTCTAGAGTCTTACCTCTCATTAAATGTTTGTCTAGCTGACATGTGATTCACGGATGGTTCTTCCCAAATATTTGTATAATGTTTTTCTCCAACATCAATAAAGAGGCTACACCTATATGACTGTTATTGTATCAGTACAATATGTACAATGTTCACCTAAAACAGGGTTGTCACTAGAAATATTTTGAGCAGGCTCAATTAACTTTTGATCAGGCTATGCTATGCGAGCGCCGAAGGTGCGAAGCGTAGCTAGGGCGGTCCAGGGGCATGCTCTTGACTGATTTTTTATAATTTTTTTTCAAATTTGAGGCGGCCCGATTTTCATTTGAGGCGGTCAAATCGGCCGCCAGCCGCCTCCTTATGACAACCCTGCTAAAACACGCTCGATGTCTTTTTTTCAGGAGTTTAAGGAGGGCCGAAGAAACTATCAGCAAGCACCACAGGTCCTGTTCAGTCATAAAGACCCGCCTGCAGAGCTCCAAGGCACAGACGCACGAACAGGGGACAATATTGGATATATCACATTTGGTAAGGTCATAGATCTGTTCATTCAGTAAATCACCAGTAGTCTTGCACACTTTCGCAGTCAATATACTGTATACAATGTACAGAGAAGGGGGTCTCTGGATGAAATTAAAACCACTTTCTTAAAGCTGAAAATCATTTTTTTCGGGGGCTTTGCTCCCTGATCCCCCACAGGAGGCCTTGCCTCTTGACCCCATGCCTAATGTGGCCCCCAAATCTGTCACCGAAAATTCTCTTCCCTTTTTGTAAATGACCTATCACACCCCTGATCTTTTTATTTTTTTGGTTCTGTGGGAAAAGAAAGTTTATAGTCTGAAATTGATACTACTTTTAAGATAAACTTTTTTTACCAACATATACAGCATTGCTTATGGCAATGACATGATGTTTCAATCAGCTGATATTAGCTTACAAAGATTATTTGAAAGCCTGTGTTTGTCCTGTATATATGTCAGTATTATTTCCTTGTAACTGTTTACTTTTTTCAGAAACCCCGAGTGTGTCCTGTGTATATATTTCAGTGTTATTTCCCTGCCACGTTTCAATTTTCAGAAAACCTTAGTGTGTCTTGTGTATATATTTCAATGCTATTTCTCTGCCACATTGCTATTTTCAGGAAGCCCGAGTGTGTCCTGTGTATATATGTCAGTGCTATTTCCCTGCCATTTCCCTGCCACATTGCTATTTTCAGAAAACCTGAGTGTGTTCTGTGTATATATTTCCCTGCCATTTCCCTGCCACATTGCTATTTTCAGAAAACCTGAGTGTGTCCTGTGTATATATTTCAGTGCTATTTCCCTGCCACATTGCTCTTTTCAGAAAGCCTGAGTGTGTCCTGTGTATATAT
Organism: Sinonovacula constricta; assembly: GCA_007844125.1. Lineage (NCBI taxonomy): Eukaryota > Metazoa > Mollusca > Bivalvia > Cardiida > Solecurtidae > Sinonovacula > Sinonovacula constricta. The sequence goes on along the minus strand of CM017567.1, from coordinate 51,776,439 downwards.
TTCAGTGCTATTTCCCTGCTACATTGCTATTTTCAAAAAGCCTGAGTGTGTCTTGTGTATATATTTCAGTGCTATTTCCCTGCCACTTTGCTTTTTTCAGAAAACCTGAATGTGTCCTGGGTATATATTTCAGTGCTATTTCCCTACTACATTGCTATTTTCAGAAAGCCTGAGTGTATCCTGTGTATATTTCAGTGCTATTTCCCTGCCACATTGCTTTTTTCAGAAAACCTGAGTGTGTCTTGTGTATATATTTCAATGCTATTTCTCTGCCACATTGCTATTTTCAGGAAGCCTGAGTGTGTCCTGTGTATATATTTCAGTGATATTTCCCTGCCACATTACTATTTTCAGAAACCTGAGTGTGTCCTGTGTATATATTTCAGTCCTATTTCCCTGCCACATTGCTATTTTCAGAAAGCCTGAATGTGTCCTGTGTATATATTTCAGTGCTATTTCCCTGCCACATTGCTATTTTCAGAAAACCTGAGTGTGTCCTGTGTATATATTAGTGCTTTTTTCCTGCCACATTGCTATTTTCAGAAACCCTGAGTGTGTCCTGTGTATATATTTCAGTGTTATTTCCCTGCCACATTGCTATTTTCAGAAAGCCTGAATGTGTCCTGTGTATATATTTCAGTCCTATTTCCCTGCCACATTGCTATTTTCAGAAAGCCTGAGTGTGTCCTGTGTATATATTTAAGTCCTATTTCCCTGCCACATTGCTATTTTCAGAAAGCCTGAGTGTGCCCTGTGTATATATTTCAGTGCTATTTCCCTGCTACATTGCTATTTTCAGGAAGCCAGAGTGTGTCCTGTGTATATATTTCAGTGCTATTTCCCTGCTACATTGCTATTTTCAGGAAGCCAGAGTGTGTCCTGTGTATATATGTCAATGTTATTTCCCTGTAACATTGCTATTTTCAGAAAGCCTGAGTGTGTCCTATGTATATATTTCAGTGCTATTTCCCTGCCACTTTGCTATTTTCAGAAAACCTGAATGGTCCTGGGTATATATTTCAGTGCTATTTCCCTGCTACATTGCTATTTTCAGGAAGCCTGAGTGTGTCTTGTGTATATATGTCAGTGTTATTTCCCTGTAACACTGCTATTTTCAGAAAACATGAATGTGTCCTATGTATATATTTCAGTGCTATTTCTCTGCCACATTGCTATTTTCAGAAAGCCTGAATATGTCCTATGTATATATTTCAGTGCTATTTCCCTGCCACATTGCTATTTTCAGAAAGCCTGAGTGTGTCCTGTGTATATATTTCAGTGCTATTTCCCTGACACATTGCTATTTTCAGAAAGCCTGAGTGTTTCCTGTGTATATATTTCAGTGCTATTTCCCTGCCACATTGCTCTTTTCAGAAAGCCTGAGTGTGTCCTGTGTATATATTTCAGTGCTATTTCCCTGCTACATTGCTATTTTCAAAAAGCCTGAGTGTGTCCTGTGTATATATTTCAGTGCTATTTCCCTGCCACTTTGCTATTTTCAGAAAACCTGAATGTGTCCTGGGTATATATTTCAGTGCTATTTCCCTACTACATTGCTATTTTCAGAAAGCCTGAGTGTATCCTGTGTATATTTCAGTGCTATTTCCCTGCCACATTGCTTTTTTCAGAAAACCTGAGTGTGTCTTGTGTATATATTTCAATGCTATTTCTCTGCCACATTGCTATTTCCAGGAAGCCCGAGTGTGTCCTGTGTATATATTTCAGTGATATTTCCCTGCCACATTACTATTTTCAGAAACCTGAGTGTGTCCTGTGTATATATTTCAGTCCTATTTCCCTGCCACATTACTATTTTCAGAAAGCCTGAATGTGTCCTGTGTATATATTTCAGTGCTATTTCCCTGCCACATTGCTATTTTCAGAAAACCTGAGTGTGTCCTGTGTATATATTAGTGCTTTTTTCCTGCCACATTGCTATTTTCAGAAACCCTGAGTGTGTCCTGTGTATATATTTCAGTGTTATTTCCCTGCCACATTGCTATTTTCAGAAAGCCTGAATGTGTCCTGTGTATATATTTCAGTCCTATTTCCCTGCCACATTGCTATTTTCAGAAAGCCTGAGTGTGTCCTGTGTATATATTTAAGTCCTATTTTCCTGCCACATTGCTATTTTCAGAAAGCCTGAGTGTGTCCTGTGTATATATTTCAGTGCTATATCCCTGCTACATTGCTATTTTCAGGAAGCCAGAGTGTGTCCTGTGTATATATTTCAGTGCTATTTCCCTGCTACATTGCTATTTTCAGGAAGCCAGAGTGTGTCCTGTGTATATATGTCAATGTTATTTCCCTGTAACATTGCTATTTTCAGAAAGCCTGAGTGTGTCCTATGTATATATTTCAGTGCTATTTCCCTGCCACTTTGCTATTTTCAGAAAACCTGAATGTGTCCTGGGTATATATTTCAGTGCTATTTCCCTGCTACATTGCTATTTTCAGGAAGCCTGAGTTTGTCTTGTGTATATATGTCAGTGTTATTTCCCTGTAACACTGCTATTTTCAGAAAACATGAATGTGTCCTATGTATATATTTCAGTGCTATTTCTCTGCCACATTGCTATTTTCAGAAAGCCTGAATATGTCCTATGTATATATTTCAGTGCTATTTCCCTGACACATTGCTATTTTCAGAAAGCCTGAGTGTGTCCTGTGTATATATTTCAGTGCTATTTCCCTGCCACATTGCTATTTTCAGGAAGCCTGAGTGTGTCCTGTGTATATATTTCAGTGCTATTTCCCTGCCACATTGCTATTTTCAGAAATCCTGAGTGTGTCCTATGTATATATTTCAGTGCTATTTCCCTGCCACATTGCTATTTTCAGGAAGCCTGAATGTGTCCATTGTATATATTTCAGTGCTATTTCCCTGCCACATTGCTATTTTCAGAAAGCCTAACTGTGTGTCCTATGTATATATTTCAGTGATATTTCCCTGACACATTGCTATTTTCAGAAAGCCTGAGTGTGTCCTGTGTATATATTTCAGTGCTATTTCCCTGCCACATTGCTATTTTCAGCAAGCCTGAATGTGCCCTATGTATATATTTCAGTGCTATTTCCCTGCCACATTGCTATTTTCAGAAAGCCTGAATGTGTCCTGTGTATATATTTCAGTGCTATTTCCCCGCCACATCGCTCCGGCTGTCCGAGATAACACCATTAACCTGATCCACACTCTCAGAGACTACCTGCATTACCATATAAAATGCTCCAAGGTAAGTCTATGATTGCAGTGTGTGCCATTTCTTCGAAGAAAAGAGAGCTGTATTGAAATTGCAAAAGCTGGTGTGTAAAGTTTGGAAATAAAACTAATAAATGCATGGGTCCTCTTTCGGCATTGTAATTGCTGATGGTAAACAAATGACCACTTTTTTGTTTGGGTCAATGAGCTTGACTTTGAATGTTTGTGTGTGTGTGTGTGCGTTTCTTATAGTTGCACATACCCACAATCCCCTTACTTCATATGGACATTGGTCATGGATGCCAGCTAACAGAATTATTAATCTAATGTCAATGCATGTATGCTTAAACAAGTGTTTCTTGTAAGCAAGGTTTTAAAACTGCAATGTCCTTTATTTTCTTTTGATCTTTATGTAATTTCAAAGGGTTCAAATTAGTTTTCTTATTACTCAAAGAAGGTAATATATTAAGTTATTCACTTGCTACAGAAAATAAGTGTAATATAAAAGGTATAAAAATAATTTGAAAATGAGGCAAAATGCATATTTTTTTGTATAATATTTTGTTCTTTTTTGTAAGATATGCTACAAAAAGTTAAGGATTTTTTTTATCTATTTATATGTTCTATTGTTTCAACCCTTTGCAGGAGGGAATCACTTTGTTTTAATGCTAGCACTGAATGTTGACAATGTATCAATTTAAATTGTGGATAACAAAAAATAGGTGAAAAACAATTTCCGTTTTTTTTTCTGGCAATCTCCAAATGCCTTAACCTTATTTTGTAGCATATCTTGTATGATTCAAAGCATTTCCATTTTAATCAGCTAATCTGAGCCAATCTAAAACAGAAGAATTTTTCTTCAACAAAAAAACACAACAGAAATTGGTAATGAACTTTTAGCTGGGATGACAATAATGCATCCTTTGCTCATAAATGTTGTTTATAAATTGTATTATGTATGTTCATGAAGTAGGTTAACAGAAGACTTTTTTGACTTAAATCAGAACTAATATTATCCAATCTACAAACACTTGCAATAAATTCTTCTGTTGCAAAAAGATTAAATAACTCCATATAACAAACTCAAGAAACATTATTTTATCACAATATAAGGTCAAAAAGGAATATTTTTCAGTTCACTACTGAATAGAATTATTGGATTTTTCACCTTTTCAAGTAAAATATGACAAAACTTAGAATGGTTTTCCACTGACCTATCAAAATGTTGTTGATATTTTGTATGGTTATAAATGTTATTTATATTCAGTATGTTCATAAATGCATTTTGTTTGTTTCAGGCATACATTCACTCACGAATGAGGGCAAAGACTTCCGACTTCCTCAAAGTATTAAACAGAGCAAGACCTGAACAAGAGAAAGAGAAGAAGACAATAAGGTAATTATCAATTATTATCTATAAATTGTCTTTAACCAAGAACCAATAATAGTAGCACAGCTGGTTTTGAGTGTCCCTTTTAGGTACTGGGAGACCCTGGGTTCAAATATGCAAGAGGCATTAAAAATTGTTAAAGGTAGCTGGTTTTGAGTGCCCCTTTTAGGTACTGGGAGACCCTGGGTTCAAACCTGGGTTGGGAAAACCAAAGGCGTTAAAAATTGTTAAAGGTTGTTTCATGATGGGCAGTCCACTGGAGTTTTCATTCTTCATTGGGTTGTAATAATATGCACTTTAATGTAACTGGATGTTTTTATTTATCATTTTGAAAAGATACATTTCTCTGTAATGGGTAGAGAATCAGCTCCAGGTACAAGAGGCCCTGGGTTCGAAATATGTGGGTATTTCCATGACAGATTGGCCTGGTGTCAGGATAATGTGACTGGGTTTGGTATTATGCCAGGTGTTCACAGCATGTTATACACAGTGAAGGCAACAATATATATTGGGTTTGGTATTATGCCAGGTGTTCACAGCATGTTATACACAGTGAAGGCAACAATATATATTGGGTTTGGTATTATGCCAGGTGTTCACAGCATGTTATACACAGTGAAGGCAACAATATATATTGGGTTTGGTATTATGCCAGGTATTCACAGCATGTTATACACAGTGAAGGCAACAGTATATATTGTCTCGCTACAAAAATGAGATGTTTTCCTGAATTTGGCAGTTTTAACATCTGCTTTCAGATGTTTCATGTTACTTTGTTAAAATTTATTGAAAAAATGCAGAAGATAGATAGTCTCAAAACTTTGAATTTATGTAACACCAGCATATGAATTAAGTGGTCACCATCTTTAAGAAAAGATTTATTTTTTTACCAAGAATTCCTGAAACATACAAACCAAATATATTTTTTGTTTATTATTTTTTCAGTGGACGAACATTCCGACAGAACTAGACCTATTATCAACGTTGATTAGACCATCGTGCTTAGGATGTTTAACATCGGTCAACAGCAGACTTGTCATGACAGTGTTACTGCACCAAGTATCAACATACTAAGATAAACGGAAAAAATAACATCGTATTCTAGATTTAGTAAAGAAAAAAATGGCAGATCTATAAAACATTTACTATATATCTGGAAATTCCTTTTTTTTGGTGTTTTACTTTCTGGTCTGTATTTGCAAACACTGTGGATATAAATTCTCTTTTATTTTTATATGTCAAATGTTGAAATAATCAGCTATCTTAGGATTTCTGCAAATATGTGTAGTGCTATGGATGTGTAGATTAATAGTAAAAGCATTATTCTATGTTGTTATGGTTCTATATTATATTCATTGCTGAAAACACTAATGCTGTCTGCAAAAAAGACAACAAATCTAATACATTGTACTATGTAAGCAATATCAAAGGGTTTGTTAAAAAAAAATATAAAAAAATAGTGCTTAATCTGACTCTTTCATAGTGACAGATATTATTTTTTCCTTTTATCTAACTTCTTTTGTCTTAGCTGATTTTTTTATTGCAATAAAATATCCATGTTGCTTTTCGTATTAAATTTTCTTGTGACAAAAAATAAAGAACAAAAGCATGTTTAATTTTAAATAAGTAATTGTTTTTGTTTAAAAAAATACTATTGCTTCTCTTGTATATTTAAACTTAATACATGTACATGTAAATGATTGATTTTTTCCCCCCAATTTATGGCTATAGTTTAATAAAAGAAACATAAAAAGATAAAAAAAAAAGCTCCAGTTATAAAAAGGTGAAATGTTGTTTTTATATTAATTAAAAGAAAATGTTTCTAGTTTAGTTCAGTAAGTGTATCATTCAGAGTTTAAAGGTGTAGTTAAAACAATTGTCCAAAGCAACTCGGTGGCTAGATTTCATGTTTCGGTTTACATTCGGTTTAAATGTAACCAATCAGATCTTTAAAATGGGATAAGACTCAAGTTTTTATATCATTTTACAACAGTCAAGTTTAAGTTGCAACGACCATGTTTTGTTGGTGCATAAAAATATGGGTTGGGATATGTATTAAAACCTTTTTGCAATTTTGCAAGTGTTCAACATTTATTGTACAGAAGAATGTAAAAAGTAGTTGATAATAGGTTGGGTTATATACAATTTAGTGAACACACTTGTATGCTTATATTAATTTCTTGTATAGATTTCATATTTCTTATTGAATATCTTTTGGCACTTTGCATTTTAAGCTAGCCAAGATTCTATGTGATAAGTTATTTATACTTGGGACAGTGATTCTATTTTTGGATAAAATTGACCCATCATTTTACTGTCCATTTTGTTTGGTAAGTATGAAGTCACCAGAAAAGGTGCCCCGAAATTGGTAGTTTTGCAATTATTGATATTGTATTTACAATAAATACTTACTTCTTTCTTTTAAAGACAGTAGCTTCTGTTTTATTATCTGTTGCATATCTTATTAGATCATGTCAGATGATTCTTTGGTTTCAGAGACATTCTGATGCATTCTAATTTATGTATTCTTGTTGCTGAATAAATTATAAAATTATTTGGTTCTTATTATCATTTATTAATTTTTGGGTTGTCCTTTATGTAGGTCACTATGTATATAGGTCATCCAGTATGTAGGTCACTGGGAAGTCCATGATATAGGTCACTATGTATATAGGTCATTAGGTATGTAGGTCACTGTGTAAATGGGTCATTAGGTATGTAGGTCACTGTTTATATGGGTCATTTAGTATGTAGGTCATTAGGTATGTAGGTCACTGGGTATGTAGGTCATGCATTATGTAGGTCACTGTTTATATGGGTCATTAGGAATGTAGGTCACTGTTTATATGGGTCATTTAGTATGTAGGTCATTAGAAATGTAAGTCATGCATTATGTAGGTCACTGTTTATATGGGTCATTTAGTATGTAGGTCATTAGGTATGTAGGTCACTGGGTATGTAGGTCATGCATTATGTAGGTCACTGGGCATATGGGTCATTAGGAATCTAGGTCACTGGGAAGGTCCGTAAGTAAAAATGACAAATTTTTCATTTTTTTTTTTTATTAAAATGAAATATACTCACATTATCAGCCATACAAATTTTTATTCGATGAAAATGTTGTCTTCAAATATTTTACTTTTTATATCTGTAATCACCCCCATCCCACTACAGAGTATCAATTCTTTCGGAAATGTCTTCAATTAATGGCAGAAACAGTCAATACTTTCATCGAATAAGCTGTATATAATAATTGTGCATACATACATATACAGAAAATCAGTGGAAGTGAAAGGCACTGTAAACCCGAGCAATGCCGACTACTTAATATGCAGATTTTACATTATTAGATAGCACATAATAATTATCTTAATGTGAAGGTACATTGAGAAGCAAATTAAGTAGAAATTAATGATTAAAGGTGAGAAAATACTCTTTGAGGTGCTCCGACTGACATAATAATAAGTCCAAAATTATTATTATTGGTCAATGGTTCTGACAACCAATTAAATGTTATGAATTTGTGTGCATTTATGGCTCTATATAACAGTTTTCCTAGTCAAAAGTCCAGTCAAAATAGAATTTTTTTTTTTTTAAAAATCCCCAAAGGTCATGTACATGATCTTAACAGATACATGTAAGAGTGATCAGTATTTTCTTTCTTCTCAATGAATAAAACTACAAATTATTCAATTTGAATTGTTGGCAAAGAAAGAGATTTTCAAATATAAAAACAAAAATATTGTAAAAAGCAATATGGATTATAAGTGGCGTAAAATAAATGTACCTACTGTTTTTTATCGTCATTTCAGTTTTAAAAAATTTTAATTTGAGATTATTTGCAAGTGATAAAATTTACTAGAAACAGAATGCCTGTGATAAAATTTACTAGAAACAGAATGCCTGACCACACGATCAAAATTTTCTGATTAAAAAATATAAAAACAGTTTAGCATTTAAATTTACCTGCATTGTATTTAACATACAAACAAGAATCATCATAAACATTTCTTGACGTCCTTAGCTAACTTTCCAGGACCTGTACTTATTGTCACAAATAATGTAAAATGTAAACACAACTGTAAACAGCAACTCTGGTTTTTATAACCAAATTTTTAACTAACAGAACACAAAAAAAGAACTAGTCAACATTTGAAACGAACATGAACAACAAACATTTTGATTGTCACTGTTGGATATCTCTAACAGTTCATAGATGTACCTTCATAACCTTGTCCACTGCAGAAAGTTCCTAGAAAGTTATCTAACTCCTCAAAACTACAGTTACAACATATAAGGCTAGGATACATAAATAGCAATATTTGTGTGCTTAGGATGCTATAAGTCATGTGACCGGATCATGTGACAAGGTCACAAGACAAAGCATTTCACTCATTCAATTCAGTCTTACTCATTCTTGCATGTCATTCATTCTCATTCTTGCATTTCGCTCATCCTCATTCGTGCATTTTGTTCATCCTCGTTTTTGCATTTAATCTTTACAGTTGCACACACACGTATACTTCAATACAATCTTTCTGTTCTATAAATGTACACTTCTAATTACCATACATTTAGTATATACAAACTGTTTTACACATGTTCATTAACAACTTTGACGTATCCATATACAACGCAATAACATGTATCTGAGACTGCACCATAAAAATTTAACTGGCATAAAAATTCAGATAAACATATCCCAGTGGCTATTGCAAAGGTAAACAGTATGTTTATACTTAATGCACACCTGTTGATTTAATATATTTGCTTACTCAAATATTGAGTATGCAACCGACCATACAGACGTCCACACTACACTTGGTTATTTACATACAGATGAAACAAGTAAATAGTATACACAATGCCACATATTTACACATTTATCATAAGCATAAATTGTACACATACATGTTAATATACACATTTGTTTACGTAACTTAAATGCATCATGATAAAAGATATATTATAATAAGTGGAAAAAGTTTGATAATGATATGAAATATGAAGACTTAAATGGAACAAAGTTAAATGAGAAAGTAATATACAAAAATTCACACCAACACATCAGATTCTTTTACGCTATATAAGAATTCAACAACTAGCAAATGAAAATTGTCTACTGTCTATTAATTTGTTAACTAAGTCTACATATTTTATATATTGCATTGGCATACCACTTTAGGATTATACAAATACCAGTTATGATAAATGTTTGGACAATATGCATCCAATATGACTACATTTAGTTCTGATTTTGTTGTTTTACAATTTGTGTAAGCCTGAATCTGAATATGTTGATTTTTCAACTTGTTACCATTACATCTTAAACAACGAATATGTGCAAAAATACAGAGAAAGCTTGTTTTAGAAAGCCATGAACAAAAGCACTTAAATGTATACATGGAATGTCTGCTTACTGCCACAAACTACCCCAGTCTCAATTTATAATATCCAATAAACACAAAGGAAATCTATATGTAAATGTATAAGCCATAAAGAAATAACATTAGGCAGTGAAGGTCTTGCTAAATAAGGATTCTGTGAATTACAAGAAAAAAAATAAATCTAAAATAGCTGATATGTAAATTAATACATTGTATTGCGCAAAAAATATCTCCAAAGATTTATGATGGTTCTTTACATTTCCAAATTTTTTTAATTTAATTTCACAAGCCTTCTCACTGCACATGACTTTAAAAGGACAATTATATCTTAATCTTTCATCAACACAGTATAGTTAAAATTAATCTACAGTGTGTTATTGCTCTCGGGAATTTGTTGAAGTGTGATAAAACAGTTCTTATGATCAGAAGACAATCACTTGAGATAAGCTAAATAAGAACTCTCACACCAAATATCTTTTTGTCATAAAAAAAAAATGCATCCCCCCTTTCTCCCAGTACAATCCCATCTAGCTACCAACAATATGACATTTATAATCTGTATTCATTATGATGTACTAACTTACAATTTTTCTTTTTATAAGCAATCTTGAATTGCTGTATTGTTCTTATAAAAATGCTTATAAATGTTTTTTTGTTTTAGGTCCAAACCATGTCTTCCTACAATAAAAATCAGCTATCTTATAATGAAGATTGTCTTCGAAGAAATGCAAACAGCAATAAAATTATCTCAGTTTCTTTTAAAATATCTGTTAATGCTAGAAGGATTTTTGAAAAATGTGAGTCTATCTAAAAGCTAAGCCTCTATTTTCTCCATTAATAATCTAGTCTTATATGCTCTAGTTATAAAATGGCAAAGTTTATGTCTAAAATGTCTAAATAAAACAAGCATATTCCAATATTGGTCCATTTTCTCCAAGATCACTCAAGTCAAACAGACTTAAAAGTATGGAGCATTTTCTGAACTCTCACTTAGACAATTGAATCAGATGAGCTTAAGTATCAGTAACACAAGATGATTTGTACAACAGAGTGCAAAATGATTATTTTCCAAGCTCCTCCTTGAGTAGAATCAAATTGGAAGGTTAATTTGCCAAAGTTCCATGGTCGGTTTGATTTCATGTACCAGTCTACTAGTATAAAATTCAATGCAAATTTCACATCCCTAGGATCATCAATGTAGGATGATATCCCTATGTTGGATGATGTCTAGATGATGGCAGGTGTTACAAGATGGTGGACAACAGGGCGACCATGATGGTGAAACAAACGGAGAGTGCCGACAGAAAGTTGGCCGAACTAGTGGCTGAAATATATAACAATGCTAACTGATTTATTTGTTTAAATGGCATAATGACTGACAACTTAGTCGCAAGAAACACTGTAATAATAATAAAGTCCTAATAGGAATTAACAGCTATTGTTACGTAAGAATTGCTCAAGTCATGAATTTCAAACCACAATATCTTTATTATGTATTTAGCTTCACTATGTATTTAGCTACATGTCTGTATGTTTGCATGACACTTTAACTTTGCTACCTTGAGCTTAAAATCACATTGAAACTAAATAAATAAGAATATTTTTATTGGTATAAAAATTGTGACTTAGTCTTAGTCTCAAGTCACGACTTAGGCTTAAGAATGGTTGGTGAATACAGGCCTTTATCCATATGGAGCTATCTTGGCCTAGTGACCTTTTTTAATTTTTTCAATAAGTACACACAAATTTGGGGTGCCCGTGGCAGAGTGGCCAATCTGTTAACTTTCTCTGCCCCTCACCACAGGGGTTTAAGTCCTAGTCCTTCTAAATTGTTGTACATTTACATGAGGTCTTCCTCTATTAATAATAGCAAGATGTTGATATGCCAAACACAAATGTGTTGCTGCAAGAATCAGTGAAAGTTTGGTGTTTTAAAGGTGGTATTCAACAGTTTGAATATTTTTTACAGAAGCCATAGATTTAAGTCAACATAGCATACAAGGCTTTTGCAATTGCATGCATGTAGTTTTAGAACACTTAAAGCCTAATTTAGCAACAGGATGTTATTGGGATTCTTTCTCTTTTACAAACTTTTGACTTCATTGTTTTGATAATAATAAAATATGCTATCACTGACTCCTTTATTTTGGAGTTATGTTCAAGTTAATATTTATAAAAAAAATTTTTTAATGTTTTAAATATCAGTAACACATACTGAATGCATTGAATAAAAGTAATTCAAGCTCAATATAAATGAGAATGAAGCATGAACAATACAAAGAAACATATAGTTTGTCTAATAAAGGTTATTTTAAGTAAAGCAAAAGTCATCATCAATGCTTGTTTAAAATACCTAAGATACAAAACTCTACAAACCAAGTTCAATGAACACATAACTAATGTTTTATATGGGTTTAAAAGTAAAAAACAACACACACAACATGAGCACATGAGAACCCTGGTTTTCAGTACAAAAAATTCTATGAAGATAATGCCCCAAAAACTCTTTAGGATGTTTACAGGGTTATTCAATAATTTGACCTAGTAACCTACTTTTTAAATCTTAATGACCCAGCTATACATTTCATGCAGTCAAAATTCTGGCCAAGTCCGGTGAAGATTTGGCAAAACATGTAGCTTCCTGCATGTTTGTTTGTTTTGTTTTTGAAATACATTGCAACGACCAATTATGATCATGATAGCAACGTCCAGCTTTTTGGTGGAGGAAGACCCCAGATATTTGTCCAGGTAGAACCACCGGCACACCGCAAGTCAGCTGGAAGAGCTTCTCACATAAAATCCTGCGCCCCAAACGGGACTCGAACCCAGGTGATCAGAGGCTAAGCAGTCAGAGGAGTTACAAATCCGCGACTCTACCTCTATGCCACGGGTGCCCCCACAACAAGTCACATTTTGATTGGCTTAAGTCAGAAGCCATGGTCCAACCCCACTCCCCTCTGTTGTTTTATCTTGCACACATACACAAAACCTGCTGCTTTCTAATTAAAATCAGATCGCATGACATGATGCATTGTGTGATAAACTTACGTTTGTAATTTATGTTAAATGGATGACGGTGAGCATCCTCCCCAGAGCCATACTGGACATAGTAAATAGTATCAAAGTGGCTCAATCTAACATGGAAGAGTGTCAACTCTGCGACGAGTCTGTCATCCTCAACCTGAAATATAAAAATATTATTTATGTCTCTTCTAAATTTACATAATTCAGTTTAATAATACTACGTTTTAATATACTGACTTAATATACTTGAAATACAAGAAATTCCAGTAATTTTATTTGTGTATATCTTATAATGGTAGGTTCACAACTGATAGATCAGATGTCATAAGAATTTATGACTGTCTTATGTGGGATGGGATGGGATTAGCGGGCATTTTTGCCGATACTGCGCAGCGACATTTCTATCATTATAGCACAGGGACTGAACCCGGCCGGTCCATTATACTGACACCGACGAGTCAGGCGTAATGCTGTCCCCGTAGCCCCGAGCATTAGGAGGGAAGCCACTACTACCAACTTTAAAGTCTTTGGTATGACCCGGCCGGGGTTCGAACCCATGACCTCCCGATCCGCAAGCCGACGCTCTACCATCTGAGCTATTGCGGCCGGTCTTATGTATAATGCTCATGATTTGTTATCACAGTGAAAGCAGCACTATATCTACTTCAAGCTGACACATCTGGATGGTGGAGATTGCTGGCAGGACAGTAATTTTTTTAAATATCTCTTGATTGACTCTGGATTTTTAAGCACAAATTAATCACACATAAGCAAGTAATGTTGATCGAGATTAGCCAGCTTCCACTGCTAGCTGTCATATTAGGATCCACACTATTAGCTTCTTACTGCTTACAACAAGACAAGTGACCTTTGCTTGTTTATAGTGTTTCTTGCACCTCCAACAGTATTTCAGTTATATGGTGTCCACTAGAAGGACCTTTTCTGTGTATAGCATGCCGTGAACACCTGGCATGATACCACACCCCGTCACATTATCCTGACATCGGGCCAACTCGTCATGGAACTACCCTTTATGTTTGCTTGAGCGTTAGCAAGGGAGCAATACCGCTACCATTTTTTAACAACTTTGGTATGATGCAGTCAGGGATCAAACCCATGCCTCCTGTACCTGGAGTTGACGCTTAACTGACTGTGATAGCAGGTCCAAAATTATCTTCATAATGGTTAACAAATAACTACCAACTTTGGTACTAAAATATAGTAGGCTGAGTTAAACTCAACTTAAATACATACTCTACAAGTTGCCTCCATAATGTCATGGTTAGCGGTGTTCGTCTCTTGGCCAATGTTAATAATCTCACTGGTCTCAGCAATCTCAAAGACCACCTTGTCACAAGAAAGCCCTTCTGCTCCATGTTCAGTGAAAATGGAACATTCCATTGTCTGGTAACGGTTGCCCTCTTGAAGTGTCAAATTGTCGCAGTTGAAATTTGGCTTATCTGTAAGGAAATATTTTTATTTTTTGAGAACACAGTATTTTGACAATTCTGACTGAGCCCTACTGTCTTTGTAAGCTTAAGGGTGAACAAAAAATGGTGTTTCCAGCAAGTAAAGGGTTAATATAAAACATACCCTTATGGTGTTTCCAGCAAGTAAAGGGTTAACATAAAAAATACCCAACCCTAATAATGCTTCCAGCATGAAAATGATTAATATAAAACCAAGCACACCCTTATGGAATTTCCAGCAAGTAAAGGGTTAACACAGTCATAGAAATATAGACTCACTTATATCCACGAAAAAGAGGAGGCCGGCTTCTTTGGCGGGATAGTTTCCATCCTTGATATTGGCGCTGCACACCAAGGTCTGTTGATTAGAGCCCTTGGGTTTCATATGTATGTCTTCAATCATGAATGAAGCGATATACTTGACCCGGTCTCCAGATGTATCTTTTTCTGTATTCACAGCAATGTATGGCTTTTCCTCATTGAACAGTAAACTCATGACTGGTTCAGGATTGCTGCCAGATGCTGTGCATTTCACCTGAAAGATATATATATATTAGGGATGTCACATTCACAACTTGGAGCATTCGAATGTTCTGATAGTTTTTAGTTTTCCAAATTTTCGAATGTTCGGAACAAGTTTATAGCTCCTACAAAACAAAGTTGAGCTGATATGGTTGACGTAAAACTATGAGAAATTGTAAAGAATTAGTGCAAATAGTTTTAGCAATAAGACCCGTGTGTTCCAATTTATAAAAAATTAATTTGTTGATATGCAGTATTAAATTATCAGTAGTTTCATTCAGAATTTAAACCAAAACCAAGAAAAAATATGAGCTTGTAACATATCTGCTTACTTCTAAATAAATGTTAACTTTTATTTTGGCAAACAAAGTATTTTTGAAAATGGTTGAAGCAATAAGAACCAAGAGTACCCACAAAGAGTCAATATAAATATAGCCAATTATAATTTTGAGCAATACTTTACTGACACTATATATATGTACATGGTTTCATACCATGGCACATGTATTATGTCTTCAATACAGGCTAGTAGACAGTGACAAGGGGTGTTTATTATGCAACTGTTAGCTGAAGTGGGGGTGGTAGGTGTGAGTATCAGCCGATAGGGCTGCTAGTAGAAGATATCATTGTACCCCCCCGCCCCCCCTTCCAAAGTGCACATTTGCTTTTCCTATGAAAAATTCACCAGTGCTGATCAATATTGATTTTAAGCCGACAAAACAATGGTTAGTTGATGTATAAAAGGTGGCTGTTCAGTCATTATTGTACGTTATAAATAAGTCACGTGATCTAATCATTGATCCTCATTTTGACCAGACTGGTTCCATGCTATTACTGGCCTACTGGGTTGTGTAGTATGCGAGCCGGTCGCTATATTACATTATAGGCTGCCATGACAGTGAATAGCTTGACAGAATTTCTAGCATAGTGGATACAGTTAATAGTTCATACGCCACTGAAATAATGGAAAAAATGACAATAGTGTAAAAAATCTTCCTATTTTCTGACGCCATTACACATCTTATTACCTGACCACCATCTAATGGTAACAGGTGTGAATGTTAAACAGTTAAAGTGCACACAAAAAATGTTTAAGCAAGAAACAATATGGCCTTCGTCGTTTTTTGTTATGATTTCAGTTTAGTTTGTGTTATTTAGTTATTTCTAGTTGTCTCAAGCAGCGAAAAAATTGGCAAAATGTTGTGAAAAAAAAATATCCATCTTGCTGCGACACGAATGGATTCTAACCCTCAGAGTAGCATCCCTGCAATAATGGAATGTGGGAATAAAGAAGGGCAACAGGGGTTAATAGGAAAATATACCATGTAATGTCCACTTGTAAGTTTTGTGGGCGCCATGTTGGGATCTATGGGTAGACTGCTCTGGGCCACAGTTGTGTGATGCATATCGTGGACCTCAAGTTTTAAATTTGTGACGGGATCTGCAAAACAAATGCACCACCATGCGGGACATTATTCTCACCAGTCCAGCTACATATGCACAGTAATATAGTTCATGTGTTAAAAAATTCTGCTAATATATAAAGTAAAAGTAAAATTTTGTTTTGTGATACATTGCGGCAACTAATTATAATCATCATAGCGACGTCCATCTGGTTTTGGTGGAGGAAGACCCCAGACACATGTCTCTGTAGACTCACCGTAAACAGCACACCGTACGTCAGCTGGAAGACCTTCCCACATTAATTTCTTAGCCCTGAACGAGACTCAAACCCATGGGGTGGGAGGCTAAGGCTAAGCAGTCAGAAAGGATAAGTTAAAGACACAAATATTTTCTATGGATAATTAAACAAAATGCAAAACCTGCATACAAATTTATGCAATCAGACACCAGAATGAACAATTCAATCTGAGTTACCTGACTGGCATGCACTACATACAAATGATTCCGCTTATTTGCATACATAACTTCCAGATAAATTTATGCAAATAACCAGAATATGCAATAAACCAAAAATCAATATAGGAGTACAATTTCTATGAGTGTTTTTTGTTTTTAGTTTCCACAAATTTGATTTATTATTATTTTATTATTATTATCTCAGCCACTGTATTTTATAAGAAAACATAAATCATATACCCATAATTTTCATAATAAGATAATCACTTGTGATTATTTACAGACAAAATTATGATGGAATCATAATATAATCAAACATACACTGTTGCATCTGTGGTAAAGTGGCTCTCATAAGGGATTCAGGACCAAAGAACTGACAGAATATATTAACTTAACAATATAGTTCCTAGTTGTTCAAGAGCAATGCACTACAAGTGCAACGCACTAACATTAACCTGGTTCGGATCTTTAGGTCAGACAGACCTGCAGGTTCAGCAGGTTCAGGATAAACTTGGTGCGTTGTAGAAAAATGGATATACTAAGCGTAAGTTTTCTGACACAAATGTTTTAACCCAGATCAGGATTCTAACCACTCAGTGACAGAAACCAACTCATTTTTGCTTGGTAAATTATTGCCTTCTCTTAACTTTAACCGTATCATGCCACATTCATTAATAAACAATAATAAAATCAAATATTTTCACACTGATTCTTTACGCAAATTCCACAATTTTTAACATGGTTCTTTCTTCTGGACCTGCGACAAAAAGGCCCATTAGAAAGATGACAACTTACTCAAGACAGTCAGTCGCATTGTGTCTTCTGACAGAACCTTGTTGCCACCATCAACCAATTGGCATCGGTAGGTGCCATCATCCTTGTGGGTAACCCCTGGCAACACAATCTCATTGGTCAGTATTTATAGTAGCAGAATTGTATTGGTTAGAAGTATTTTAAACATTATAATCAAACTTTTATAAAAAACTAATATAATATTACTGATCAAATTAAAAAGAAATATAATTTAAATAATGAAAAGCATATTTTAAATCTTTAGAAAGGCCAAGACAGAGGTTAGGAAGTATTTTTTATTTATATAAATAAAACCTCTTTATAGTATTTAACTCAGTTCAGCATGTATGAAGTCAAAAAAACATTAATTCTGAACTCAGAGAAAGTTTTAATTTACAGAAAACATAGATACATGTTGTAAAACTTGTAAGAGATCATGATGACAGTCTGAAATTTTTACTTCATGACAAAATAAAAACAGACTAACTTTACTATCTCTAAACAGTTTTAAAGATATAATTTTAAATCAAACATGTTTATTTACAAATTTCATTATTCACATATTCTTATAATTAATTTAAATGCTTATTTTAATTTGTTTACTTTCAATTATTAACGAAACATTGAAAAATAAAATAAACAGTTAACAAATGTTAGTTAATATTAGTAGAGTAGATGAAAAGGTCTGTAAGCAAGTGTTGGCATGCAAAAAGTGATACAAAGTTGGACATGCAAGACTGGGTGGGCTAACTGGTATGCTACACTTTACCATGCACAGGAGATACACATAGACAATCTGAAGACACATATACAAGCCTAAGCTAGTAAGGACATTGGATAATTGAATGCATTTGAGATATAAAAACCTAAATTATAATTATTTTTGGCCCTAAAATTTTTAGATTTTGGAGTCCATGATGCCATCTCAAGTTATCTATCAACAATATTTGATTTTTGGTGACTGTGATGTTGTTGATGAAAATGTTATCAACTGAACTGATGATAAATGATTTTTGAATGATGAAGGTGCTGATAATGATAAAAAATAATCATCTTACATCAATAGTTATATTTAATATATTATTTTAAAACACAATTGATGATGATGATAATGATAACGATGGAAATCAACATTTAAAATATATCTTCTTAACAATAGTCATTTAACAATATCAATTAGCTTGAACAAACAAAAATGACCACATATATCAACACTGAGAAGCCAATCACCTGGGTAGTACTTCACATTTAACGTAGAGCCGAGCACAATATGTGCAGAAGCAAAAAGCACAATCACTACACTTAAAATATTGTCCAGTACAATTTTCTGCTAGTGTTCTGCAGATATCATTGACACAAATAGGAAAAAAATAGAAATACTACACAAATAAAGTCAAAAGCTTCACAACATAACTGTCATACAGATTTTGATTTATCTACTATCGTCATTATAAACTGTAAAATATTAAAAGCTGTTTATTGTAGATGTGATATTGTTTGGCTAATTCTGTGTAACATGCTACATCATAATCATGTTGCAAAACGTGTTTATTGTTCAAAAGTGTCCTGTGAAGTGTGTTGCATGCAAAATTATAACATCAACATCTGCTGAAAAAAAATATATGAGTGTATATATCTGTTCACTTTCTAACATTAAACTTTGGATTTGTGTAGGTAACTCTTTAACAGTCGGGACTACAAGAAGTTATTTCAGCTACTGCAGGTGGAGAATTTCACAAAAATGATGCTTTGATACATCCAGCAACAACAGTCAAATACCACAACACAGATTAAGTGTTCATTAAGATAGAGGACTTAAAATATAATAAGTCCATGCTTTAGTTTTACACCATTTAACTATATTTAAAATAACAACAAATAAGACATTGTTATCAGAGCTCTGGAAAAAGAGGAGAAAAAATCTAAATTTTTAGTTTCTCATCCAAACCCTATATTGTGGATACTCATGAGAACCGTCTCAATGAAAGGTTTATTAGAGTACCCACAATGTCAAGTTTGGTTTTTTCAGTCTGACTCTAAACCCTATATTGTGGATACTCATTAGAACTGTCTCATTGAAAGGTTTATTAGAGTACCCACAATGTCAAGTTTGGTTTCTTCAGTCTGACTCTAAACCCTATATTGTGGATACTCATTAGAACTGTCTCAATGAAAGGTTTATGAGAGTACCCACAATGTCAAGTTTGGTTTCTTCAGTCTGACTCTAAACCCTATATTGTGGATACTCATTAGAACTGTCTCAATGAAAGGTTTATTAGAGAACCCACAATGTCAAGTTGGTTTCTTCAGTCTGACTCTAAACCCTATAATGTTGATACTCATTAGAATTGTCTCAATGAAAGGTTTATTAGAGTACCCACAATGTCAAGTTTGGTTTCTTCAGTCTGACTCTAAACCCTATATTGTGGATACTCATTAGAACTGTCTCATTGAAAGGTTTATTAGAGTACCCACAATGTCAAGTTTGGTCTCTTAAGTCTGACTCTAAACCCTATATCGTTGATACTCATTAGAATTGTCTTGGTGAGATTTATTTTGAGAACCCACAGTTTGGTTTCTTGGACTCCAAACCGTATGTAGCTGATATTCATTATAATCATCTCATTGAAACAATTTTCGCAGTACCCACAATGTATGGATTAGATGAGAATAGTGGCTTGTTTTATATATAAACTTCCCAAAAGTCACATCTCCTCTATGTATCTGGAGCTCCGATTCTTACGTTTTACTATTAACTTTGCTCGTCAGATCCAAACCATGCCACAATAAATTGTTTATCATGCATAAATGTGTTATCTGCATCTTTTAATGTGAGGTATAATAAAATGTGAATAATCAAGTATTTTTTGTGTGATGTTTTTAAATCTGTCATTTAGAATCCAGACATACAGCATGATACAAGGTATACATGTGTGTATAGAAGTAAAAATTGCATAGAATGCTGTTTAGAATTTTAACACATATATGCATTTTTGTGAATTTTATAATATTCTGTAAAATG
Source organism: Sinonovacula constricta (assembly GCA_007844125.1). Classification (NCBI taxonomy): domain Eukaryota; kingdom Metazoa; phylum Mollusca; class Bivalvia; order Cardiida; family Solecurtidae; genus Sinonovacula; species Sinonovacula constricta. Next base: position 51,755,774 of record CM017567.1, on the reverse strand, counting down.
GTTCAATTTGTGTCTTATGTGTCACATTTTTGTTTTTACATATCAAGGCAGCAGATAACACTGTTTTTTAATCCAAAAACACATTTCAATCCATTGGACCTCTGAAGAAGCACATTATACAACAATGTCATGCAGACTGTGCAAGCCCCATTGGATGCTCAATTATTGTAATTTCTATGCAATATAACAGCTTCAACCTTTAAATTAGTATAAATGATGACTATCTCGAAGAACTCCAAATAAAGGGAAATAATTTCATCCAAATTCATTATTGTAACTAATGTTGTATTGCATTGTCAAACGGAGCGGATAAAAAGGACTTTATATGTAGTTAAAGGGTTGGTTGTATTGTTACACCACGCAGGTGAAGAGGCCTTTATGATATTCCTTTTGGGAGAGTTTAGAGAATCAAAAGCATTAAAACACTTTGCAACTAACTTTTTTTTCCATTTTTAGCTCGATATACATCAGCCATTAGCAACATGCTGAATGGCAAAAGTGACAAATCAATATTAATACATATGAAATGCAGGTTTTGTCATTTTAGTGATAAGCACCTAAGCATAACTGTTATCAAATCACATTACCAAGTTACATTAATGGCTCCATTTTAGTTAAGAGCACCATAAAATCAATTTACAGGATACATAAGTCACATGAATTTGGATTTGCTCCCTTTATCTAGAGTTAGGAATTTATGGTTAAAACACTATAGAAGGGTACTGATTCTTTTTGTCCCTTTGGACAAAGTAGCAGGCAAATTTCCACCAGTCTAGACACTATTACAGAATGTGAGTGAAAAAAATACTGATGGTGCCACAAGTGGTTTCAGACCTTTAATAAGTAGACCAAAGTTATATGCGCCTTTTTCATCAACTTTTTTAATATCTTGTGCATATCGTGACCCATCAGAAAACAAGTGTTCTGAGTCTATATCCGGAACGAAGCCGTTCGTAAGATGTCTTTCTGTGCCATTGTAGGCAATAAATGTCCATAGCACCCTGTTTAAAAGCACAATGGGAAAAATGTTAGTTGTGGGGTTACTTGATAAGAAAGCCAAAATGCGCCTAAGTCAGGCAAACCTGGAATAATGAGATAGTAAACAATGTTAATAATCTTTGGGGAACTTGGTTGCTGTGGTTTTTTAAGCTACGATCATTCAAAAAGCATAATCATTCTGCCATCTTTCTTTGGAAATTGGAAACATGTAACAACTTCAAAGCATGCCAAGTTTGGGATAAATTAAGCATCTAACATATAAAGTACTAAAACATGACTCGTATTAGAGAAATAATACTTGTGTTAAATCAGGACTTTCTCCAGTTCTGTTTATACTAAGTACTTGTATGATTTATACAAGATCATTCCATTAACATCAAAATTGCTGTCTGAATAAAAGGTCATCATTTACACTTAACTTTTTTTTAACAGAAATATTATAGATACCATATTTAATTGTCTTGAAAATCTTATTAAATATACGTAAAATTTTATTTTTTGTTTTAGTCGTTTAGTCGACACAAAAGATTTACACTTCTTATATGCAGACATTAATGATTGGCCATTCAGTTTTCAAAGATGCAACATTAGATAAAGCAGGATTTGCCCAAACCCGCTACCCTCTAAAACACTCAACATGCTATTGAAGCAATGAAGAAGCCTATGGCCCAATGTATCTTGATTTGGGGTAAATCAAACAAGCTAAATCTTTTAAAATATGGTCTGAATACAAATATTTAACATTAGTAACTGAATCGAAATTATGAGATTATGAGAAGCATATTAATATTTTATGGAAAATACAACATATATAATTAAATTGTAAACTAAAGGCCAGCTTAAAGTTTTTTTGCGTGATAGGTATATGCTAAAAAAGCTGGTCTATATTTGAAAAAATAATAATGCAAATACATGTGTGCATGAGGCTTTTACAAGGCTATAAATAGACAGAAGACAAAATTATTTATAAGCGAGGGATTTATAGATGTTTTAAATGATACTGACAAAAATCAGACAAAAAAAAAAAAAGAACTGCAAAAATAAGTCATACTACAACTATTTACAATTCACTATTTACACCCAAGCTATAAAACAACAACTGGACAATCTTGCATTAAAAATGTGACAAAGACCAGCTGTTCACAACACATATGGACATTATATTTAAAGTTCCTTAAAAATCCAACCAATACATGTTCCCCTTAAAAAAATATCCTTTTTAATCATTAAAGTGAGAAACTCAAACAAAATATTATAAATGCCAATGACCAAACAAAACAAGGAATACTGGACACTATTGTTAGCTTTGCAAGGACTTCTTTTAATTCTTTCATGTGTCGCTTATCATTTGTTATATGGAATTATAACTTAACTTAATACAGAAACAATTTGGTTTAGTTTTGCAAGGACCTCTTACATTTGTGAATAGTTAATGATTTTTTTTTAAATGTTGTACATCTATTTAAAGCTTTTTGCAGAGCGGTTATAAACAAAAAGTAGCCATGTGTAGTTGCTTTGCCAATAAAAAACGTTTAGGTTACTGCTTTGTAAAATTTGAATTCAAATATGAATTGCTATCTAGTAGTTCAAAAAATGTTCCACTTGAATACATACTGACATGTTGCCCCTTTACCAAATAAATTATTGCTAGTGGTTTAAACAATGTTCTAAATTAATACATGGATAAATTTTTTCCCTTTAACAAAAAATAATTAAAAATGGGATTTTTTTTTCTACGTAAAATATCTTTCATTAATCTTTAAAACTCTGGTTATAACTACCATGCACATAATGCATAATTATGTCCAATCAATCATGGCCATTGTGTTAATTGTTAAAATCATCTAGTGCATTTCATGTTTTAAAGTTTTAAAGATCCAGTAAGCATAGACATAATGAATTAACATTGTTAGCTAGAGAAGCTGCTTTGTGGAAATAAAAGATTCACAAGTTACAAAAGCAGGTGACAAAAATGCAGGTAACTACTACAAAAAAAAAAAAAATGCGCAAAATAGAATAATATGTAACCTTGGATCGTTAGTTTAAAAAGATAATCCTGACTTCTTTCAACAACCTCGACTTCATAGTTGGGAAGATCACTGTAAAAACTCTTGCTACTGATGTTGATCTCTAGGCCGGTTTTATCCGTGAATGACCAGATAACACTGCAGAGAGGGAGCATAAGGTCTATAAGTTTATTTGTTTGTTTGTTTATTGGGTTTATCGTCCCGACAACAGTATTTCAGTTATCTGGAGATGGTGTCCACTTGAAGCAGATATAGTGCTGCCTTCACTGTGTATAGCATGCCGTGAACACCTGGCATGATACCACACCCAGTCACATTATCCTGACACCGGGCCAACCAGTCATGGAACTACCCTTACATTTGCTTGAGCATTAGCAAGGGAGCTATACCACTACCATTTTTAACGACTTTGGTATGTCGCGGCCAGGGATCGAACCCGGGGCCTCCCGTACCTGGAGCCCATGCTTTACCGATTGCGCTACCAGGTCCGGTTTACATAAGTTTAATTAAAGGGTTGACTGCATTGTCACACCATGCAAGTGAAGACACCTACAAGACATAATTAAAAGGTTGGTTGCACTATCGCACCGCGCCAGTGAGGTGGTCTACAAAACATAGTTAATGGGATGGTTGCACTATCGCACCGCGCGATTGAAGAGGGCTACAAAAGATAAATAATGGGCGGGTTGCATTGTTGCACCGCGCATATGAAGGGGTCTACAAGACAAAGTTAAATGATTGGTTGCATTGTCCCACAGACTGGGTAAAAAGGACTTAATATATTATTGTTAAAGAGTTGGTTGCGATGTGGCAGAGTGTGGATAAATGGGTAAAAGAGGAAAGTTTAAAGGGGTGAACCTTGCACAAGGCTGGGTACTTGCTGTACTTTCATTAGCCCAGAAAAATGATGTAACCAAAAGGTTTCCAGTGCAACAGACAAAACAACTTAATGATGCTGTAAAGTTGTTACAAAAGTAAACAAGAGGCCAATCAATAAGCAATATTGAAATGTTGGTCCTTGTATTAGACTCATCAAACATTGTTGGTAGAGGCTTCTGGAACACTGACGAGTGGACACAATCAAGAAGGATTTAGCCTAGTCTTCTTGCTTAGATTAAATGAGCTTTTTCCAAATTGACTCAATTCAAGTAAATTTTAACTATCTTAGTAACACCTTCACATACATCCATTCATTTTCAAACATCTACACATGCAGAATAACCACACATGATTATGAAGTATGATTCTATCTGTAGAATTATATTCTACAAATACATGAAGTGCAAACATAAACAAAAATAATTTAACATTGTTCATGACTACATATACTAACATTATCCAGATATACAATATTCTAAATAATAAAATAAATGAGTGTATTGTCTGTAAAAAAACAACACGTGAACAAAATGCTACAATGAAGATGCAACAATACCAACAGTATTGGCAATGTTAATGCACACAATCTAAAAAAAAACATCTCTGGAACTTATAGCAGAATGTGGTATGCTGTCTAAATACCGTAATTGCAAATACAAATATGTCTTAAAAAAGAAATATGTATCTACAATGTTACTGTAATATCAAAATTGATTAAATCAGTAGGCAAAGAAGAAGGTATGAATGTACCTTATTTCCAGTTTAACTCCAAAAATCTGACAAATGATTAAATAAGATGATCTGTACACTGACTGTGATCTTCAATTTCTTCCTCTTCAAAAATGAATTCAGGAAAAAAAAAGAACTTAAGTGACTGACTGATGAAAAACATGTTGAAAATGCATAAAGCTGTAGATGTAAATCTGATCATGTAAAGTTAAAAATAATTCACCACAACACCCTAGAACTCAATTTGTCATTAGTTTGTTTTGCATATTTTGTTGTTGTTGATTTTAGAAATACATTGCAGCAACAAACTCAAGCAATTATAGCATTGAATGTCCAGCTATTTTGGTGGAAGGAGACCTCAGACAAATGTCTTTGAAGAACTACCGATGCAACGCAGGTAAGCTGGAAGATCTTTCCAAATTAAGTGCAGACCCCAATCTGGCTGCTTCAAGTGGTAGGCTATTTTCTCAAGTCTGAATAAATTTAGGCCTAGCAAGCTAAGAGTATATTTGTAATAAAGATATGATCCTAATGAGTCCCTGAAATCAAGGGTCTGGAGGGGAAATAAAAGAGATAAGAATAGGAATACTCCCCATATCTAGAACTCTTCTCAAGTTAATCAAGAACACACAATTCACTTAAATATTTTCAAAAAAACAATTTTAATGTTAGCAATCTATCATCCGTTGTTTACAAGCACCAAGTACGTATTTTTCTAATGTTGTTAAAAGATTTAAGACCAATTACACTTGCTTTGTTATTACTTTTCTCATAATCATAAAGTACACTTAAAATATGCAATACAATATTTTGTAGTTTTCGAGTGTTGTTTGTTTGTGTGATGATAGCAATGAGTATAGGTAATGCATATTTACAAAGTCTGAATGGACAGTTAACAGGGAGTTTAAAGAACTTTCAATAGAACTTCTTAATAGATCATAAGGATAAACAATGAGTACAAGAACAGGTATAGACACGTGAAAATGTCCTTGATACCCATTTTTTTATCAAAACTGCCCAAAGAAAAACAACCAAACCAAAATGCTGTGCAAAAGCCTATGATACCTATACCAGGGAAGGCAAGGATGGAGGCAATAAAACACTATGCCTGTTTCTGAGATCAATCCCTGTTTCCATTGGACAGAATTAAAACTCTATTAAAATTCCACCAATCCGATGCTTGAGATTGGTTTTGATGTTCCTAGTGGCCAGCATTCAAATATTTGAATTGAATTAATCAAATGCGTGGCCAGAATTCAAATATTTGAAATCAAATGCTTGAAATTGGTCTCCGACTCAAGCTCTCAGTTTTATGACCTTGGACCCAGAATAACTTTTGTTGAAGTAAAAAAACAACAAAAAACTAGTGTAACAGGTGCACCAAAATATAGCAGTACAAAACATAATATTTATAGACACTGCTACAGTAATATTGCTTACTACATTTGATCCAACTTCTGATATGCCTTTCTAGGGACAGTAAAAACAAAGGTTACATTGAAATTTTGTATCTATCTACAAGGGACAGTACAAAAATGGGGTAAGTTAAACTGTGCAATTTTTTTTCAATTTCTAAAGCATCTCTCTAGTCATCCAACTGAACAAAATAACAGTCTGAGGTACTTTCTAATCTTTGAACTGAACAAAATGACAGTATAAGGTACTTTCTAATCGTGGAGCCAAAATGACAGAACATTGGATGACAAAAAGCTACGTGTGTCGTGTACAAAGAGGGAAATAAGAGTCTATAAGGCCAATATTATCATGAAAAATATACAGAAACTTTCATAATTTCATTTAAAAGCACCATGTTAAACTGTAAACTGAATGCTTAGAGCAGTATTTGCCTACAGAGATGAACTTTGTCAATTGTGTTGTTTTTTTTCGACAGAATTTTACTAAAATTAGTTTCCTTTCCAAACACTTCTAGAAATTTTGGTCAAAAAGCAAGGGTAATAAGACGTTTTTAAAAAAAGGTGCTTTTCAAGAAGACAAAGAAAGAAAGTGTTTTATAAAAGGGAATTTAGCAATGTTGGAATCTACATAAAGAAACATAGTTTGGTAGAAAAGTATGTGAACAACAAGCTGTGTATGGCATGTTGCACACTAGAGGTGATGAGGAAATATGACTTAACAGCTCTGAATATTTTCATGAAATAAAGGTCTGTATTTAAGGAATTAAAGGCTGCACATCCCCCAAAAGGCTGACGAACTTAGTATTAACTGTTGAAATCCAATGAAATCATAATTCTGTACAAAATGGAAATCATTAAATACATGTGATTGAAATTTTTTTTTATTACTTTTTTATGTTCACTTGGAAATTTGCAATCAAAGTCACAAAACAGAATCTCTCAAAAAGTTTATGTCCTACAATGGAAATTTGGAGCAAAAGTATGGATGTTCATGCATAAAAAGTCCGCAAATAGGACCAGGGAAGTTTAAAAAAATAAATTGTTACACGGTACTGACACAACTGTGGTCATATTATTACATTGTACTGACACAACTGTGGTCATATTATTACATTGTACTGACACAACTATGGTCATATTATTACAGAGTACTGACACAACTGTGGTCATATTATTACATTGTACTGACACAACTGTGGTCAAATTATTACAGTGTTCTGACACAACTGTGGTCAAATTATTATAGTGTACTGACACAACTGTGGTCATTTTATTACACTGTACTGACACAACTGAGGTCATATTATTACATTGTACTGACACAACTGTGGTCATATTATTACACTGTACTGACACAACTGAGGTCATATTATTACAGTGAACTGACACAACTGTGGTCATATTATTACATTGTACTGACACAACTGAGGTCATATTGTTACAGTGTAGTGAAACAACTGAGGTCATATTATTACAGTGAACTGACACAACTGTGGTCATATTATTACAGTGAACTGACACAACTGTGGTCATATAATTACATTGTACTGACACAACTGTGGTTATATTATTACACTGTACTGACACAACTGAGGTCATATTATTACAGTGAACTGACACAACTGTGGTCATATTATTACATTGTACTGACACAACTGTGGTCATATTATTACATTGTACTGACACAACTGTGGTTATATTGTTACATTGTACTGACACAACTGAGGTCATATTATTACAGAGTACTGACACAACTGTGGTCATATTATTACAGTGTACTGACACAACTGTGGTTATATTATTACATTGTACTGACAACTGAGGTCATATTATTACATTGTACTGACACAACTGTGGTCATATTATTACAGTGTACTGACACAACTGTGGTCATATTATTACACTGTACTGACACAACTGTGGTCATTTTATTACAGTGTACTGACACAACTGTGGTCATATTATTACATTGTACTGACACAACTGTGGTCAAATTATTACAGTGTTCTGACACAACTGTGGTCAAATTATTATAGTGTACTGACACAACTGTGGTCATTTTATTACACTGTACTGACACAACTGTGGTCATTTTATTACACTGTACTGACACAACTGTGGTCATATTATTACAGTTTACTGACACAACTGTTGTTAATTATTACAGTGTACAACACAACTGACACATCCAGATCAGCTAGAAGACCTGCTCACATTATAATATTAACCCCAACCAGGACACGAAACAGTTATGGACAGAGTAGTTATATAGGTCAGTGACTTAGGCCACAGTGCTCCCAAATTTAATATTAACCCAAATGTGAGGAAAAAAGTTTCCAAAGACAATGTAACCTAAAGTTTAGCCTCTAAACATGCTCCCATTGTTAAATCCCTAACCTAAAGTTTAGCCTCTAAACATGGATCCCACTGTTAAATCCCTAACCTAAAGTTTAGCCTCTAAACATGAATCCCATTGTTAAATCCCTAACCTAAAGTTTAGCCTCTAAACATGAATCCCATTGTTAAATCCCTAACCTAAAGTTTAGCCTCTAAACATGGATCCCATTGTTAAATCCCTAACCTAAAGTTTAGCCTCTAAACATGGATACCATTGTTAAATCCCTAACAGCCTATGGTCTGGGTGTGGCAGCCTTTAATCCGTCTACAGGAATGAAAGGGTTTGTATTGCAGGGTATGACAGACAGTCAAACCTACTATTGATGAGGAGTCGGGTTAGAAACCCCCATGGCTCGGAGCTATAACTCAGCAGATACTTGGGCAGTGGATCCTCAAATAAGTGACTGGCAGAGTCAAAGGGGTAGAAACCATAAAGCAAGGGGACTTGCAGCCCATCTTTATTTATAAAGGTCCAAGTTAACCTTGAAAAAAATAAAAAGGAAAATATTTTTTATAAGCATCCAGCTAGTATTGGTGGAGTAGAATCCCAATGTAATATCTGGGTAGAACCACCAGCAGATGAGCTGGAAGACCTTCACACAAGTATTCTACAAAGGAAAATTAAAACGAAAAAAAGATTTTTATAATTATAAATACCTAAGGTATTTGTGAAAAAAGAAAACAATCCAAGAAACTAAACAGGAGTTACACACTAACATAAAAAAGAAACAATAACCTATTAGGGATGTCTCAGAATCTATAATAATCTAAAGTGAAAACAAGTTCTGTAAACAGAAATATCAACTAAACAAGTTTCAACGGGGAGTAAAAAATAAACTGAAACAGATAATTAAACACAGTATGGAAATTACAGGGAAATGACCAGATGAAGTTTCTACACAAGGCAAAATATGAATGAATTCAGTTAATTATTTTTTAAGTTCAAACTTGATATGCAGGATTTTTGTGTGGAGAAAGTTAATACATGTAAGGGATAGGGCAGAGCAAATAATTTAATAATTAAAATTGTTATATTTTTTTTTACTTTACTGTCAATACAAATGTTACATGTTTTTGTGTACGCCTGGCTTTTAGTCCCTATTAATTCTTTGTTTTTAAAGGTTTTAAGTTTAGCAAAATTAAGACAAAATAAGGTGTTGTGGATCATTCAGATTGTGATGTCATTATGTTTTTAATGGCACAGCAAACTGCAAACCTTGAACACAGTGAGTTGTTTAAACCCATCAGCCTGCATTCAGGCTACAACATACCTATTATAGTTAGGGCAAACTTGTAGCCAGGTTCAAACGTCATAGGACCGTATTCTATCGTATAGTGAACTTTTTGCTCGAACAAAATTGCGATCTCAGAGTTGGCAGGTTGGAACCCATTAGAGAGAGGGACAGTAGAGCCAGAAAGAGGGATAAAATCCCAAACAATTCTACAAAAATAAGAATTATTATTGAAGGTGATGTATACCAAATTAATTGCTTTTTCCAAAGTTATATATTCAATAATTGTATAAAAAGGGAAATAACTCCATTTGAATTAAGCCAGTCATGGCGTTCAACTATATTATAACTAGGCTTGATTTGTACCAGTCCCATAAAGTTAAATCAAAAAAAGACCAATGGGAGCCAAGAAATAGCGCCAACATTTATCTAACAGATGAAAAAAACACACCAAACACCTGAAGCAACTCAGTTAGAGCCCACATCTTCTTTCTATCCGGAAGAATAAATATTATTGTGTTGATGTTTTTTTACATAGAAAATCTGCTGATTATTATGTATGCCGAGACAGCACCAATTATTAGAATTATGCCAAGTCTTAAAAAAAATATCACCTTCAAAAGCATGCCTACAACTAGCAAAGCTTTTTGGTTTGGTTTATTTGGGCATTCTGGTTGGACATGTTAATAAAGGTTTTTTTGTTTTTTTTTTAAATACATCACCATATGATTGTTTTGTCAACATTGACTTTCAATTAGTGAAGGACAACATCAGACAGTATGTTGCAGGTCAGCTGAAAGACCTCCCACCATGAGAATCAAGATGTTTTTTTATATATATATAATAAAGATTCAAATGAGAAATAATTACACTACTTATAGATCTAAAGTGTGGCAGAAAGATCATCAAGAACAATTCCTAACATAGGATGTTCAAATAAGGACAACTATGTAACTCACACTACATCTAATGTTGAAGATCATCTAATAATAAACAAATAACGCTATAAAAAAAGATGCGACTCCTCTAGATATGGCAACAACTAAGTTACAAACAACTAAATATGTTTATTTCATTAAAAAAGTAACATTAATGGAAATCATGTATTAAGACAATAAAAGGTAACCTAACATATATATCACAAGTACAAATCTTCAAATTAAAAAAAATAATCCAAGGCATCAAAGTATTCCTTATCAATCATACTTTGGTGGAGAACTTGGAGAAATTTGAACCAAATCAGGGTTATGGCCCTTAATCTGTAGCACTGCGAGTATTAGTGCTGAGTAAATTGATTCCATGACGATAAAGAATTACAACTAATTATTGATTCATCATTACGATAGTTCATGATGATTGATTATATATATACCAATAGCATGTCAATCTTATATCCAGCATTTAAATACAAACACAAATGGCTGATGATTTTTTAAAATTCTATTTTCAAAGGACAACTGTGTTTTTATAAGCAAATAATTGCTAATCTATTACTGCAAATTTGACTTTTTTCAAAGATTTTTCATTACAATTGATCACTGGCCCAACAATAGCTTCATGTAATATAAAAACAATTCTGTAATAATAATAATAATAATAATAATAATAATAAAAATAATAATAAAAGTAATTACAACAAACATAACAAAAATTTTGCTTGTGACAAACTGTAACCTGAAAATAAAGACAACTATGCACAACAGTATAAAAATATTGATTACTATGACATAATCAAAATAATACTGAAAAACAATGAGCTTTCACAATCATCATTAAGGTTAAAGTTATGCCGGCATGCCTGCAACGTAAGATAGCAAATTAATAGCAATTCCAGATTATAATGATTCATAGTGTATTAATTATGTTATAACAAAACACCAACCAATATGGGAGTGTTTTGTGGTTTCATTACAGGCATCATATCTAGAATGCCATGAAATCACAAACAAGCATTTGTCCAAACTTGGGATTTTAAATAGTGATGTGTATCTCATGGTTCATTCTAAAAAAGGTCATCCTAAAAAATAAGTTCAACTCCTATGATGATGTGGCTACTGCACGGTCATGATATATGGACCGATGAGTGAGAAAATGACTTGGGTAAACAAAAAAGACTTATACAATATATGGAAATATATAACAATAATCAAAGAAAAAACCCAAAGAGAATTGCTTTTCTGAATACTGTTCTACCATCAGAGGTTTTTCCTATTTACATGTTTATAAAAAGGATCAAATAGCAAAGCTCAACTTTCTGAATCTCGAATGTTAAACTTTAAATTCTAATCAAATGTGATCTGTCTCGAATCAGGAAAATTTTTCATCAATTAACTTATGCATGTGATTTAGCAATTTTGGGTAAAATTTATACAATCGAACTATTCTACATTAGTATGTTTTAATCAATTATGAATGAATTAATTATGAACATCTTCACTGCAATATCATTTTAAAAGTTCTGATGTTTCTGGCACAATTGTTAGGAAAAGGTCACAGACCTATACCAAAAAAATCAAGAAAATTGGCCACCATTGGACTTGAAAAATACCAAAAGGGTCAATCGACTAAATTTTTAAGAATTTTCAATTGGAATGGCCGAAATGGGAATGTTTAATAAATACTAAGTCACCAAAGAGACAAAAAAAAATAAGATAAAAAATGAATATAGATGAATATTCAGCTAGCTGGTTAGTATTGAGCATTTCTTAGTCATGCTAGGTTATATTTTGCATGCTTCAGCCTGCCATGCTTTATTTTTTGCACAAGCAAAAATGAATGCCTTTTGGTCCCTAATTTCTTCCTCAATTTCATCATTGTGTACATGTTGTTTTGTTACTGTCAAATTATTCCAAAATTACCATTAAAACTTAAAGAAAGTTAAATGAGAAGAGAGAGTGCCACAGAATGATGTAACTGTTTAATTTCTTTCAACATTACAGACATAGATAAACACCACTTCAACAAAATATTCTTTTCTCGTACCAAATATAAGTGCAGTGAGACATTTTTTTTTTTGTAACTTGTCAAGTAAAAAAAATCCCCAAAATTGATTATTTGTATGGTTGGATCTAAGATGTATATAATGAGTATGTGATAGAGGTATTGAGAATAGATTGAAATCTGAAAAACGTACTAATCTCCCCTAATTCACAATTATGCAAGTTCGATATCTTAAAAATCATGACTGATCCCATAAAACACAATTATGAATGTTCAATATCTGAAAAACAGTTACCAATCTCCCATAAAAAGTAATAATGCATGTTTAGAGTCCCTCACAAAATTTGTAAATTATTTCTTGCTACTATTCAGAGAAAGAAGCTATCAATTGTAATATTTCTATCTTATTTGAACCCATTTGGTGCAAATATCGTCATACATCCTGTTTGGAGATTTGAGATTTATTGCGATAGCTTTAACCCTTAGCTTGCTACATTTTGTTAAAAACCCATTCTCGGTTTTCTTTGCTTTAATACTATATATGTTTCATGTCAGGGTTGATATACTTATAAACAGAGACTGAGCAGCAAATAGTGTAAATCCTCATCAGACAACTCCCAGCAGGGATATATGTATGTTACATGTCAGGGTTGATATACTTATAAACAGAGACTGAGCAGCAAATAGTGTAAATCCTCATCAGACAACTCCCAGCAGGGATATATATATGTTACATGTCAGGGTTGATATACTTATAAACAGAGACTGAGCAGCAAATAGTGTAAATCCTCATCAGACAACTCCCAGCAGGGATATATATATGTTACATGTCAGGGTTGATATACTTATAAACAGAGACTGAGCAGCAAATAGTGTAAATCCTCATCAGACAACTCCCAGCAGGTAGATGACAGATCTGGATTTAAACTATTTGCTTATGCCTTATATATTGGAGTTAATATAAGAGTTAAAAAAACAACACATTTCAGAATATTTTTAACAAAAATACTTATAGGTATGAATTTGATTCTTTAAGTATCATGACCCATACTGTATTTACTAAAATGATGCCCCTGCTCTAATAAATGCACCACAGACATTTTATTAATCTAGCTTTTTATTGTTAGGTTTAAGTATTAATTATATTAAGCAAAAAACTATACAAGAAAGTATGTTAAGACAATATTTGAGTATATAGACAAGCTTACACCACACAATAATAAAACAGACTAATTGTTTATTGAGACATGGCAATCTTCTAGAAAAATGCAAAAGACATTCATTGTCTGTCTAGCAAAAAACATATTAAGATTTTCATTTGTGGCACAATATATTAGATGGTTCTTCCAGCTTTTGTATTGCTATCAACAGTACCGGTATGTCATAAAGTCTTGGAATTTTGCTGCTTAAATAAAAAAAACAACTAAACTTGCTGAGGGAAAATCCAACATACACAAAAAATGTAGCATATTAAAACACAAACATGCATAGATAATCAACTATACCAATGACCATGACATTAAGTTTAATGCACTTTGTCTTTCTTTATAAGTTAATACTATGCTTATCAAAGGTGTATATTTCCGACTACATTATCAATCCATAGCACGGGCATTATAACAATATATATGACAGAATTGGCTATAACATCTTCATTGCAGCACTCACAAGGTAGTGTCTGTATATATAACATATACATATCTATATATAACACTGAGTGCCGAATGACCTTGACATTCAACGACTGAAACATACCTTGAATAAGCAGAATAAACCTATAGCCATTTTCGGCGGGACCATAATGACTGGCGAAGTGGCCTGAAGCAAAGCCTTCTTTGGCATAACTGTTGTTGGGTTCTACGCTTGCCATGTAAAAGGACTCAGTGATGGGGTAAAGAGTGCCAAGCGAGCTAATAAAGGCAATATCCACTCTGTCCAAGAAAGTCAGAAAGTTTAGCTTTAAATCAGCTCTTAGATTTTAATAATATACCATCAAGTCTTCATCCACTCTGTACTAGCCAATGTTGGTTCAGCTCTGTATTGTGTGATATATTATTTCTGGATATGGTAATGCCTGTGCAGTCCATTGCATGTTTGATTTCACTAAGAATCTGTGACTGTTTTGAGCTTTGAAATTCCCCACAACAATTTCATCATCTGGAATAGGTGTTCACTAAATATATGGCTGCTTTCACTGTGATGGCAAGTTGTGTTAAAAAAAGAGGACACATGCTTTGGTTTTGAAGGACCCACCTTGCGAAAAAAAATGCTACAGTCAACGATCCTCAAATCTATCACAATCCCTCAGCAGATCAAAAACCCTCAAACATTCATCATAGATTAAGTTATGTTTCTACCCAAACATGCTAAATAAGTTGATATAATATCTTACACCAATTCCCCCTTCTAACAATTATCCAGTTCTTAAAAAATGTTGTTCATTTAAAGCAACTATAGTGCTAGTTTCAGTGATATCATGCAATGCGTACACATAGGATAAAAGAATTCTAAAAGATATCTTGACGACCATTACAAAATGGTCTTTTTTTATAGTTACAAGATTAATAAGTCATAATTTCTAAAAGTGCAAATAAAATGTAACAATCACAGGCCAAAGAAGAACAAAAACAGTTCAGTACATGACTTCCTCAGGCAATGAAAATGAATATTGATTGATATGAAACTGCTACACCTTAAGAATATGTAGTACATGTGGCAAACAAAGATTAAAAGGCATCTCCATTCACTTCGTTGTCCAAGATACATTTTGTTAAAAGTAATTTGACTAGCATGTCAGAATAATTACAGCTAGTGCTGGTTTGGCCATCATGAAAATAAATTTTAAAATACATTTTTTTTTTCTGTATCCAATTACCAAGTCCCCTACTAAACCAGCTGAGAATAGTTTTGTTAAAGCTTTGTTATGATTGGTTAAACAGGTGCCCACAAAAGCAATTAAAATCAGACCCATAACTACTTTGATATAAACATATAATAAACATATAACAAACATATAATAAACAAAAACAAAAAAGACAAAAAAAAACAAAAAATTAGAACTATGGGTGAATAATAGGCTGGTTCTAAAACACACTCTTATGTGACACTGGATTGCTAACATCCCACACCAAAACGCTTGCTTGCGACAAGCTCGTCACAAGTTTGCGCAAGCTTGTCGCAATCTTAATAAGATTGCAATTCTTAAATATTATGGTCGCGGATGCGAGCACGCTCGCTTGCATAGAAATTAAGGTTGCGGTTAGGTTTTGTTCGCACACTTCTCGCAATCTTAAATACCATTAAGATTGCGAGAAGCTTGCGGTCTTGCAATCTTATATTCCACTGAAGATTGCAAGAAGCTTGCGATCTTGCAAGCTTAAAACTAATTATTATTAGGATTGTGGATAGGTTGTGGTCTTGCAAGCATAAAATAATTCCAAGACATTAAGAAATTTATTTTGTATTTCTTTAAAGAAATAACATTTGAAAGAGAACTTGACCAGCATGACCAGTTCCACTTGCAGATATACAGCAAGAAAGCTATGATGGCCCTGTATCGCTCACCTGAGGACACTGGCTTTAAAATTTAATCACAAGACTAAATGTTCACAACTGTGCCTTGGATTCTAGTGATTACAAGTTATGTTGAAGCAAATCTTTGCCTACAGTTACACATCAAGATTTATTGCAAACGAAGATTCTGGTCAAGTTCTGTGAAGATAAGGCCCCAAAAAAGTCTTTTAATGTGTTCTCAAGGTTTTTATAGATCTGACCAAGTCACCTACTTTTTGACCATGTGACCTATTTATTAACTCATCCAAGATTTCATACAGACAAACATTTAATGACATTCTGACCACCAGTGTTGGTTAAGATTGGATCAAAACGGTAGCCTTTAAAGTGTTTACGAGCAAATTGTTAATGCAGCTTGATGGACAGTTGGTTGAAAAAAGCTTACCAGAATGTGACATAAAAAAGCTCTAAATACTAACTGCCATTTTTTTTTAAATTTTATTTTGTCATTATTTATTATTTAACAGAAATCACACAACCCTATACAAAACAGTCCCAGATTTACTCTCCCTAGAAAGTAATTTGGTAATGATACCTTACTCCCATCTTGAGTTATTTATAGAAAATCCAAAAATATATTTAATAACTTGACAACAATTGATCCCTAAAGCAATTCCAAACATATTCTTCCCATGAGATAGTTAGTTAACTACTTAATCTAATTAATCCTCAAAAAAAAATAAGATAATGAACATAAACAAAATAAAATGTATTTAGTAACAGTGACTCAGTACTTCAAACTAATTGACAACAAAAACAATCCCATACTTTGGCATCCCATAAACAAGTTAACTTCCAAATTTGATATCTATCTAAATCCTGAGTAGACATGGAAAGCAAATTGCTGTTATAAGTTACAGTGACCTTGATCTGACTGATCACAAAAGCAATTTTAAGCTATGTTATCATTAAAGACAGCTACAAAAGATTTGGTAATAATAGCTCAGTACAATATTTATTTTTTGATCTCATTCAAAAGATGTCAGTTTTTTAATAACTTTTTGTTGTTGTCTTTCGAAAACCTGGTCAAGAAGATCTACAGTCTAATATCTAATATGACAACAAAATAACAGAACAGACAGTAGAGTATCATGTTAAAACCACTCTTACTTTATTGGGAATGTGAATAAACACCATTTAATAATAAAAGTTTAAAAGTCGCTTTTACGGTGTTTTAGTAAAAGTCAATCGTAACTTTCGGAAAATAACCGAAGAAATCGCCGAGCGGTCCCGATTTACAATAGCACATGCGCAGTCTACACTTCCGGCCGCGCCAATTTTCAACATATGCAAAAAATGTGATGAAAAAGATGAAAAAAAATGACTTTCCTTCACTGGACTACTAAGCAGAGGTGAGACATTGATCTACTTAAACAAGTATAAGAAGCACCACATTTTAAATCAGGTTTTCTGAACGTATTAAGTTTAGTACATTAACGGTTTAGAATGCAAAATTAACGTGTTAAATATTTTCGGCATTTTTTTCAGTTCCGACATTTCATTTTTTTCTTATCACAAACGTTTTCTGAAACCGTTGACTTTTCCATAAACATGTGTTTTCTACTGTATATTTAATTTATGCTTCAGTTAGAGTTGATACGGTTCTGACAAGTTCAAACGTACGACATTTGTGTAATATTGTTTATTTTAGAGTGACCCTATTAACGGTAATATCCAGTTACCGGACATTACACATAGATACATTCCATACTATAGGAATAAAGGCACATAAAATGGTTTCAAGTGGCTACACAATATTTTTTGTTGTTGATTACATTGTTGTGTTAAAAAAATAAATTTAGGTCACCGGTAATAGAGATATCCAAGATAACTTGTACATGATGATTGAACACATACATAACTGTGTTTGCTAGTATGGAATTGCCACTCATGTAAAGTATTTTATTTTCTGTAATAGTTTGAAACAGCCAGATGCAAGTGAACAAAAAAAGAATCGGAGATGCAGACGGATGTCAATAAGGAGGTCAGTGAAGAGCAACGCATGGATGACAGACAAAAGGTACTTAGATAACTATGTAACATTTTGACCATTTGTACCAGTTCTTGTATTAATGCATTTGCTACCTTTTAGCACTACCATGTTTATTATTAATTGCATGGCACAGCTGTTGGTACATGAAGATGTCATTTTTGGGAAATCATATGTTGTTTTGATTTTGTTTGATTTTTTGTTACATCGCACGGACACATTTATGGCCATATTGGCGACGTCCAGCTAATTATTGGTGGAGGAAAACCTCCCTACATGGAAGTTCTCGCCCTGACTAGGAATCGAACCCACGCGGTGAGGGGCTGAGGAGCTTCAAGTCAGCGATTCTAACCGCTCAGCCATGGGCGCCCCTGTTTTGATTGCAATATTATAATATTAAAATTAGTTGGTATATTTTAAATTTCAATTTCCTTTGTTCTCTGTATTCACTTACATTAATAAAAAAATAATCTTGCTGTAATAACCATACATTTTAAATTTACTGGCTTTTTATTTATCTGTGTGTTTATGGTTGGCCTGGTGTCAGGATAATATGACTGGATGTGGTATCATGTTATTTGTTCATGGCATGCTATACACAGTGAAGGCAGCACTATATCTGCTTCAAGTGAACACCGTCTCCAGATAACTGAAATATCAGTACTACTGTTGGTGGCTCAATAAACCTAATAAACAATCAAACCACCAACAATTTATTTGAAGACAGTGTTCAATTGAAGCCAATATAAAGCTGTTTTTACTGATTTTAGCATGCCATGAACACCTGGCATGATACACCCAGTCACATTATCCTGACACCTGACTGACTAGTCATAGAACTAGCTGTATATTTGCTTGAGTATTAGCAAGGGAGCAATAACACTACCATTTAACATGACTTTTATATGTTGCAGCCCAGATTGAACCCAATGCCTCTAGTACCAGGAGCCGGCACTCTACGGATTGCACTACCAGGTCTGGTGTTTTACTTTTACCCCTTTGTGCATATTAATGCTTATAAAATAACCAAGATAGTATTTTGTTAAGCTTTACTTTTTAGTTAGGTCAGCATTTCTCAGCTCAGGCTTTAAACATATAAAATATGGGGGTGCTTTTGCCTATAGCTCCTGTTATTTGTTGCTGTTTTCAAATTGCTGTTTTAAAGAATAGGTAAGTTTGCATCATGACCAAAGCTGTTAAAGTTTGTGTCAGCATCTAATAAGGTTTTTTGTTTGTTTCCTTGTTTTTTGTAAAATTTCCAATCTATTTCTTTCAATCTTTGAACACTTATTCTGCATCACAATTTGACTGAAAAATCATTAGGTGCCTGTGTGGTACAAATAACACAAGACCCTTACATACTAAATAAATCTTTCATTGCTAAATAAAAAATCAGGTAAGGAAAAAAAAAATTTAAATAATGCAGAATGTTGGATTTTTTTTCTTTTTCAGACATAATTGGAGAAAAAATACATTTGCTGTGCAGGTAAGAGGAAGGATGCAAGATTCCCTCAAGCTGAACTAGAGTTGTCATCTGAGAAATCAACAAGAACTGACTATGAACTGTTTTTGAACACAATACCTGTGGTACTATTTCTTGAGTGCATTGTATGTATTTTATTCTTAATGATAAATAAATTGATACTTAAGTTTGATTTAATCATTTAAAATCCTATTTGCTAGACCCCCGAAAATGGCTTGTCATGCTTTCTCATATTAATAATAAGTGCTTAGCGAGCTATAGGTTAAGAATATAAATTAATTGATTAGCATCTTTTAGTTGTTTCCTTTAATAAATGACCACTTCTTCTTTGTGTTTTTTGCCATTGTCTTTAATTAAAGTGGAATATATTTAGTATCTTTCTGTTGTGTTATTTTCCCTGTAAATTTTTTGTTGCATCGGATTTTTAAGTGAAAACCACAAATGTTATCTAGTGATTTTATTTATGTCAATCTAGCCACTCAACGGATTTGATCAAGCAAAGAAAAAAACAACCCACAAGCTTGGGATGATAGCACAAGCTTGCAAGCGTGCCAAACCGCAAGCATGGGATAAGTGAGCAAGTGAGTCAAACTGCTCGCTTGGCATGATTGCGCAAGCTTGCAAGCGAGCAATCAAGCTCGTAAAGGTTCCTATCGCAACCTTGCAAGCGAGCTTCTAAGCGAGCCAAATCGCTCGCTTGGCATGATTGCGCAAGCTTGCAATTAAGATCGTAATGGTTCCTATCGCAACCTTGCAAGCTTGCCAAGCGAGCTTTTAAGCGAGCCAAACCGCTCGCTTGCTTCTAAGCGAGCCAAACCGCTCGCTTGGCATGATTGCGCAAGCTTGCAAGCGAGCAGTCAAGCGAGCAATCAAGATCGTAATGGTTCCTATCGCAAACTTGCAAGCTTAATTTTAAGATTGCGGCTTTCTTATCGCAATCTTACCGCAAGCTTAAATAAGATTGCAACACGCTTGTTTGCAATCTTACCGCAATCTTGTCACAAACTTGCCGCAAGCTTATTTAAGCTTGCGGTTTTGGTGTGGGATATATGTGCCCTCCCAGTCATCTTTGTACACCTCACCAGTCTTCTCTCCCTAGGTCATAAAAATTCCCATTATCTTAATTAGCCTCTCCTTATGTGTTGATGAGCAATCCCTTCCATAAATGTTCCTAGAATACATGTCTCTCCTTTTTTTTGTTGAAAACAAATTTTCTGCTAACATTGCATACATATTAAGTTCTCTTTATATAACTGGTAGGTTTCATATCTCAATCATATGACGCTTAAATATATAGCCCCTCACATCTGCTTGATAGGAAATAAAGCCCCTCCCTTCTTGGTTGCTATGATAAACAGCCTCTCCCTTTTTAGTAACTAGGACACATAGCCCCTCCCCACTGGTGTATTTAATATATAACCCCACCCCAGTGAGTTGAGATACTATTCCCCCAACCTAGTGAGTTGAGATTATATTCTTTCCTCTCCCCTACCCTGCACTTAGTTGCTAGGATACATATACCCCTAAGAAATATCATTTTTTGTTCTGGGAGTTGCTAGGTTACAGTTCTATCTGGTGTTTGCTAGGATACTTCTTAAGAGGTTAGCTAAACTCAATCCATATACATATAAGTTACTAGGGGTTAAATATTTGTAAAAAAAACCCCGCCTCCTTGGCTGACCCTCCCCCTTGGTGAAACCCTATAGTTGCTAGGATACAGAGGATGTTTACTAAATGAGTGATACAAGAGGCAGATGAGTGACTGTTACAAGGACTGCTAGCAAAACTTGCTCCATTAGAACCAGATAAAAAGAACAAGCAACTGGCAGAAATCATCCAGCACAAAGACATACCAAATATTTCAAGATTAAACATTTGTTTATTAGTTCCAGCCTGTGCAGTGTGCTGAGATGCGTAATGAGGATGTTCTCCTTCAAACAAGGACTTCATCGGACCCTCCACTGGATAAAATCCATCTACCAGATCGTGCTGTGTTCCTTTATAGTCAAAATAACTAATGATGACCCTAAAGAAATAAGCATATGACTTTTAAATGATTTTAATAACATAACATCTGAAAAATAATGGCATTGAACAAAATCAAGTATTGTGTGATAAGTGGCAAGCTTGGCTATAAGATTGCATTTAAATGTCAATAAGCTTTTCACATATTTTGTCATAGACCATGGTTAACGTTTTATAATGTTGTTCTTTTATTTATTTGTTTTGTAAAATTTATTTGTTTTGTTTTGTTAAATCTCTCTGACAAACTGATGGCCATACTGGCGACATCCAATTATTGGTGGAGGAAGACCCCAGACATATGTCTAGATAGAATCAATGGCATATGGCAGATCAGCCGGAAGACCTCCTCCCATGACAAGTCCCACTCAGGTCACCTTGAACCCACGCGCAGAGGTTCTGTGGAGTTTGTTTGTTTATTGGGTTTATCGTCCCACCAACAGTATTTCAGTTATCTGGAGACGGTGTCTTGAAGCAGATATAGTGCTGCCTTCACTGTGTATAGCATGCCGTGAACACCTGGCATGATACCACACCCAGTCACATTATCCTGACACCGGGCCAACCAGTCGTGGAACTACCCTTATATTTGCTTGAGCGTTAGCAAGGGAGCTATGCCACTACCATTTTTAACGACTTTGGTATGTCGCGGCCCGGGATCAAACCCGGGGCCTCCCGTACCTGGATCTGTGGAGTTACAAGTTGCCAACTTTAACTGCTCTGTCATCAGATTCTCCTTTTATCATTAAACACACATCATACAAAGACCTAATAACCAAAGAAAAGTACAAATTCCCAACCTGTACTATTCCATATAATTTTTACAGTAATTTTAAAAACAAAATCTTACTTATTGACAGGTGTTATGGCTTTATAAGGGAGGCAATTCTAATATAATTATTAAAAAAGCACATTGGTTACTTCCCTTGCAATAAAACTGGATGTTCATTTTCAATCTTAGTGAAAATTGTATGAAAACATATAAAAATACTCTTAAAAAAATGTATTGAGAAATGGGACACTATGTTCTTAATTTTTAGTATTTTATCTGTTTTATGTCAATTAATAACAAATGTATGCTATTTTCTTTCTTTAATATATATATCACATGATACATTTATATATTAAATACAGGATAGTTAAGCTGCCTTGAATGGAACCAAAATGCCGCATTTGATGCATCTTTTAAAAAGTTCAGTTTAAAACATAGTTTTATGGTGGTATCTGACAGTTTGGACTATTTTGTTTCTTTCATGCATCTAAATAAATGTTATTTGGAGTAATGCTGTTTATTGATGCCCTACTTGTCAGTACAAAAATATTCTACCTGAGCCACGCTGCGCAGATATTTTTTAAATTAAGAAAACCACATGACCACTTACAATCATACAATCTTATCTCCATCATACAATTATATTTCACTATTTGTACTGTCTAACAAATGGGGTCATGTTATAATCTTTACTAAAAAATTAAAGTACAAGTTTTTGCAGCACTAATGCACACATTCCCCAAAACTGGGGTAAGATGGTGAAACATGTATTGGATATATTGACAAACTGTCTGATACCACCTTAAAGTTACAACAACAACATAACCCTGCAACAAATGAAGGAATAACATGCCTGAAATTGAAGACACTATCTGTATAATATCTTAGGAGCACATACAACATGGCAGTGGATAAGTTATAGCCAAGAGGGCATTATAAAAGTTAGTTTCGACTTTACTCGTCCTACCATGATTTTTCTAAAAAAAGTTGCCGGACTTTAAATTAAATTACACACCGACATTACATTTTTTCAGTGAGTAATTGATAAACAAAAAAAGTTTGATGGGTAAATGCATTCAAATTATTTATTTCTTCTAAAATATTATGGGTGTGCTTTAAGTAGATCTGGCACATACATAAGAAACAATACGGTATTATGATATATAAATGTCTATACAAGTATTTAGTAAAAATTGTTGACATATCTCAAGGTTACATCTTAATTTTTAATGTGCTTAATTTCACTTTTGCACACAATTATAACAGATTCATTGTACCTGTTTTATGATTAAGTTTGTTTTTTGTGTGTGTTTTTTTAAAATACTTTGCAGTAACCAATTATGAACATTATAGCAATGTCTAGCTATTTAGTGGAGAAAGACCCCAGACAAATGTCTGAGTAGAACCACCAGCGTACTTCAAGTCAGATGGAAGACCTTCCCACATTAAGTCCTTCGCCCTGACCAGGACTCGAACCCAAGTAGTCAGAGGCTAAGCAGTCTGAAGAGTAAGAAATCAGCAAGTTTACCACTATGCCATGGGCACCCTTATTTTATGATCAAATATAATTACAATCAGAAGGGAAGAGGCTACCCAATCGGAACCCTTTACAGGTGACTGCCTCACCACACTGTATAAGGTTAGCCACAATCCATGATGAAAAATATAATGGTGTTTGGCAAAACAACTTCAAAATTAAGACAAAAGATTAATTTAAGCTTTATGTAAAATGCAGTAAAAATTAAGTATGCAATTTAAAGAGGACAATTTTTTTGTTACTTGTACCTTTTCTTGGCGAAATAGTTTTATAACGTGTTCATATATTGGCTTTTTTTTCTTTTCCATTCGAAACATTAGATGGATGGAATAGCAGTAGTAGTACGACACAATTACCCAAACAGTTCCGAATGGGTGCTACCCCAAGAAGGACCTATTGAACTGTACCTGTTCTTAATGTAGAAAGTGAGATCGGTTCTACTGCCTGCACATTCCAGTGTGACGTTTACCATTTGCTGAGGGCTAGGATTGGTTGGCGTTGGCCTCACTGTAATGTCACTTCCAGCTGCCACGGTCACGTCCTGTGCTGACGCCACTGAAACAAAATAAAAACACTATTACTGTAAATATTATGTTCACTTTTTTTCGAAATTGGTTACAATCTCATCTTATGTTTATTGGGTTTATCATCCCACCAACAGTATTTCAGTTATCTGGAGATGGTGTCAACTTGCAGCAGATTTAGCGCTGCCTTTACTGTGTATAGCATGCCATGAACACCTAGCATGATACCACACCCAGTTACATTATCCTGACACTGGGCCAACCAGTCGTGGAACTACCCTTATATTTGCTTGAGCATTAGAAAGGGAGCTATACCACAGCTGTTAACGACTTTGGTTTGTCGTAGCTTGGGATCGACCACTACCATTTTTAACGACTTTGGTTTGTCGTAGCTTGGGATCGACCACTACCATTTTTAACGACTTTTGGTTTGTCGTAGCTTGGGATCGACCACTACCATTTTTAACGACTTTGGTTTGTCGTAGCTTGGAATCGAACCCGGGGCCTCCTGTACCTAGAACTGATGCTCTACCAATTACGCTACCAGGCTCAGTCATAAATTTTTATTTTCTAATAATATCACAGATGAGTGTACAAATAATGCCAAGTTTTATTATTCATTTTACTTAGTTATTGTTGTTCACTTAAAGCAAAATTGTTGCTACCTTTACTGTAAATAGAATGCTGGAAAGACATGACAGTGGACCAACCAGTCATAGAACAACATGGAATGGAGACCATAGGCAAAAAAGCTTGCTACTTTCATTATGTGCTTGATTCTTTTGTGTTTGATTACATTCTACTAGCACAATTAGTCATATTGATGACATCCAGTTTTCTAATTACTGAGAGAAG
Source organism: Sinonovacula constricta (assembly GCA_007844125.1). Lineage (NCBI taxonomy): Eukaryota > Metazoa > Mollusca > Bivalvia > Cardiida > Solecurtidae > Sinonovacula > Sinonovacula constricta. The sequence continues at coordinate 51,730,400 of CM017567.1, read as the reverse complement.
AGTACTGACCATGTTTGGTTAATAACTGGCGAAAGACTCGGGACATAAGTCTCAGCATAACCTTGTGTGAACCACAGGTTAGCTGGCAGATAATCGCATATTTAAGTTTTACCCTGACTGCAACTCGAGCCCACACCATGAGGGGCTGAGGGGTTTACCCGACAGTGACTGCTTAGTCATGAGATTCTCACTAGATAGACCTGCTATTGAACCTATAGCTTTGAACTTTATTTGCAGAAGTATTAAAAAAGGGAATTAATATATAATCGTATCTGGATTTGTTATTGGCAACGTGCTGGAGCGCTAGGCCTATATATGGAATGCTAACTGAAATTTGCACATGGAGAAAGTTTGTTTTGCGGATTTTCTAAACCTTGGTAAAAGTAGTGTCCATCTTTGGTAAACGGCCTTCAATTTTTATTTTTCATATTTATTTTTGTGTGTCTGTAGCATTCAAAATAAATTTGAAAATAAACTATAAGATACTGAGAAAGAAAAAACATTCTTTGTTCTAGAAAAATACTGTCTGAACAATACTTATTTGTGTAAAGTGAAACTGCTGCACATGTGCAATTTCTGCTTGTACATTTTAGTTTTATAGTTAATTAAAATAATTTTGCAACTTTTTTTTTTACACATGTAACATCTACATATGTAACATCTTAGAAAACCTATTAATTGGTGTTGTGTTTTGCTTTTTATTTTGTGTTAAACCATTCTAAGTTATGCATACTTTTTCTTAAGATTTACAGTAAACTGAAAACTTTCAAATAAAACCATTACTTTTCAAATGTCTGTTACTTGCTTTCATATTGCTTTAATCTTTACCTCTTCCACTTTTTGCATCACCTTTGTTGCTTTGCATCAACGACTTTTCTTGTCCATTGTTTTTTAGTCCTAACTTATTTCATTGTCTCTCTACTATAGTTCATTGGATGTTTGAGAAAAACCACTTAAAGGCTAAACATACTTGAGCCTACCTAGCATGCTTGTCAGTAACTCTTCTTATACTTATTCTCCTCACAACACACATAAACCTAAATAAATACCCAAGTATTAAATGTTAACAGTATTATTGTTTTTCTATATGTCACTCCTTTATTGTTTCTTCACATATTGTGACATTTGTATTTCTCTTAGATTAAATCACACTGTGTTTCTGATGGATTTATTAAACCAAAAGGTCAGTTCCCACTGGGCCACGTTCTTTTCCAAACGGCCAAAAGCACTTTGGAACAATGGCATGAAATATCGTTAAGCAAGAGCTTCTTACTACAATTTTTGTTTTATATTTTTATTTTCTATTTTTTTTTTTCAAAGCTTGTTTTACTTCTGACGGCATCTGTGCATGATCTGCACTAGGTTCATGAATTTGACAATCTGCTGCTGAGATCTAAGCAGACTGATAATTCACAACTGCAAGCTCAGTCATTGTATTAATTCTTAAGATGTCCATTCCATCTGCCTGTACCTACATAGTACATAGTTGCCCATCTTTGACCCTCAGGGGCACCCGTGGCCAAGCTGACTCACGTGGGTTCGAGTCCCGGTCAGGGCAAAAACTTTCATTTAGGGAGGTTTTCCAGACTGAATGCAGTGCGCCGATGGTTCTTCCCATATACAAGTCTGGGTCCTTCCTCCACCAATAATTAGCTGGACATAGCCAATATGACCATAATTGTGTCAGTGTGATGTAAAACAAAACAAACTTTGACCCTCATGTGTGTGTACTCCCATATCTCACCTGTCTTTTACCTGACCATTCCACTATTTAACCACCTTACCTGCTATATGTGTACAAAGCCATTGCCCATCTTCATACTTATCCCTTTGATTTGCTCAAAGTTTAAACTAAATGTATGGTCTAGAGTCTAAGTACAAACAGAGTAGGCCATGATCAGACAGCTCTCACCAAAAGCTGGCTGATCTGGATCTACAATATTTGCCTGGGGCACAATCAATTTCAACCTAGCAGGTGAATAGTTATTCTGGCTGTCCCCATGCAGTATATATGGCTATAATCAAGCAGTTCTAGGCCAGTCCATTTGACACTGGCAGCTAGAGTCAGATACCCCATATTTCAGGGATGTCAACTTCAACATACCAGATTTATCCTACCTTCCTCATCTCTCAGCTATAGTATCACGTTTCCATACACCAGTCTTCCTTAACAATTTGGTCATCATAACAGGTTATGCATACATCATTTCTGTTTCTATGTTTACTGTTAATTTCTATTAACAACTACTGCAGTTAGTCTATATTATTCACTGCAATTAGACATTCCCATTTTCATTTAGACTATTTTATTCAGTTTTATTAAACTACCACCTTAACAAATTCTTGTGACAGTTAACTTATAAACTTAGCATTATGAGTATTAATATCTTGTGCTTTTTTTATTTATTTAAACTCCTCTCTCCTTGTAAAAATATTATACAAACACCCACATGCACCAAAGCTTTTCCTACCATTAAGCATATATCACATATTTCAGCAACTCAATCTCTTCCCCCACCATTCACCATTAAGCATATATTGCATTTATTAGCAACGCAATCTCTTCCCTACCATTAGCAATATACTGCGTTTTTATTGCAAATCAGGGAAAGAATTGGCAAATTTACTTGCATATTGCTTACAACAAGTATCACTTATACACATTTTTACACTCTATCTAGGGAGGGATTTATGATTCTAACCATCCAACTGGGCTGTAAAATGGCCTGATGTCACACCATAATCTGGTCATATTACTAAATCAACTCCTCTAAGCAAACTAAAGCAACCCATAGCTATGGCAACCTGAAGCCATAGCAACAATTTACTGATATGGAATTAGTAATGGAGTAGATAAAGTGTGGAGAGTTTGATCAAATTCCCTGATCGTACATATTGTATCAATGCTTTCTTTCATGGCATTGTCCCAGGACTAATGTTTGAATGAATTAATACACTAATAGCATAGAGCTGTTCCAATTCTTGTGTACTGCTGTGGTTGTTTGACACCCTCTGGGTCATGAAATTGACCTCAAATCCCAACCAGAAACCAAAAGGAAGGTCCAAATATACATGTGAAATATATTATTTATTTGGCACAATATGCCAACTTTTCTTTCACAAAGGTGGAAAACTCAAAACTAACTAGACCTACCGACAACAGGCCAAACCATCATTATTGATATTAGTCAGATAAACAAATTAATTGTTTTTAAGGATGTTAGTTTGTTGGGTTTATAGACGCACTAACGGAATTTTCCTTATCTGGAGACAGTGTCCACTTGAAGCAGATATAGGGCTGCCTCACTGTGTATAGCATGCCGTGAACCTCTTGCGTAAAATGATACCCAGTCATATTATCCTCACCTCGGACCCACCAGTCAGGGAAGTGCCCTTAGCAAGGGAGCTTAACCACTACCATTCTTACTTACTTCAGTATGTCCCTGCCCAGGATCAAACCGGAGTCCTACCTGGAGCAGGATGTTAAGTCAGTTAAACTATCAGTCATATAAAATTGAGGAATGGTTCTTAACACAGCAGGTACCTTACAACATAGTACAGATGAATAGTAATTCAATTTGACCATCCAGTTTCTTCAGGGCAAAAGCCAATCTCCCATGCAGAGTTGTCGTTCGTTCCTCTCTCAGACACCTCTGCAATGGGCTCACGTCAAGATTTTTGACGGAAATTTTAAAGTGTTATTTTCAAATTAAATTAAATTAAATAAAATAATACTTCTACATAAAATGAATAATTATTTACTAAAAAAAGACATATATTGAAGTAAATAATTAAAGAGATTTAATTAATTCAAGCGCACTATTTTTGGAAGAATAACAGTGATATTAATGCGCATTTGTAAATAAACATGGACGTGATCCACGAGGCAGTCACGAGAAAGTCACGTGGATCTAAAGTAGTCCTGACATTAAGTGAGCCAATAACAGAGGTGAATGTATGAGCCGATGGTAGAGAGTGGGCAATAGCATCAAATTTAGACATCACTTGTTAATTAATGTTCAACCACATATGACATTTGTTACCAGATCTCAGAAAAAATGGAAAATTAAAAAACAAAACTTGATTAGATTTGTTTTATTGGATGTCCACCACTTGTACATTCATAGCCAATATGTTGGATGTTCAGATATTTATTGTGCAGAGGAAGAGGGCAGGAATATTTCTGGGCTGATGTATTGATATATCACTTCTGATAGAAAATCTCTTTACCAATTTAAAAACAACAACACTAGGGCTCTTGGACTTGTGCTGCCCGGCACGTGCGTGCATTGAACTGATGGAGGGTGTGGGTTGGGGCATTATAACGTTAGATCTAGAATATCTTAACCAAATGTATGCATCCACTGTACATCTGCCTATCAAAAGTACAATTCTTTAATAACAGTAAAATGTTTATGCACAAGAACCATGCATCTTATAATAATATTTATTGAAAGATTTTTTTTACAACACTGCATAAATTACTGCATATCTAAAGTACATCTTCAGTTTCGTGACATCTTCTTGTATTTTCAGTCTGGCAGATCAACAAACACAGACATCATGCATGTATCTTATTTTCTACAAATCAGGATTTTCTGATCTCTTGTAGGGTATATATATATATATATATATATATATATATAAATCTATGTCTGTCCAGATTAGCAAGATTCCACGATGCACACACTTTGCTCCTGTATCTCCACAAATAACGTCTTGTCACTGCACACAGTTGTTAACAAAAAATTAACAAATTGTATTGTTTATTCACATGCACAGCTGGCTATCAGTTATATATATGTAACATTCAATGAGACAGCACCGGTATGACTTATGTCATTAACGGCATGTCAACAACAGCCATGGTACCAGAGTTTGCTTCCATCCCTGATATAGATGGCTTTATCAGGTCTGATAGATGTTCCATCATCCACAGTGGGATTTCTGGCAGATATATTTCCATGATAATACATAAAAAATTTACTTTCATTTTATGATGTGATGTACAATAATGATATATTTGGTAGACTATTGGATGGGTCAATGAATGTACAAAATATATTTTTTGGGAAGCGAACTTTTCTTCTTTTTTCTTGATATTGTTTTAGCATCTTTTCTTGCGTTCCTTATATGAAGTCATTGTATATGTATATTTATATCATATGACTAGAGATGTTATTAAGACATTTCTTATCATCACACAATCACAGTGTAGACTGCACTTTGTAAGTAAACACCATCTCCAAATAACCGAATAATATAGATTAGGAGGACACTTAAATACCCATTTTTTCAAGAATGACAGCTCTATGACAATTCATCTGTTAAGACTTTTCTTCCCACGTGACTAGTTTCAAGAAAATCTGTTATGCTATGACATGTGAGCTTCATCCAATATGGTCCAGACTTTCTGAGACTGTGACAATTCAATTATTCATAAGGTCGAAGTCCACGCGACATTGTCAATCATATTAAGCAAAGACATAGTGCTGGTTAAGGTTGTAACCTGGTTTGACATGCCACCACCAAAATCTCATTCAAATGACAATGGTAATCAATAATATAATGCTGCCTTCTCTGTGATAGCACGTTTAGTTACCTTACCCTGATACTGGGCAACTGAATATTTAACAGATCCTGATCAGACAGCCCCCAGGAATGAGCTGTACTTACACTCAACACTATTTGCCTTGTTTAGACCAATATACTCTTAGAAGTCAAATTTTTGTTGTTGTTGTTTTTTGTTACATGGCACCAACACAGTTAGGGTCATATTGGCGATGGCTCATAATTGGTGGAAGAAGACCCCAGACATGGTTAATTAGACCAATGAGCTCGCCGCAGGATAGCTGGTAAACCACGCCACATACAAGGTCTCACCCGGACCGGGATTTGGACCCACACTGTGAGGGGCTGAGGAGTTACAAGTTTGCGACACAAACTGGTGTCAGACTTATACAAACAAATAACATTAGCACAATAGATGTTAGGTTGGACTACATGGTAGTTCTGGCAAACAATGCCATAAGCTAAATAATGCAGGTCAATTTGACAATGAAATTCAGCCATAAGGTCAACAATCATTATAATTCCCAAATGAGTCAGTAATCAATGCAGTAAGGTCGACATGACCTTAGAATCAACATTATCTCAACCCACTAAACACAAATTGATCAACTTTATGCAAATAGTGTAGATCCAGATCAGCCAGCTGAGTGCTGTCTGGTCAGGCAGGATCTGCACTATCTTTGCTGCTATCTCTGCCTATATGACGGGCTTCATTTGCATACAACTGAAAGCCAAAAAAGTAATGATTTAATATCAGATATTTAGAAATACAGCAGGCAAAAGGGTCAACTGACCAGTTCATATACCCAATAAGCACTTCTGATATGGCTGGTCATTTTCATAACCAGATCTATGGAAATGAATTAAAAACAATGTAGGTCATTAAGTTATCACGAGTGATCAGAGGGTGGCTATGGTTACTCCTGGTTTGAAGACCTCGATTTTGCAGCAGGTGGTAGTGTTTCCTCAGGGGATTATCTTATCATAGTCCATACAAAATGTCATAGTTATTGATATGATCATTTTAATAGAGACCACTGACAAAGGTTCAATGAAAAGACTGTACAGTGTAATAGGAAGGCCCTTTTTCTCCTGTATTTTATTGATCAGAAGAAAAAAAATATTTTTTTTTTCCTTTTTATCAATTTTGTTTGACCCCCCTAATTTTCAAAGCACTAAAATTTTCTGCTGCAACAACTATTATAAATGCAGGCTATTTACAATCCTTTGTTTAGAGGGTTTAAAGCTAATTAAGGGGTCAAGAAAAAGAGAAAAAATGCAGCAATATTGTTACCCCCAACCCCTCCAAATACAGTTGGCAACTGGCACCATGCAGTTAATCAATGGAGGAAACAGTCCCAGATTTAATCCAATTTCCAATTGAAAAGCCTCAATTATGCAGGAAAGGTCACATAATTAAGGGGCTACTGATATGAACCCCTTAAGGGATTTCCAGTCTAAAAGGGAGCTGTGACATCCTAACCCATCAGCATCTGGTCCCTGGACATCCAAAATTCACAGTGACAGTCAGAGATTAATCCACTGTGATAGGAATATGTCTGCTGTAAAGTAATATGGCATATAGAATCCTTAGGGAAGATATAAAACCTGGATACAGAAACAACAATCTGACATCTAGATTCAGTAGAGGATTCAATGTCAAATAATGAAGAATCAGAAGATTCCAGTAAGGGATCATGACTGACATGGTGTGGGTTGTGATGGGTAATTATCATTCAATACTTAACCCTTAGCTTGCTACATTTGCAAATAACCCAAATAATTCTCAAGTCATCTTCTTACATTGACATACAAAGGTGCCTAGATATATAGCTAGAGATTCAACAGCAAACAGTGCAGATCCTTATCAGACAGCTCTCAACAGGAACTGGCCGATCTAGATCTACAATATTTACCAAAATCGTGTAAATAAGTGTTTAGCAAGTTATAGGTTAAGCTTTATACATACTATTGAAAGAAACAGGGACAGTTAACTTGTCAATGCTACATAGTTCCAATTTGCTGGAAATGGGCATTTTTCCTGAGCTATTCATTTCTTCCACAAGTCCTTTGAACCTGGCTTTCCCTGGTATCTTTTAATGTTCAATTTGAAAATGAAAACAGAAAGATAAGCCAAATTGCCATCTGCTTTAATGACTCAAGCACACTAAATGACTGGTATAAATTGGCAGAAGAAAAAGGAGGTTGAACAGTATCAGCATTGTGGCCTGAAGACTTCCATAACATGTCCATATTGTGTCTAAGCTTTATCCGGGAGTACATGACAGCCTAAGTAGCCTGAAATTGGTTAACCTTCTAAATTCACCTGCCTTTTCTGAATGGGGTCTTTGTTCAAAAGCCAGCTGACCCATATGGCTCCGGTCAAGTCACAATGGACAAAAGTCAATAGTGCAGTCCATGATTAAATCTAAACACCCTTTAATAAGCCCACTGGCTGTAAATTGGTTCAACTAAGAAGAAGAAGCTCAGATTACTTCAAAATGGACAATGACTGAAAGCATGACTTTGCAATTAAGTCCTCAAATTGTCCAACTGTGATTACACTGGTTTCATTTGAATACAAATTATTCAAACTGAAAATAAAAGTCTTTTTCATTTAGTATAGGACTAAAAAGAATTGAATTTTGTGACCATGCATCAATTTTGTTCCTTATGTCTCCTCACTGAATATTCCAATGTAAAAAATATTTTAAATGCATTACAACTTCAACCCTTAAGCGGATTAAAGCAGACATGTCTGAAAAATCCAACAGTGTAGTTACTCTTTCATGGCATGGATTCAGAAATGGAAGATTTGTGGAGACACAATTCATATGTGCCTTATTCTTGCCACTAATTGGACACTCTTAGATTCAAAAACTAGAGTCAAGTTATTTTTGTCTTAATCAATAGGAAAGAAGGCCATATTATGGTAGGTCAAGGTTATAGCAAGTTTATCAGAAAATTAAACTATTAACCTTCTAAGGTAATAAATGCACTCAATGGCAATATTTGAGCACAGTAAACAACTTAATATGATGATCCTTAACTTTTGCACAATACTTTTACAATCTGTGCCCAAGTTTATTCCCCAGTCCACTAGTCATTACAGGGACTATAAATCCATAAAAGTTGTCATTTATTGCCACACCTTGACAATGAGGGTTCCCAAACTTTTTTATCTGGAATCAAATACTACTAACATCTGGACAAGACGCTTGGCAAATTAATGGGCTCCCATTTGAAGATAAGACCCTTTTCAGAAAGGTGTTAGTTTTAACACTATCATTAATCAACATTTGCAAGATGCATACAACTTCAGATAAGAACAAAAAATCATATTTTACCATAGCAAAGTATCCCATTTTCTCTCTCTGAAATCTGTTTTGATAGTTTTCATTAAAAATTGTCTCATCAAGAGCATTATAGTGATTACAACACTATAGATTTTGGAGAAAAGATAAGGGAGTTAATCCTAACACTTTCTTTATATCTAGAGAACAGCCCATGAGTACTATTTCATACTACACACATTTATTGCTCATGTAAATGACATCTCTGAAGGGAGCAATAGACAAGTCAATAAAGCATGGTTCTTTTAACAGTTTTGCAAATACCATCCTCCAATTATTTACTGCATTCAATATTCATATGATCAATAAATAAATTTATCAGTTTTAGGATCGATTCAGGAGACACCTCAGTAGACAAGAATGAAAGGCAAACCATTAAAATGACCTAGAATTTTTATTAAGAAAAATCTGACAAAAGGCCAAGAAAAAAGTTGATCCCAATTTTCACAGGATCATTTTCCATTACTTCTGAAAAAATATTTTTAATGTTCTACATAGAACAAGTCGACGAACTCTAAAAACAACAATGATTTTTTTGAAAAACAAAAATTGAAAATATAAATTTCTATTATCACAGAATACAAAATACAAAACATCACCATCATTACTAGGTTACATAAAGGTCAGTATATCCTCTTCGATTTTATCAGAGCCCTTCCATGTTGCCCATCCATGGCTCATGCAAAACAGTTTAAGAATATTTTATCTAAAATTTTATCACCTTGACCTTTCTGTCAACAACAGAAGAGCCATGAGAACAGTCTCTTGTAGACAACAAGAAGACAACAAGAAGGCCAACAGAAAACTATCTCAACAACAAGACTGATAAATCTCTATTTTAACAACGGAAAAGCTAAAGGAAAAATCTCTGTCTCCATTAAAAACAAATAATTCACTAAACACAGATGGGGAAACCTTTTTGTTTATAGGGATTTATAACATCCACCAAACCTTTCCGCAATCTAGATATATTAAAGAGTGTTTCTCATGCACAACAATAGACAAAATGGAAACCCTTCAAATGACCTTGAACTTCTGGACAACAAAAGAGCCAAGACAGGCAAGAATTCTCACAGTGGTAGCAATCAATGTTGAAGTGCAGAGCAGCAAAGTAAAGGAGGTCCTTAAGTCATTACAGGATCCCCAGTTCATTTAGCTAACTCAATCACCGTGAAGATAAAGATAGAAAAGAAAGGAAAAAGCCAAACACACATAGTACCAGTATCCAGTAGCATGTTTTATGCCATTTTTACACCAATGGGATATTTTGGTCCCTAAGGAACAGTAAGACCAAAGATAGTATTAAGGATGGGATTTTCATCTTAAGTAAATATTGCTGTCTAGCTTTAATAGGACACATGAGCAAATAGAAAAAAATGGGCAACTTTGTAACCATATTAGTTTTAAGACCTACCATACCCCCACTAAGTGTTGCTGCGGTCTTGTTTCATTACTTACATTCTATATGAAGGACCCTGAATTATTCATTCACTTCTACCACAGATAGGAATAGGGATGATGATATATGAAACAAAGACTTCTCCGTGTTAAAACGAGTTACGAGTTATGTAGTGCTAAATTTGCTATGGTAAAACAAACATCAGTATATGTGCCAAGTTAAGAAATTATGCATCACAGCAACAAAATGTATGTGTTTGAAGGTGCCAAGGTGAAGTATAATGCAGTGACCATGGTACAAAACATCTTTGTTTGAAGGAGCTAAAAAAGAAATAATGCACAACAGTGGTATAAAAAAGCTATGTTCAAGGCGTAAATTATTTCATCAGTGGAACAAAATATTTATGTTATATACAACGAACAAGATGCAGTAACTAATGCACAATAGAATAAAGCAGCAGAGAAAGAAAACATCTCGGCTAAGACTTTTCCACCCCACCTCTCCCCAACAAAAAACACAAGTTGTAGTTTTTGTTGCCATGTAGACTATAACAAATGCTGGTGGTACAGAACTGACATTAAGCTGCATACACTGACAATTTTTGTGTAAACATGATGTACAACAGCACTGCAAGAACAAGGTTTTTATCTGCACTAACAACAGTAATATCAACACCATCACAGTGTTAGTTCAATTTTATCTATGCAATCATTACTGTATGTCCTAAGCTTATTAAGAAGTATACTTGAAAATAAAATTAACCAGAGATCAATACTTTCATAGCATACATAGTAACATATAAAATAGAAACATTTATGGTATGCAACAAAACGTCAAACAGTTGATTCATATTATACTAGTTTGGCTTTAAATACTTATTTTTATTATAATATAAAAATAGTGCCATGATACAATGTACATTTTCAGTTTATATTCTGATAATTCTATAAGGCTATAGTTGTGTATAAGGTACATATAAAGGATAACTGAAATTGGTTACTCAGGTATTGTAAACACTACTGTGCTGTGTTACTGGATACCTGATACCCATCCTATTGTCCGGTTCCTATTGGCTCCCTTTCATGGGATGTTCAATTAGGATATTACAGGAAACCGGACTCCTTTGACTTGCTGGGACCATCAATAATATCCTGGGCTATCAGCTCACAAATTCCTCTCAACAACGTCAGCATGGTCCAATTAACAATTAAAACTGAACTGAGCATTTTTTATATGCATGGTCCTATATAGTACGACTTTCTGTCCTTTAGAAAAGTTACAAAACGGTCTATGAATAAAGGCTAGATTGGATTTGAAGAAGCCTCATAACCTCATAAAATAAACATTATCATTATAATTATTTTATTATAATTTATAATTATTATTTATGTTATTATTATTATTTATGCATCCTTTGATTTACCTCTAAACAATGATTTATCTTTGTATGAAGTTGATGCCCTTGTGGTCTGATTATACTAAATAAAAGAAATAAAGATAAAATAGTTAAATTCTGCAAGCGGTATCATTTAAAACAATACTATAAAAGTATCTACAGTACATTATGGAAATACAGTACAAAGCTGACATTTAAAGGGTACCCCAGCAAATATTATTGACTTCTATCTAAAAAAAATATTGATCATAATGTAAAACTACTCCAAAAGATAGCCGTGTCCATTGTTGCAAAACTAAACAATTCTCAACAAGTTCAACCAACCATGGCTGAATTTTCATTCATGACTTAACACAAGCAAAATGGAAACAAACAATATAATTGATCTAATCACTGTATAGCTTCAGCTTAAAAAAAAAAGAGAGAAAAGATTAAAAAGGCAAGGTCAATACAACAAATACCATGATTACAATGGTGGAAATGTTATCGAGTATTTGTATCAGCAAAATTGTTAAAATTTCACCAATTGGAGACCCGTGCAACAGGGACTCTTATTGTATGTTGGGGACTGATTTTCAGTTCTGAGTCCGTTAGCTAGCTAAATAACCATGACTGCTGCCTTGCAATTACCGTGACATTGCTAATCAGAGGAAATGTAGAGAGGAAATTAGAAATGGGTGAAACAAGCTCTAATCCAAGCCTATAATTCACTGTAATAATGATGGCAAACTTCAGAGAGTTTGACTTTGAAGTAACTGCACTACATGCAACATGTCACAAACAATTGGGACATCGGACGTAATCAGGGTTGTATGTTTGGGGTTTTCTGAAACACTTCACTTTCACGTAAAATGGATTTCTCTTGGTCAATTATATACATTTAAAAAGTGATTTTGTAACTTGATGCTAGTTCAAGCCTAAATATACAAAGGTCTCGGATCTTGTTTGCTTTCATTACTCCAGTAACAGATCAAAGGATATAGTCATTGGTCAAAATGACGTAAAAGATTTTGAATGTATGGTAGTGTAATTAGTTGATTTCATTTTTTGCAATTTTGGATTTAATTTAAAAGATAATTATGTGAATGAAAGTTGAGTCGATATTGACTGGAAGTAATGGGAGGGTGAACAAATATCTATTAATTCAAAAGTAACTAACTGTAATGTCTACTCTTCACAAGAAACATGCGTCTAAAATAGAATATCCAATGACAGACAGCAATGACAATGCAGGCAACCTCCTTCTACAGTAACACTCTTATTATCCCAATGGCAATATATGAACAATACACCTTGTACATCATGAACCATCCAATCACCATTAAATACGATTAAACAGAAAACATTTCCACGCTTTCCCCCAAAGACTCCTTAGGGTGTTTCCAATTATTCTTGTCAGTTGACAATAACATTACTGAACCTCTATCTGCACACACAATTAGACACAAATTATATAAGATTTGCCAGTCCCTAGCAGTACAAATCCTCCGGAATTTATTGGTACATAGCCAAGATGTCACACGCAGACAGCAGCCAATTTATCCAACAGGGTTTTACCGATTAATACAGACATTGTTAAGTTAGCAAAGGTCTTGATAAGGACCGATTAATACTGTCTTCGCTATGTTAGCGATAAGTTCTTGATAATTACTAATGCCAAATCCCTTATTATTTCCCTAAACCAAACATAACTGGCCTTTATAACAGTTGTCTCAATGTAAAAAGTTATATGTGTACCAGCACTATAGGGTTCATTTGAGAATCATGCGATATACTGTAAGATCGAGACAGATTTTACTTTGGAGAAAAATCAAGCTAATAAGAAACCTGAGAAAATCTGATTGGTTAAGATTCTGCCATGACTGACAGATCAATTAGCTTATATGGAGAATAGTAATGAGACAGATGACAAGGCTACTTATAGCCAATATCCCTTTGTATTACGGTACTTAATAAAATGCTAATATGTACAATTAGTGGGCATTTATATATCCTGCAGAACACACTATGCTAGATATCTGTAGGTTACTATAATCTGAACCAAACAAGAACAGAGTATTGTGACCAGTTTAATTAAAGAAACTTTGTTGTGTTGCATTTTACATACAGCTTTAATATTTCAATCATCCAAAAACTAATTTCACATAACATAGGTTTGTTGCTGCTTTTAATAAGTATGAATTGAAAATTTTTGGTATGATGTCACACAGAATTATAAATTGGCAATTAAAATCTGTCTTGCGGATATTGTAATTAGTCAAGTCACCAAAAAAGTATCATTTTACTCTCATTAAAGTACTAATTAGAATTATCACCTACAAAATAAGCAGCAACTGATAAAAAAAAAATCTACAAGAAAAACAGCAGCTGCCACCCCCAAACCTATCCTCTTCACAGCTTTAATCTTTAACCAAAACAAGTTCACGCTGAAAATAACTTTCAATTTTCTGGAAAGATTATTGAACCATATTGCTGCATTACAAGGCTTGCTGACAATTACCTTCAAACCATGTGAGGTGTGGACATACTCTGGAAGCGCCAATTATGGCCTGCCAGACATCGTCCAAAACAATTAACTTCGCTTTTTGTTCTTTCCTGGTATATCATTGATGAGAATAAGAGAGAATTGTTTGAGTCCAGAATCCATGAATCTGTTTAGGGTCTACAGAAAACTACCTCCAATCAATGCCGAGCAGCCGAAAGCATATGGGAAACAGCGGGTTCTTGAAAACATTGGCAAATAATAACAGCAAAAATGATCCCAGTTGTTGAGAGGCTTACAGAAAATATATTGACAATCAATCAAGATCACTAACAGGCTTTCATGTGAGGCTTCTCTTAAATAGGATTGGTGCAAACAATCCACAAATAATGATTCAGGAAGCAGCATGGCAGACTGGATGTAATCTTTCGGCTATGGGTAATTATATTGGGTATTAAATAAATTCCAGCGTAAACAGACAACATATCACTGTTAGTAATCAATGAAATTGTAATTTTGACTGCTAGGACTGGCACTGTGCTAGGGAACAGTTATAAAAAATGTTTGATGTTTGTTTCATAAAGAAAGTTTATATAAAACAGCATGATCTTTTACAGATTGGAATTGCCAAAACTAGTTGGTTTTCTGCAAACTTATTCTGAAAAAAAAATGCTATCGAACATCCTCCCCCTCCCTCCTCAAAAAAAGAGAGGATCTTTTGTATACTGTATGTGTCCCATTTGTTGAACAATATTGTTAAAATTAACATTTTCTAATAAAAAAAATCTAACCAAGTAAAAAATATTTATTTGAGTTTATCAGACATATTCAAACCAGCAGATGCTACAACTGAAATCTCTATGAACTATAATCATAACCAACATCTTCAATGAAAATAGCCTAAAATAGAAATTATGTTTCCTAAAGGGGACCTAATATCACTGATTATCTCATATTTCTACAAATGGACCTTAACAAAGATAGTGACAAGTGCTGGCCATATAGGCAAGGTTACAATTGCATCATAAAGTCTCAACTTGTGCAAGGTACCTGAGAACACTTATCCTGTAGAGTACACATTGATAAGAAGGCTTAGGCAAAAAAGTTTATATCTAGATCAGCCAGCTCCCTTAAACAAGCACCAGTAATATATGGTTACAAAGGTGCATAGTACATTTTAAGAATTTCCTCCTTTTTATCAAGAAATTTGACACCAAGGACAGCTAAGGTAAAGGTCATTTGGGATTTTTTTAAAGTGGACGCTTAATAAGGCAATGTAACTGATAAATTTACTTCCATCTCATTTTGTTTTTCAGTCATACTCAAAAGAGCCTTCACAACTACAAGTCAACTGCAAGACCTCCCCACATGAAAGTTCTCACAACTATCTTAAAATTGGGGGGTTAATTTTGCGACTTGTGACCCTTTTGAAGGCCACTTAGGTAACCCTTGTGAATGTCACTTAGAATTGTAAACAAATACACTAAATAAAGTCATGTTATTGACAAATTCTCTTTCAAACTATAAGCTAACAATAAACCTGGACTGTTGCATGGCTGAAAATCTTATCAATTTCAGCAGAACAGCATGCCATTCAGTTAAAATGTTACTGGAGAATTTTATTGGTCCACCAAGAGGCATTTCAGTCCTGTTATGGCCTTGTGCAACAAAGATGTGATAATGACAAATGAAAATATGTTGCATGATGATACATAAAACACACCATTTAAATGAATATATAAGCAAAAATGACTTGATAGTATTATTGTTATCTTTATAATAATTGTTTATGAATGCTGCAACAAGAGCTGTACTGAAATGGAATATCTTATACACTAACTCAGTGAGGTCTTCTCAGTCGTAACGTGTCATTCACTGCTTTGAGCCGTTCCATGACCAGTTCAGTTCTTTCAAAGCTGTTTTCCTACAGTGCTGGTAAAACAATGGTAGCTCATTGAGTACAGCAAGTTAAATTATCTTTATTACCATATCTAAGCAGTAATTAAGTCTAGCTTTGGGATTAAACTTACAACCTAGTCCCATGAAGGATCTCATATCAATGCATTGACCAGTCAGATCCCTTCAATTTTCAATGTTCCCACTCTACAAAGACAATCGGCACTAAAACATTGGACAGTTAAAGCCCTGTTTTCCCAAAGAAGCCATACTCATATAGGACATCTTAATGCACATCTAATAGCTCTAACCATTAGAATGCCCTTAAAATCTACAAGCTTTCTAAACAGAAACATCTGACCACTTAATGTTGACTGTTGCATTGTCTACTTGGATTCCTGAAAGGACCAATGAAAAGCCTAAATACATCAAAAGCAATGTTTACTATCCAATCAAAAGGCAGGATACATCTTTGGAATAGGCTACAGGAGAATGTTAGCAATGGTTTTTAGATGGTGTGTACAAGGAGTTCTGACTAGCCGAGGAATAATGTCGTTTCTGCAAAGACAATAGGTGCTTGAACAAACATGCCAATGCTTCTAGCACAATTTGTTGACTTAGCTTAAAAGTCCCCAAGAGAGTTGACTGAAATATGGCCATTACTAATTCTCAAAGGCAATAATGACCTTTATTGTAAATAGATAACACAGGGCTGTTTATTCCATCCTTGACATTTTCAACTAAATGGCAGTACGTGACCTCCGCAAGCAAGGCAGGCACATCTTCTGCAAGGCATTTTATTCCATCCAGGAAAACTTTCTTTGGAACATTTATTTAAAAAAATATAATCCAAATTGTATAAAATTAAAGAAATAAGTACTATTTGACAAAAGTTGGAATGACATAAAGGTATATTCATGCCAAAGAACACCCAAGAAACAGCTTGCAGATTGGTGCAAATTGACAACGCCCCCAAAATGGCAAAGAAATTCAAATCTGAAAACAATGCAAAAGGAAAACCACTGCCACATAAAACAAGCTGCAAAAGAAGATATGGTCAGGAGCAGATCCAAAATGTTTTCTAGGAGGGTATGAATCAAGATTCATCCAACTTTAATCGCAGTCTTTACTGGATATACATACACAAACTGCGACTTTAACTTCGATCTAAGCAGTCAATGACAAAATTTACTTTAAAAGCTTAGTATTTTTTAAGCTTATATGTATGTGTTTCCACAACTCTACTCTTTTACCTTGGCTGGTGGGGTAGCGGGTGGGGGGAATCCCGCCCACACACACCCTGGACCTTTCCCTGGATATGGAGATATGGTGGAATATTTACCAATGAACTTTTCAATGATTAACATATACTTTTACAAACAATTCTAAAACGAGAAACCTCCTCCATTCTTTTCTACAGAGTGGCACACGTGAGCGTATGACGGAAATGAAGGTATAAAGTATTCATGAGAGACTGGATAGAACCAATGCAATGTCAGCTATGATAATATAAAGTGACATGAGCTGCAGTTACTACATCTTGGCAATGAGTATTAAGTCTGCAAGCATTTCAGTCTCCTCACTTTATGTCAGTTCTTAATCATGACATCCTTAATTGTGACAAAAATCAATGTTACAAAACAGCAGTAAACTCATTAAGATGCCAACATGATCAAAGACTATATCAATATTTAAATAATAAATAAAGAATAAACAATAATCATTATAAGAAAAGCATAATTTTTTTATCAAAGATAATGTAAATGATGCAGGAAACAGGAAGCACAGCAAAAAGCAATTACTATTTTAAAAGTTCTTAAAACCAACATACACACACATTTCTCTTTAAAGTTGAAAAATCCATGCTTAGCAAATAATTCCATTTTGATCACAGCTTAACAATAAATACAAAATTAATCAAAATATAAAAGCAGCTTATTAATTATTTAAACATCAAAATGCTTTGAAGCTGTATTTTTATAAGCTGCCATAAGACATCAAAGACAAAATCATAGAAAATTTGCACGACTTTAAAGGACAGAAGCAGTGAGATGACTAGCAGTGAGAGGAGATACCAATCAGCAAGGTACTATATAGTTAGTTCAAAACCTTTGGTACTTTGAAACTAACCAAGACTGATTTCTGACTTGGCATTCTAATTATTTACAAAAGAAAACTAAAAGTCTAGGTTTAGTAAATGTCTGTAAGTAAACATAACGAACAATAATAAAAAGCCAACCTTAAAAAAAAAAAGAAAAGCCACACTTTTGCTGTTTCTATAATGTCATACAAAACAGGAAATAAACACCATTATGGTGTGTTGTTTCCTCCAAATCCTGTCATTATTCTTTTCTTTCATAAATTCCTGTGTGGTTATGGTGCTTCCGTATAATAGGTTTGTGGGCAAAAGCTTTCAGGTTAGATTTTAATATCAAAACAAAAATTTAGTTAAAACCTAGTTTTTATAGTCGATAGGAAACAATTTATTTCATCTTATGTTATTCCCTCTCGACCACCCACTTCCTGGGTAGAACATGTACTCAGGTAGTAAGTACATGGAGCAGTGTGCAGTAAATAGTCTTGCTGGGACTAACATCACTTGGTCAGTGTTAAAGTTTGAATCTGGGACCCTCCAATCTGGAGTGCAATGTCTAAATCACTCGACCACAGATGCCCACAAACTAAAATTTTAATATTTGTATAGTTTTTTTATACCATGTATTAGAGATGTCTACTGATATATATTTTTTAATAATTGTCTGTTATTATTTATTTGTTCATTGGGTTTATCGTCCTACCAACAGAATTTCAATTATCTGGAGACGGTGTCCACTTGAAGCAGATATAGTGCTGCCTTCACTATGTATAGCATGCTGTGAACACCTGGCATGATACCACACCCAGTCACATTATCCTGACACCGGGCCAACCAGTCATGGAACTACCCTTATATTTGCTTGAGCGTTAGCAAGGGAGCTATACTACTACCATTTTTAATGACTTTGGTATGTCGCGACCCGGGATCGTACCCGGGGCCTCCCGTACCTGGAGCTGTGTTATTATTTAATAATTGTTATTATTACCCATACACAAAATACCTAAGATCAATGACTGGCCAAGATAAAACTTTAAAAAGAAAGTATGATGGGGTTTGTATTCTTGCAGTGAATTGTCCCCTACTCCCTTACACAAATTATTTGGTGATTTACCATCTAACAATTGAAATGTCCCAGATTTAGTCTGATATATCAACTGACTTTCCCACGTATGGATAAAGCTCATTATCAAGATGTAACATTTCCTGGAAAAATGACACATCACCCTATTTTGCCAATTATCAGGGTATAAAGTGTCGAAAGCATGTGATAAACAATCTAAGTTGTCAGGATTGTGCTGGTTATATTATCACTTCTTATTCAAAACCTTTATACCATTAGAATTGTCTCAGTGATCAAGCTTTTATAGAATACCAATAACATATGGTTAGCTAGAGAATTAGGGGATAACTCTCATGTCTTTACCAAACTCTATCAACCTGATACTCTTTAGAATTGTCTCACTGAGACATTTCCAATGAGAACCACCAGTGAACAGTTTGGCAGAGAATTATGGGATAGCTATGTCTTTACCAAACCACATCATCTCGATACTCATTAGAATTGTCTCAGACATTTCTAGCAAATGCCAACAGTGGGGCAGTTTGGTATAGAATTATGGGATAACTGTATGTCTTAACTGAACCACATCATCTTGATACTCATTAGAAATGTCTCATAAAAACATTTCTAGCAAGTACCAACTGTGGGCAATTTGGTGAAGAATTATAGGATATGTTGATACAGTAAAGTGCAACTGTTATCTAAAGTTCTGTCTTGATTATTCCAATAGTGCAACAATAGACCTTTGGTTGGTCCCAAGATAATGAATCATACCCCCACACAAAGATTATTAAACTTGGGGATTTGCAGATAATGTTGCATCAGTAGGCTTTAGAAGTGTCATACAGCCACTATCAAACTTATCAATGCAAATATGATGGCATTTCCCCAATGTCTGCATTTTGCACTTTTACGACAAAATTAAAATCTGCTGCAAGTTTCTTTGCCATAAACATTTCAAACATTTGACAGTTACAATGCCACAGAATGTTCTAAATTCTTAAATAACTACAAAATATTTTCTCGTGAGTTAAAAGATTCTTAAAAGCTAGCACACACCAAAATGGCGTTATGATTCTAAATTCTAAAAAAATATTCTTAACCTTTTTCATGTTAGTAGTTAGAAAAAAATACAAAACAATTTAAGTGTTTTTAACAAATAAATGCTACTATCTACAATGTTATCCTAAAAGAGTAAGAAACAGAACAATTAATTCATATCTTTATCATTGTCATTTAAAAGCAAGTAATGACATAAATAACAATTTAAACATAAGACCTACAACAAACAGCAAGCTCTTTATAGAACTATACATTCAATTTTAGTCAATAAATGACAAAAAGCACTTCAATTAAAAGACTCGGGTCACTTGAAAGTAACCACTGCCTTGACAAAATCTTTTGTACAAACAAAACAAACACAGATGATTGTTATATTAAAAGCCTTGTTCTGGCTCTCTGTTTAACGGGTTTCCGCTTTTAAGTTTGGTCTGCTATTTGGCCTCCATGCAAACTGTGAAAACTAGTAAATGGCAAAGCCGAACCTTTTTAACAAGCTTCATCCGCCAATATTTCTAGTTGGAAACTTTAAATATTTGGACAAGGTTTTTGCAGTCCAATGTTGTGACAATTAACTCAGAGTGATTCATAATACAACCCGCCCAATGATTTTTAAGCTTCAAAGAGATTTAAAGCATGAAAATATGTTAACAACTATCAGAGATGTTGTTACAACTGGTGACAAAGATAACAAACCTCTGCGGTTTATATTTTTGTTTTAAAGTGTTAACATTCTGACAGATGATAGTTATAGTTGTTGATTTTTTGCCAAGGTGTGATTTTTGCTTTTACCATAGTGTAAACCTGTTGGCTTAGTCACAACAATGTCGCTTCTGTTCTATATAGCAATCAAGTACAGCTGTTACAGAGTACAATATAGGGGAAATTTGTTTGAATAAACAGATGTCGGTGAAATGGAAAAATTCAATGGAAAAGTTCATAGTTAAAATGTTAGATTCCTAAAAAAAAACTGCTTTTGCTAGAAAAAAACTGCTTTTGCTAGGGAACAAGAGACCTGATTTGGGTGGAAAAAATACCCTAGAAGAAAAACAATCCACATACATTTACTTGTGCATTCTTTTAACTTGCATTTTCTAAAATGATTCAGATCTAAATGTCTGGTTATTTTATCGAGGAATATTTATGGTGAAAATAGATTTCTGGAATATTTGATCAAGATGTTCAGTTCTTGGAATTCTAACATGATTTTTTTTTATTCCACCACAATATAAAACATCTACATGACATGACTGTAAAAAGAATTCTATCATTGAACAACAGATGTCATAGTTGAATGTTTAAGTTATTCATTTTAACTCAATTACAAAACTTTTGAAACTGATGTAACCATTATATACTACAATTTAAATAAAGGTCCGCAAAAGGACTAGATATAAAAACCACATGCCATGGTACAATATAAACCTCAGCTTCATCTGTTTACAACACTGATGTTCCTTCCATTCACAGAGGTGATAACTTCCTCTATTTTTGGTAACTGGCAGACATTCTCTTTGCCTCAATCTTAGGCACATAAATCTTTATTAGCGGTAACAGAAACGTCACTTAACTACTGGCAACCCCTTGTCAACATTTTCTTGTTCGAGCAATCAATAACTCAAAGTCTGCAATAAGACTTTCCAATCATTCAAGAAAGTAAACAACCTTGTGAGATTTTATTTTAAGACTAAAATCTTTCTTCCATTAACCAGTTTAAGAAAAGATGGCAGAAGACTTGACATTTATGTTACCTTTTTTACTTCTTATATGAGGTTCAGATTTTTGTGTAATTATCTGTTAATTGCTGAAATATCAAGATTTAACCAAATTTGTTGGCATGGCTTTTTATAATGATGTAACAGTTTTCACTGCTAATACAGTGCTCACACGTTTAGGTAATTATCTGTTAATTGCCAAAGCTTTAAAATTAAAGAAAGTTTGCTTGCATGGATTTGTTCTTATTTAAAAGGCAAGTAGCGCCATGTTTTGACAGTTATGAAAAGGAAGGTTAATTATACAGCTACTTTGTTAGGTAAGATTGTTATCAAAAACAAATTCAATGGACAATGCTACAATGACTTAAGATATTACTTGATATAATCTTGCATACATAATTCACATTGCCATAATGCACAGCTTAGCATTGTTAACTTGTCAAGGCTGGATATTAGCCTGCTGAATATTAACTGATCAGGTTTAGGCAAAAAATATAGACCCAGATCAGTCATATCCAGACAAAAGCTGTCCTTTTAGTAAAAAAACACTTTTTTTCATTGATAAGTCTCTATAGGGAGGACTTTTAACCTTCTAAAGAAATGTTTGAAATAGTAATTTAAGAATTAAATTTTGACTACATACAAATGTTGTAGAAAAACAACTAATACATCTATATAGTTTAAGAGTGTTCAAAAGATTTTGAAGTATTGTGCGGCACTGTGAACCAGATCTTGTCATCTTATCTTGCCATCTTAATCACAAGCCAAACATTCAACAATCCATGTCAATGAACTTGTGTAATAAAAAGCTGTTTAGAAGTCCATTAACTGTAAGCCTGCCGACTTCTTCATTCTTAAACAACGTACAGTCAATGTAATTTATATTCGAAGTATTTACCTGTAATTTTAATCCAGTTATATGGCATCAAATTGTGCAAATCCTGATCAGACATCTCCCAGCAGTAGATGGGCTGATCTGGACCTAAATTTTTACCCCAAAGGAGGCATATGACAAACTCAACATGCTATAATTTGTCATAATATAATATAATGTTGCTTCCTTTGACTTGTAAATGCCGGACAAAATATTTTAATTAAACTGGGCTCAGAAACTAGACATAATCTTATTTGAATTTGGGATGATATATCCCAGAATTCTCCAAAAACCTTGTGTTATTAGTTCTTCTTCAAATTGTCAACTCGAAACAATTGACCGATCAATAGAGCCCGATTAACCACACTACTAACTGGTCAGGGATCAGTTTTGATGACGATGCCTAGTAGGTTATAAGAATAAAGCAAGAGAAAAGAAGCATAATATATCTTAGATGTCATAAAACAAACTTATTTTTTCACTGTGATTTTATCAAACCATCAATATGACCTCACAGAACAAATAACTCAAGGATTTACCATCAGTAGTATCCATTAAAGATTCCAAAGCATAACACCTTCCTATCATGTGAAAAAAATGTTTGGACTTTTGTTGTTTTTTATTTGGTGGAGAAAGACTCCCAGACAAATGTCTGGGTAGAACCACCAGCACTCTGTAAGTTAGCTGGAAGACCTTACCACATTAAGTCCTTTGCCCTGGTAATTTCATAAAAGTATAAACCCCTGTCTTCTTTCTTGTCCTCTTGTCTTTTTGTAAGTTCAACATAAACCCGACTGCTTTCTTCTCCTCAACTAAGTCCAGATTACTGTCAAAGTCCACCTTAGGGTTTGCAAGAAGGCTTCTTTATCGTCAGCTTCCATTCTGCATTAACTCTTAACCTGCTAATCATGAATTGTATACACAAGGACCATGCAACCAGTGCAGATCCTGTTCAGCCAGGTTCCACTGGAAGCTGGTTGATCAGTCATTACTATTTTGTTTTGATGGCCCTTGCAGTACATCTTGTAACCTGTGTATATAGAGTTTTTATGAACAAAACAATTTCATAATAACAAAGGCTGCCAGTAACAAGGTTAATGTTTTTGGATTATGTTGACTTCCTTAAGGATTTCATTATCAAAAAATGTATAAACTCCCAATTCTGATATGGGATACTGTTGTATGATCACAAAATAGGGAAGGAATACCTATAAATATGCATCTAACACTTTTGTGAAACATCTGGCCAAGAAGGAAAAAACAATTATATAGCAATCTTTCTGCATGAGCTTTGTATAGCATATCATGTTACCATTAGAGACAGAAGACAGGAAGGAAATAATAATAGGGAAGATTACTAAAATGAAAATTGTCTCCCTTGTTAGATAATAAATAACCAAGTAATCCACATAAAAGGACCTGCATGCATTTTAAGAGAATTCAACAGTGACTAGACACTAATTTTTTTCATTGCATCATTGTAGTTGTGTATTTTACTGAGGCTTTCAAAGTTCTGCATGATAAATTTTCTTTACTCACATATAGTAGTAAAAATTACTTGATGTAGCACATGAAGATGGTCTTAAAATTAAAGATAGTTTCCTTCATATATCTATCTTTATGAATGATAACTGTGGCTGTTCTATACTGCCTACATTTCATGCTTCTTTTCTCAGGATTTATGACAGCTAAAAGCCAACTTCAGTGATTTCTCAGGTTACTGACACCAATGTGCTCAAGTTCTTGACTTAACCCTCTCCAGACTTCATAGTTTATCCTTAGATCATCTTGTCTGAATAATTAAAATATTTCATTGACACGTAAAACCCAGAGCATGCATTAACAAATTGCACAAATGCAAGGGACCACCAAGGAAGAGCTACGAATTGTTGGATGATTTGACAGTCGTTATGTTTATGTAGTCAGACCTCTTGTCTACCAGGTATGTCACTGTCATGTGTTAACACTGGCTGTGATGATGACACTGTGATGTGTTGACCACTCTAACAGACGTGTTCACTCGTAACCTGCTGCATTTGTTAATATCCAAAACCTGTTATTATTACCTTGGCAGTTTATTTTCAATACAGCTTTATAAAAAGGTAACTAGAAACACTGCTAGAGAGTTAGAAGCAAAACCTGCTCAGATAGAACCTCACTTATTGCCTAAGCTGGATCAATTGGTGCTTCCAAGGTAAAAAGAAAGAGAAAAAGATAGCTACTTTAAAAACTGCCCGTTTTCAATCACTAGCATGTCGGTCAAGTCTTTAAATGTTTTGTTTTTGAAGTACATTGCAGCAAGCAATTATGATCATTATAGCAACGTCCAGCTTTTTTGGTGGAGGAAGACCCCAGACACATGTCTGGGTAGAACCACCGGTGCATCGCAAGCCAGCTGGAAGACCTTTCCACATTAAGTCCTTTGCCCTGAATGGGACTCGAACCCATGCCATGATAGGCTAGCAGTCAGAGTAGTTACAAATCGATGACTCTACCACTAAGCAACAGGCGTCCGACAAGTCTTTAAATACTACATATAATGAAACATTGTTGTTCTACATCAACTAACTCTTGATAGGAAGCTGTCTGATCAGAATCTGCACTATCTGCTACATAGTGTTTATCAGTACATCATGCGAACCTATGCTGAACAAAGTTGTGGGCAGATAACTTAGCATGACACAGGTTATCATACTTTGGACCCATATGTGTATACCCTGGGCATACAGCAATCATAGAATGACCAGTCTGTTGTCACAAGGGTCAGGATAGTTCAATGGTGATGACAGAGGACAAACAAACAACAAAAGATCACCTTTAACCTGTCAACAGACATGTAGTTTTAACCTTCAGCCACTATAAAGGGACAAATTGCTGTTAAATCACACCTTAAATATGAATACAACACTTCACCTGCTACATTACAGAACAAGAGCTGTCTGTAGACAGCATGCTGCGCTTTTTTTTAAGTGCCGAATAATACAGTGAAAATTGTTAGTCGTATCTTGGCATAACCAAAATGAATTTAAAGGTTACCTTCCCTAAGTTCAGTTTTGGATAGTGAACAAGTATTCAAAGTATAAAGAAAAATATAGTTTTAGAAAATTGAAAAATGGACCTTAACACACAAGAAAAGGTCAACTTACGCCTCAATGCTGCAGGTGCCAACATGAGGAGTTATGACGATAGACCAGTTCTTTTCTTTTAAAAGTGCAGAAAGTGCCACATAATAAGTCAACTGCTTAATATAGCCACATTGATGAGATGGTAATATTGGTAGAAACTTACACGAGTTGTAAGTGCCGATCCTAAACAGAAAGTCTTGGCAAATCCTTTAAAGACCTAGATGCCATTAAATCGCATTTAAAATATGTGCAAACCTATCATCCACTAAATTTGTTACCATTTATTTCACACTTATTGTAATACCAGCAAATATAAAGTTTCTATAAGTGTTACTTATCATCAATTAGTGCAACTCCTGATCTGCCTGCTCCCATAGGGATCTGAGTGCCCCCATCAGAACCTGGGTGCAGATCCAGACCTGCCAGCTGCAGATCCAGATCTACAAAGGTCTTGTCTAGGCTAGATAAACTAGCAGTTGAATGGTCTAACATCCCAGTATAATTGGAACATGACAAAATATGAGGACATGTTCTGGTTTACTAGTCAGGTATTTGTAACACATTATAGAGACATTCCTTATAGCTATGTGGCAGATACTAATTAGGTAACACAACTGCAAGGGTAACCATACTACATGCTGTATATTAAGGCTATACAATGTTAACATAGCTATGTACTAAAAATTAATTACATTAATAACACATTCCATTAAAAAAATATATATATAGTTAAAAAAGGCAAAACTTTCAGACTGTAGACTGTATCAACCTTCAGCTTAGACTCAAAACATTCTGTGGGAATATTAAGAAGTAAAGTTGAAAATGTCTTCATTAAAAATAAATTAAAAAATCTATTGTTTTGCTCATATAAACTAAAAAGAATGCAACTGAGATAAATTCAAAGTTTATTTATTTAAAAAAAAAGTTAAGCAACAGAGCAACTTGAAATCATTAACTGTGCCATCCATGTTAAGTCTTTGTATTACAGATCGTGTAGTTTTAACATTTCTTATGACCAACTTTATTGAGACTATAGGCAGCCTTTTATATTTATAAATAAATGGACAAAGGGCTTAAGACCCAAGTTATAAAACATTTTATAAGCACCCAGAGCTTGTCTCATTCCCTGTTTGAACACCTTTACCTTTTTAGCATACATACAATGAAACATTGTGCTGTGACGTTTATTCTAGATAGAACTCTTGGTACCACCAAGGATGAGGTTTAACTTAAAAATAACCTTGTCACACCTGTCATTAAGTCTGTACCCGCCTAACAAAGACAGCCAAGCTCCCCCTCTATAGCACTTAACTCTTACTCATTCTTCTAAACACACACCTTCACGGCCACCTCTACCTGTTTTATTGATAATAAAATCATCCCACTTTGCAAATTACCCTGCCTTAAGGCTCAGTGAGTAGGAGATGATGAAAGGTATTGTGATTTTTATGCACTAGTACTTTTGTAGCAAGTTGCCTTGAGTGTGAAAATGCAACCCGCCTCCCCCTTGCACAGTCTTATTCAAAGAAATTATGCATAGCGCAGCAAGCTTTGCCTTTTGCATTCAGGGGCTGCAATAATCATGCATCTATTTATGGACAATTATAATTTACTGAATTGATGTATCAGGGAGCAGACTATGCACTGATACATGAACTCCTTGATAACATCCAATTCACTGAATCACCATTTTCCATTGAGTATGCATTTATTCTACTCATGCAATTATACCATGACTTTTTTGCTGTACTTTGCATTAAGAATGAACATTGGCCATCACAATATCAGGAGAAGAATTTACTTAGGTTACTGGGTTTTCTAGTTTGCATAATGCATCACAATTATGTTAAATCAAAATGGTACCAAGACTAAATGGCACATGGCCGAGCAGTTAGTCATTCACATGAAATTCCTTAAACTACTTGGCCCCTCACTGAGTTCTAGCACCATAGTTGGGTTGAAAACTTTCATAATTTATGGAGTGGTTATATCTAGAAATTGTTTGGCGTCATACTACATAAATAACAGACATATGTTGCAACTGTCACAATCATTTTTTTAGATTTGATGTATAAAAATTTCCAACCCACCTACATAATGATGGCAAACCATTTATAAGTGCAAAACATTGGTAATGTGTTGGACATCTTTCTATGTATCCGGTGTATTTTACTGCATGGACCATCCATCAAAGTGTTATTTTCACAAAATTATACCAACCACAAGGACTACAAATAGTTAAGCCATACCTAAGTAACAGCCCATAAAACCTGGCTTTATCTGGACAGCAAATGTTTATGGGCAGGGTAAGACCTCTATTTTATCAACAGTGTCAACCCAGCTCCCATCTAAATTAACCTTCAGCCCAGCGACATTATCTACCATAATATATGACCAAATATTTCATGGTCTCCTATGCCCTACTCTTAAAAAAGTGTCTGTGGTCGAGTTGTAAAGTTGCTTACTTGTAACTCCTCTGCTTGTATCTCACCATATGGGTTCGAGTCCCACTTGGGGCAAGGATATAATATTGTTTGTTTTTTTTGGTTTATTGTCCCACGAACAGTATTGCAATTATCTGGAGACAGTGTCCACTTGAAGCAGATATTTGTCAAGGTCCACCAAAACTGCTACAAAATCATAGTCATAATAGCAAGGTGAAGCTATTTTGGTGGAAGATACCCCAGATAAATGTCTGGGTAGAACCACAGGCACACAATATTCTTTCTCTGACAGGCTTCTAACCTAGCATCATAAAAAGCATAAAGACCTTTGAGATAAAAACTTTAACAACCCCAATAAATATAATTACTTTGTGGGAAAGAAGCACAGTGCAATTTTGGTTTGACATTTCCATATATGGTGAAGAACATTATCTCCACTTATCTTTGACTATTGTTACTTCACTCTCAGAAAATGAAAACTGTTTTGAAAACTGCTGATATGAGATCTTGAATGTGTCAAAAGTTATACCTGGCAGGTTGCTCCTTGAAAGTAATAAATTGTAATGTTGTAACTCTGCCCCCTTTACCTGCTATACTTCATAAATAACTCGTACCAATTCTTGTCCATAACAACTAGATGCAATAACAACTTATACACATTGGTAGACTTTGTCCACTTAGATGCAAATAATGTAGATCCCTGTTTGACTTGTCTGATCAGGATCTAAACTATCTGTCTAGGCCTGATCAGTTAATACTGAGCAAAAAAATTGCTAAGGTGAATACTCTCTGGTCTTGTTGACACTTTTCCCCAATCCTTACCATGTACCTGACTTTCAACTCACCTTGAAACTGCTACTATAAATCAAGCACTATGACACACAGTCAACAACCATCAGTATGAATTATTATCCTTTCGCCATAATCTTGTTATTATTTTTCAACACCAGACAGGTTGACTTTTTTTAGAATAGCCTTTAGTTCTCTATCTATTTTATCGCCCAATTAACTCTTTAGCACATCTATTCTTACTCAACTGATACAGTGAAAGTAGTAAAAAAAAAAAAACAGTTCAAAACATGAAGTATATGGCACAGAAGACTGACAAAAGCAACTGCCTTCGATTGCTACCGGGGCCCAACTTGAATCCAAATAAACTGATAAATATTGAATAAAAAGCACAAAAAATTACATGTTATGTTGAAATTCAAATGCGACCATTGTGCTGGTCATAATATATATCAATACTAATTAACACAAGTATGAACCAAGACCCACATGTGTAGTTTTCAGTGGAGCATAATGGACTGCCCTACAAAAGGTCCCAGGTATATGTCCAAGATATATCCCATTGACCCATTGTGGTCATTATACTGACATCCAGCTATTTTGGTGGCAGAAGACCCCAGACGACTGAAATACTTACCATTCATGTACTAAGGAAAAAGAAAATTAACTGCATTTTATGTTAAGGAATTGTAAAGCACAATTTTTTATAAAGCCTATAATTATTGTTAATATGCAAGAAAGTTCTTGAAACTAAGACATTAAGACTAAAAAGAAAAGTATAACCATCTCATGCTTTGAAAGCAATACATACATTTTCCTCAATGTATAACGTTTTTACTTATAGCTTAATCAAACTGATGGCCACTTAAACATGACTCAATACACTTTTGTTACAGGAAAGAATGACATTGTTTTCCTGTTTGAAGTAAAAGGAAATTAAGAACAGGCATTAAAAAAGGAAGTTATAACTAGCTTAGAAATCATTTACTAGAATAATAGTTTGGTTTAATGAAACTTGAAAAGCACAATCCCATGTATTCATTTTTTCTTTGTACTGCCTTCTTAAGTGATAGTCAATATCCTTTTGGATCTCAGACTTCTTTTTCAGCTGTTTCAATCACACAACAAAAACCACAACAAAAATCTTAACAAACAAAATTTATTAAACCTTAGATTGCTGCATTTGGTTAATAACCAAAACTAAAACAACTTTGTTTTTGGCATATAACTAAATGTAAATCACTGATGGTTCGACCCAGATAAATGTTTGGGGTCTTCCTCCGCCAATAATTAGCTGAATGTTGTCAATTTGACCAAAATTGTGTCAGTGCAAAGTAACAAAAAAACAAACTAAATGTGAACAAAACTAGACTCAGCAGCAATTTGTGCAGATCCTGATCAGCAGGTACCTGGGAGATCTGGATCTACACTATTTGCCTAAATATGGAAATGTTGGTCATGACATGGAAATGGGGTTTATGGACAGACACATTCTACACAGCCTGACAGTGTGACTGCCTATATGCAGCTCTGAAAAATTACATGAAAGTTCCTAGGGGTTAATTCAGCTATCCGACGGTACTTTTACCAAACCTAGTGGGTTATCAGTCAGCAACTAAGGGATTAAAATCTTGACCATTGTCAACACTCTATGTACCAACTTGGATAGAAACAGACCTCCTGGTATTCTTATAAACCAGTCAATACCCAGGCCTGTATATATTCCATCACTAAACAAAAACCTCCCATCTTACTTGATAGATTAGTTCTGATCATGCTAAGGCAATAAATGCAGATACTGATCAACCAGTGAGTCTCCATGGTAGCTGTCTGATCAGGATCTGCACTTTTTGCTGCAGTCACTAGCTGTATGTCCACTTAACCTTGCAAAATTTTAAGTAAATAGCTAAAAAATGAGGATGTTAACAAACTATAGCAGATCATGGATAAGTTTACATGCATGTCACATTTTGTTAAACTCTTCCATCATCTTCACACTCTCATGTATAGAAAGTCCTTTTAGGGACAAAAATCTGTAGCTCAGCTGGTTTTAATTTAGTAAAAGTAAAAATATGACATAGCTCACTGAGAGGTTCAGAATGTCTAGGGTTTCCTTTTTTGGACAGGTAAGGAATTTTAATGATATGCATTAATCACAAGAGTGTGAAATTATACAGCTGCAGTCAACATAAAATGAAATGTAAATAAAATGGGTATTCAGCACTTTTAATGATGATTTTAAATATTTTAAAATATTGCTTCAAGTGTAAATAATAATAACCGAGTCAATGCAAGGGTATCAGAAAAAGTAACATTATCAGTTAAGTGTCTCTATAAAAGTGTCTTCAGTTATTTGAATTTCAAAGTGGATACATTTATTCTCTTGGCTTTCAAAGTGGATATATGACTTTCAGAGTGAAAACATTTCTTTTCTTGGCTTTCAAAATGGATAAATTATTTCTCAATATAAAAGTGGGTAGGGTTTCCTCAATTTAAAACTCAGGGATAGCTGACAAGCAAAGAGTGTAGTTTATTTGTTTTCTGGGTGTTTAAGTCGAAATCTTAACGATTTGTAAGAAATCTGGGGTTAAACATCCCATGAATTGTTTTGCAGCAATAAAGAGATAGTTTGTATTTGAATGCAATGTATTGCTGCATGTTTCACTAAACTTGACAAGATACTTAGAATAATTACCATCTTAGATATTGCAAGCCATTCCTTATTAGCTGGACAATGGTATGTTATGAAGGTGATTATGTTTATTATGTCCTAGATAATTATATATTTTTTCTCATTGAACACATAGCTTGCTACAATTTGTTAAAACCCTTGCTTAATTCTCAGGGATGTTTACTTTAACATTTTGTGAGTTATTTTTTATCGTTTATTGGGTTTATCTTCCCACCAAAGGTATTTCAGTTATCTGGAGACAGTATTATATAACTTACATGTCAGGTTTGATATACTTATTATCAGAGATTGAGCAGCAAATAGTGTAGATCCTGATCAGACAGCTCCCTGCAGGAATATACCAGTATATATGATACATGTCAGGGTTAATATACTTATAATCAGAGACTGAGCAGCAAATAGTGTAGATCCTTATCAGACAGCTTATAGTAAGGGAGCTGGCTGATATGGATCTTCACTATTTGCCTAAACCTTATAAATATGCGAACAGCCGTCTTAAGAGTTAAACTAAGAAGTTTTTTTTATATTCTTTAAAGATTCCCTGAAATGTTAGAAAAGTATTCTGTTGTTAATTTCTATAATCTTGTTGTCTCGAGAAATATCCTAAACTAAGCTTTTCCTTATTGCTTACAAATCCTGGTGAGTGTCAAGGTGTACATGTTCATCTTCACCATGTATGAATATTAGCCCACACACTCTATAGGTGAGTGAAGTTGTCCTGACTTGCATACAAGATTATATTTAGATTCTCAATCACAAGACGTTGATAAAGACAGGTTAAAAAAAAAAAAATACGAAAAATAAACCCCAACTAATTAGCAATCTCTCCATCTTGAATACAACTTAATCATCTGCACGAACTGAAAAATGACTAAATCTACAGTCATATAATTATCTTCTAAAACTGTGTGGGTGAATAATGACAGAGTTGTAAAAGAATAAGATTTAGGCAATATACATGCATGCAAGAATTATGTCAAGTTAGCAAGTACTGTCAGCTTGCAGGCTCAGACTAGGGAAACTTCATTATTTACAAGTAGGTAGTACCAGGTGCGTATCTGGGCCGCTTTTAAAGTTATGCACAATTACAAGGGATGGGATTGGGATTGAGATTTGCCGGCATTTTTGCCGATACTGTGCAGCGACATTTCTATCATTATAGCACAGGGGCAATTATGAGGTGACCAGGGACTGAACCCGGCCAGTCCATTATACTGACACGATGAGTCAGGCGTAATGCTGTCACCCTAGCCCAGAGCGCTGGGAGGGAAAACTCCTACCAACTTTAAAGTCTTTGGTCTGACCCGGCCGGGGTTTGACCCCGCAACCTCCCGATCCGCAAGCTGACGCTCTACTCATTTAGCTATTGCGGCCGGTCAATTACAAGGGAATTAACCTTTGCAGTTATACTTTTGAAAATATTTGGATCTTTTCTAATGAATAACAGGTAAAATACTGATATGTGAGGAACTTGAGGCAAAATGTGAATGACTAAAATCCTGATGTGTATAAGCTTAATCATTTCAAACCTTTTCAACTTGATTGGTGTAGTTGTAAGGATAAGTAGAAACTACAGAAATAAAATATATCATTCCGACTTTCTTAGGGTTATGGGCACTTTTAGGATTTTCGATTTTTTCGAACGGAGGTTACGCATGTGCGTAATGGCAGAAACATGCCTGGGCAGTACACAGTTAAGGATCTAGTACATCACAGTAAAATTTACACATATTTATGCAAACATGCATTTATTATCATTTTAATGGAATAATTAATGTACAAATATGCTTGAAATATGTATCCAATTGTGATATGCTTGAGCTTCCATAAACAAGGCAAGTGTGCCTATGAATAAGTCTCACAGTAATCAAGTCAGGACTTTATAGTCCCATATTCATCAACCATTCATAAGTCTAAGTCATGACTTAAGCCCAAGTCACAATTTTTATGCCAACAAAAATAAGCTTATTTATGAAGTTTCAATATGATTTTAAGCTGAAAGTAGCACAGATAAAGTGTCATGCAAAAATACAGACATGTAGCTAAATACATAATGGAGATATTGTGCATTGAAATCCTAGATTTGAGCAATTCTTACTTATGAACAGTTGGTGAATACTGGTCTTATTGTATAAATTTTCATAATCGTACTCCTTAATTTTTCTATTTAATGTAATTTTATTGGTACTTAATACCGAGATTATTTTGGTGTCCACAACACAGGATCTGAGAATTATGGGATAAAGTTTTATCTTACCAACAAGTCTCAGGAATTAAAATATTTTTAGAAAAAGTCTAAAGAATGAATTTTTATAAAATTAAAATATTTCTGAAGTCTCAAGAAAGAAAAAATTTAAAAAGTAATATTTGTTACAATAAAAATTGATTGGAACATTTTAGAGTGACACAGATTTCAATGTAATGCTGCTCCATGGTCATGTGCTACATCAATCTGATCACCTCGGCCTTTATGCTATGCAAGAGACCTCTGACATAATAAGGCGCCATCTTGGATCTACTTTGTGTGTCTTAGTTTTAATACTGGGTATTTAATGTTGACTTTTCAATTTTCCGTAAATCATATAGATTGTATTGATAAAAAAAATCGTTGTTATTGCAAGATATACTCAACTAAATGATATATATATAATTTGTTACTTTCTCGCGAACGGACACTGTTTCATAACTCAGGCGACGCACTTTGGTGTATTCTAGAGCTATGTACGAGGTGTATTTTACGAACCATACGGAAATACCCGAAGTTTTACGATTGGTGCTACATAAGACAGCAGTGGTTAATGTAACATAGCGTAACCGCTGTGAGGAGAGAGCTCTTCATAGTGTCACTATACAAACAGAACAGAAGCCTTCTATTCTGGTTACTTGTATTTAATATGATCGTCCCAGTCAAATGTGTTTTTTATGATTGCACAGTTTAATAAACATTTTTATGCATTTCAAAAGAATACACTAGGAAGTTTAATTTTAATGTTTGCTGAGTAATGCATTCGCGTCTTTTCGAATGAACATGATAGCTCTAAAACATTTATTGAGGAAACAAAACTCCAATATAATCATGTACAACCACTGCACATTTTATTGGTAAGCAGGTGAGGTACATTACTGCAGTGATTTTATAATGATAGTCTGAAAAATAACAAAAACCTTTTTTTTTCCCATTAGGTTTGTTTAGTTTGTTTTTGAAATACACTGCAGCAACCATTTATGATCATTATAGCAACATCCAGCTTTTTGGTGAAGGAAGACCCCAAACTCATGACTGGGCAGAACCACTTGAGTCTGCTGGACGACCTTCTTATCGAATGGGACTTGGACCCACGCGGTGAGAGACAAAGCAATCAGAGGAGTAACAAATCGGCAACTTTTTTTGTTTTTTCATTAAAAAAAAAAAAGAAGAAAAATTTGTATTACAGAATTATTTCTTTTATTTCTCTCTAAGCCACCCCCACCCCCCTGAATTTTTCTGCCACAATAAGAATGAATTGTTAATAAAAGTCAATATGCTACTTCAATGTAATCTTGAGACTGTTAACAACTCAAAGCTACAAACCCAACTATACTATATACTCAATACATAATCCCAGTCCATTGCTAATAACTATGTGGACAGACATTGTGCTAGATACTTTTACCCCTCAGATACTTTTACCCCTCAACTAGTAATGCAAATCCTGATTAGAATCCTCCATTGGGTCAAGACCCCTCCATTGGGTCTAAATTATTTACCTCAGCCTGATTAACTCAAGCCCAGCAAGCTAATTGTAAAAGATTTCAAGTCCAGCAGGCTAATTGTAAAGATTTTCAACATTTATTCACCATTTGACACCTGCGGATTTGACTTTTTCTTTGGCTAAAAAGAGAATTTTACAATTTCCTCACTAACAAAGCCCCTGCAACTCAACACTCCTATTGTGAAGGCCTTTAAAGGAGACAGTTTAGATGCTCTACTTTACCGAGGACACAAACATGTCCTCATGATACTAATGAAAATGAAACTACGACCGCGCCCATGCGTGCTATATGTTTCAATAACCCATGTGTCTTTTGCTTAAAACTATCTAGATATAAGGGGTCATATGGTTTTCTTAGTTTAAAAATAGCTAACTGTGCAGCATGGCTCAGACTGGAAATGCACGATTGTAATGACAAGTGGGGTGTTCTGTTTCACTTTTCACATAGATATGGGACATTAATTAAAAGCACAATATTTTGTTTAATGTAAAAAGGTCAGTCCTAGCTATCGGATAACAACCTTTGTTTTATATTTAGTTCATTTATTCTTGTTTAAATTTGAATTACATGAAAAGAAAACAATTTCGCCATTTGGGTGAGATATGTTCAGCTTTTACTGGAGAGGACTTTAGCATATGTCTCCGTATAATCTTTATAATGTTCTGTTGTATAGTGGGTTAATTGTCCCACCAATAATAATTCGGTTATCTGGAGAAGGCGTCCACTTGAAGCAGTGCTGCCTTCACTGTGTACAGCATGCCATTAACACATGGCATGATACCACACCCAGTCACATTATCCTGACACTGGGTCAACTAATCACAGACCGGACCTGGTAGCGCAATCGGTAGAGTGTCCGCTCCAGGTACGAGAGGCCCCGGGTTCGATCCCGGTCCGCGACATATCAAAGTCGTTAAAAATGGTAGTGGTATAGCTCCCTTGCTAATGCTTGAGCAAATATAAGGGTAGTTCCACG
The DNA here is from genome assembly GCA_007844125.1 of Sinonovacula constricta. NCBI lineage: Eukaryota > Metazoa > Mollusca > Bivalvia > Cardiida > Solecurtidae > Sinonovacula > Sinonovacula constricta. The sequence continues at coordinate 51,693,718 of CM017567.1, read as the reverse complement.
GCATGCTATACACAGTAAAGGCAGTGCTATATCTGCTTCAAGTGCACACCGTCTCCAGATGACTGAAATAATGTTGTTGGGACGATAAACCCAACAAACAAACAAACCAATCACAGAACTACCCTTAAATTTGCATGAGCGTTTGCAAGGGAGCAATACCACTACCAATTTTTTACAACTTATATGCCATGATCTGGCTTCAAACTTGGAGGCTCTTGTACCTAGAGCCAGTGCTCTACCTATTGCATTACCTGGTCTGGTTCCTCATAATATGTCTATTATAATCTGTGAATGGAAGAACTTGAAGAAACAACATGAGTGGTTAATAAACAGTGAAGATAACAATCCTTAAAAGTTGTGTTTTTACGAAGATTAGAAACACTATTTAGGGGACCAGACTAAGGTTAAAATATATCACGATTTCATTGAAATTGATATTCTATTATTTCCACACAGCTGTTGTGGTTACCTTATCTCAATTCCAATACATAGCTGTCAGAGAGGAATTAACAAATATTGTACTTAATGTTAACATAACAATAAAACCAATCGAGTATAGGTGAAAACATGATGTGGATATTAACCCATGACATTATGTCACTGAAGTTAGTCATATGACAAATGACATACACAAGGAATGAGGAGTATGTGATGAGTAATAGTGTAATTTTAAACATTTTTATTTTTAGTACAGATCAAATTAAAAAATATTTGCCTTATTGTTATGATAGGTTGGACATTTTGTCAAATCAATGTTTATAAAAAAAAAGGAAAAGAATTTAGCCTTATTTGTCAAAGTTAAGCATGATGGTCATCATTGAATATTATTGCTGCCTTTTTAACAAATACCATCCTTCATCATCAATACCATGACCACTGTTGTTGTCACCATCACAATCATCATAAACATAAACCTTATAACTGTAACCTATATCACCAGTACTATCATCATCACCCATTATCATTAGCAGCCAGCATAATCATCATAATCATCATTATCAACACCATCAATCTTCACACCATCTTTATGAACTCAACTGGAAACCATCACAATCACAATAATAAATTACCAGCCAATAATTTCATTTAGACTGAACTTACAACCATACAAGACCTGAGAACCCCAGGTTTGTTTATATAGCAGGTACTTGTGAATTTTTAAATAATACAAATCAATGCTTCATTTTATATCAGTGGGAAACCCACACTCTGGCTAACTCATTGCACCCTTATTCTGCAACTGTTCACAATCACCAGAAGAAGAAAAAAAACTACAAAAAAAGCATGTAAGTAAAGTTTCTGCAGCAAATAAAATACAGTCAAACCTGTATTAAAAGACCACCATCGGGACAGGGCAAAAGTGGTCTCTTAAGACAGGTGGTCTCTTAATGCAGCATGGTTACTTTTTGTGAGAACCACACTTGAACTTTACAAATTGTGTTGTATAAGCAAGGAGTAGAGAAAGCAATAACATCAATATATTTTATTAGTGTAACAGAACAGTTAGGCATGTCAAGGTCAACTAAGGTCTTTAAAAATAAATAAATCAGCACATAAATAAGTGTATGTTTATCAAATATTATGTTTGTGCATTTTGTATTGTGTACATTCCTCCTGGATTTTCACAGTCAGTTTGTATTTTGTGTTAAATCCTCTATCGTCTTGTAATAAAATTAGTATGTAATTAAAGTATATACACTACAATTGACATGTTATCAAATTGCAAACAACAGTTCTAAAATCATCACTTAGCACTGAAATAATTATGAATGGTAGTTTGTTTCACAGATGATGTCATTCGCATGTCAATTAGAATGTGACACTGGCACTTGACGTCCGGTCGCATCCAAAAACAAACGATAACCTAAGTCGTTCAGCGAGTCATTTTGAGTTAATCGTTTGACTCGTTTCACTTTCGAATTTCCATGTTCATATTCGTCCATTATTTTACGGTTTTGTTTTGCAATGTTCTGAATTTGCGTTTTTCCGACACCAAGCTCAGATGCAACAGCACGACAACTTTTCCCACTGTTCAAAAGTTTGACAACTTGGACACGATCGTCTATTGTAAGGCACGTTCGTTTAGACATGTTGATGCGTAATGCAACAAAGAACAACTGTTCCAGATATTCCATTACATTACTGTATCCAATTGCAGTTTGCGCTTTATAATTGCATATTTTAAGTTTTTAGCAAATCAGTTTATCGTAATTCATACAAACATAACGTTGATTTACTTTTAAAGAAACCGAAGTCGGAACATGGTCAATAAGTGTCAATACGAGCGGTAATAGGGCACACTCGATTAGGTGTGAATCGAGCGCGGGATTGATGTGTACATCGACCCAGTGACATTACGTAATTTCCCAGTTTGACACAGCCGATTGCAGTGATTAGCATAGAAGAAACGTGTAAATTAATTGCTTATTGTGTGGTCGTAAATAATGTGTGAGTGGATTAACGCGGTCGCCTATTAGGGTATAATTAAAGCATGTTTGACATGTTTATGTGCGGTCGCTGGACGCAGATCAAAGGTGGGCGTTTATTACATTACAATTACATAACAAATATGATCGGGCGGCTTTGAAGTGGTCGCATAGAGCAGGTGGTCGCCGGTTAGGGGTGGTCGTATGGTCAGGTTTGACTGTATATCTGAAAGCTCCAAGCAGAAGGTTTTTCTGACTGACCTGGATCTACACTATCCGCTTCAGCCTGATCAATTCCTGCTAAGAATGCTGTGCTAATATAAGGAAATCCGCATAACCACATGTAGCGATGGCTTAAGCTAAAAAAATAAAAAATCTCATTGATTTTACTCCTGACAGTTGATTTTAAAAATCTTGCCCTATACCCGCCTTCTTCTCCAATTATGATTATCAATTCATTTTAACGATTGACCATATAAATTCATTTTCAAAACCTTTTAACAGTAACCAGACCTTTTATAATGATTCTGCAGCAAACATTGATCAGACAGCTTCTAACTGAGTGTGCATTGGCGTGTCTGGACCTACACTATTTACAAATGCTTTTAACAACTAGAAACAGGTGAAGAGGTGATATTCATTGTCCTTTCTTAGTAATCAATGGACCTTTTTGTATGACAGATTGCTAAATATAGAAACCGAAATTGCACTGTTTCACTATGTAATGTCTTAATTTTTTGCAATAATTAACCTTTTTTCTAGCTTTAAAGAATGACAATTCTTCTATAGGCAAATGTTATAATGTCACAATGACAGTCCTAGAAGAATTTAAAAAAACCATGAAAAAAACCCTTTGTTTTTTTATGTTCTTTAAAGTAGCAAGTCTAAAAATATATAATTATAAGAGCTGCTTACAGCAATGGTATTGGAGGATTTTATCTGTTCTATGGCCTATTTTGTATAAGGATTGGCAATCAGAAACATACTGTTAAATCACCAAGATGACTGCAATTTACTTTTATAAAATAATGCATGATGGTATTATAACAAAAATCATACAAATGTAAACCAAATAGATCAGGTTTAGGCAAATAGTGTAAATCCAATCAAATATCAGTTATAAATAAATGTAGCAGAAGGGTTTAGGCAATGAACATCATGAAAACCAACAGGCACAGTGACCTGTACACACACTCAATAATAACTATGCACCAATGGAATGTAAATTGTCAGTTGAGAATTTAAATATAGCGATTATAACTTACCGATAAGTATCATGTACACAATGTCGTCACAATACAAAAATAAAGTTTAAGACTTGTTTAATTCTACAAATGTTGAATTTATCAGTCCATAACAGTAAAATGTTTGTAAGGTTTATATTGTCCCATCAATGGTATTTCAGTTATGTGGAGACGGTGTCCACTAGAAGCATTAACTAAGGAGCTATATACCACTACCATGTTTAACAACTTTGGTATTTCGCAGCCCGGCATCAAACCCAAGGCCTCCAGAACCAGGACCCAACGCTCTACCGACTCTACCGACTGTGCTACCAGGTTCAGTTAAATATACATTGAAAGATGGCATTAAAATGTTGGCCATCTACTACTAAAAGCCACTATTGTGTAGACAAATCTGTGATATTTCGAGGTTTCAGAAACAAATTAATTTGCTTAACAAATGTTCAATCTTTATTTCAATTTCATAACATGACAGTCTTTGTGTTGCATGTTAAACCAATTAAAAATCCAATCTTGCTGCTTAATTAGACAAAATTAATTTTACAGATATCAAATAACTAAGCATTTCCACATTGTAATTAAAAAGGAAATAAGGTCTGTACCATTTTTTCTTTCCTTTGTAAAAAGTTCCTGTAGGGAATACAAGTCTCGATCATTTACGGTAAAAATTTCTTGGGAAAAATGTTAAATTGCGGATAAAGTTGTGGGTAATTAGCTGTCAGATGTCTTCCCTATCAAGGCAGCATATAGATCAAGATTTCAGGTTTGAACTTAACAAGCTCTTACAATACCAGTGGTTTTCAATTTAGGAACAGGTCTTATTGGAAATTAACATGTCTACATAAGATGTGCAATTTTTTTTTTTCTCTAACATTTTTGTAAGTGTCTGTCGGATCCAGATTTAAGTTTACCACTGCGGTTGTCCCAGTTTCTGGGGTAGGCAGCAGGTGGCTTGAGTATCTTACACCCACTCTCCATGTAACTGTTCAGCGGATTGGTGCTGGACAGACCGCACACTTTCAAGTCACTCTCGACATATTCTATCTATGTCTTGGTCGGTCTACCATAAGCTCTGGGGATTGCTAGGCTAGTGACTGTTATTTATTTTTATCTATTGCATGTTCTACAAAGGAAATTTTATATACAACATTAATATATATTATTATATTTTGCCTAGCACAATTTTATTTCAAGAATTCCCAAGCCCTTTCCATGGTTACTACCTTAGCAAGCACTTTTAGGCAATTAAGCTAGCTGTTAATTTAGCTGAACGCACTTATTCAACAGAAATATACAATTCAGATGAAAGGGAATAAGGATGGCATAGAGATGCAGTGAATAACACATGTCCTAAATTTACTGAAGAAATAAATAAACTAAAGAAATACAGTTGCTAATTTCTAGGATGGTTCTAGAAAAATAAAATAACTGGCTCAGGTAATAGCAAACAGAAAAATACAGGTTGTGTGTAATTTCTATATTGTATAAAGAAGGCAGTAATTTCTAGGATGGTTCTAGAAAAATAAAATTACTGGCTCAGGTAATAGCAAACAGAAAAATACAGGTTGTGTGTAATTTCTATATTGTATAAAGAAGGCAGTAATTGAAAAAAAAATATCTACGTGGAATAATACAAATACAAAGACGGAATAATAATTTTCAAGTGGGTTACAGAAAAAATAATAGTTAGAATTTGGTATAATTAAATTTTATTTCGCAGTATGTTTTGGTGATACATCACAGAGAACAATTATGATTATATAGCAATGTCCAGCTGTTCTGGTAGAGGAAGACCCCAAACAAATGTCTGAATTGAACCATTGGCACACCCCAGGTCAGCTGGAAGACCTTCCCACATTAAGTCCTTTGCCCTGAATGGGACTCGAACCCACGCTGTGGTGTTTTAAAGAATAAATGCTTGGGAAAACATTTATGTACTAAACATTATCTTTGGATGTAACTTTATTAACACTAGTCAAGTTTCCTTCTCATGCTAATATCCAAACACTAATTTAGTTTTTAATTTATACATTTATTTAAACCATGAAAAACACTGCCAATTTACAATTTTAACTTTCAATTAGTTTCTGTCATTATTGTTTGTTGCCTACAATTCAAAACAACCTCCTGCTATTGGCTAAAATAAGCAATGAAACAAATAGAACAGTCTTTGTAAACAGCTTTTTAAAACTGCCAATAGTGCAATATGTTCCTTAATTGGATGGAACATTTTGTTACTCCCTTGTGTCAACAACTCTAAAGGGGAAAATTTACATAGTGCTACACAAACAATGCTACAGCAGGGCAGAGAAACAAAGCAGTGAATAGCATGGGGGGGTACAAAATCTACATCAATTTGGCAAGCTCTGGCAAAAGGGAAAATTGGATACAATAGCCAGTAGAATATGGATTTGCATTGCAAGATATTTTGATATGCTATAATATCATTGTATATTCTTTCATAGTAGTAATTATAACATAACTACATGTTCTCTAAGTTGCCCATGATCAAGTAGTTTTAATTTTCAGCTTTTTAACATTCTCATCACATGGTTTTTAAGCAACAGATATGGCAATTGTTAACTTCATGACATTGGTTGGAATGCTATGCTCGATATGAAAAAATTTACCTTCTCAGCACAAGAGTTACAATTCTAGAGTGGCTCATATTTTCATGTGAGAATGATCTTCTGTCGAGTGTCTGTGGTTCTACCCAGATGTTCTTCCAAAGTTCGTCCTCCAGCATATGTAATACTCATGTCAATGTGACATGCATACAGATCGAATACATAGGATGGAAATTAGAAATCACTTCCCACACCAAAACGCTTGCATGCGACAAGCTCGTCACAAGTTTGCGACAAGTTTGCGCAAGCTTGCCGCAATCTTAATAAGATTGCAATTCTTAAATATTATGGTCGCGGATGCGAGCACGCTCGCTTGCATAGAAATTAAGGTTGCGGTTAGGTTTTGTTCGCACACTTCTCGCAATCTTAAATACCATTAAGATTGCGAGAAGCTTGCGGTCTTGCAAGCTTGCAATCTTATATTCCACTGAAGATTGCAAGAAGCTTGCGATCTTGCAAGCTTAAAACTAATTATTATTAGGATTGTGGATAGGTTGTGGACTTGCAAGCATAAAATTATTCCAAGACATTAAGAAATTTATTTTGTATTTCTTTAAAGAAATAACATTTGAAAGAGAACAAAAGCTATGATGGCCCTGTATCGCTCACCTGAGGACACTGGCTTTAAAATTTAATCACAAGACTAAATGTTCACAACTGTGCCTTGGATTCTAGTGATTACAAGTTATGTTGAAGCAAATCTTTGCCTACAGTTACACATCCAGATTTATTGCAAACAAAGATTCTGGTCAAGTTCTGTGAAGATTAGGCCCCCAAAAAAGTCTTTTAATGTGTTCTCAAGGTTTTTATAGATCTGACCAAGTCACCTACTATTTGACCATGTGACCTATTTATTAACTCATCCAAGATTTCATACAGACAAACATTTAATGACATTCTGACCACCAGTGTTGGTTAAGATTGGATCAAAACGGTAGCCTTTAAAGTGTTTACGAGCAAATTGTTAATGCAGCTAGATGGACAGTTGGTTGAAAAAAGCTTACCAGAATGTGACATAAAAAAGCTCTAAATACTAACTGCCAATTTTTTTTTAAATTTTATTTTGTCATTATTTATTATTAAACAGAAATCACACAACCCTATACAAAACAGTCCCAGATTTACTCTCCCTAGAAAGTAATTTGGTAATGATACCCTACTCCCATCTTGATTTTTTTTATAGAAAATCCAAAAATATATTTAATAACTTGACAACAATTGATCCCTAAAGCAATTCCAAACATATTCTTCCCATGAGATAGTTAGTTAACTACTTAATCTGATTAATCCTCAAAAAAAATAAGATAATGAACTAAACAAAATAAAATGTATTTAGTAACAGTGACTCAGTCCTTCAAACTAATTGACAACAAAATCAATCCCATACTTTGGCATCCCATAAACAAGTTAACTTTCAAATTTGATATCTATCTAAATCCTGAGTAGACATGGAAAGCAAACTGCTGTTATGAGCTACAGTGACCTTGATCTGACTGATCACAAAAGCAATTTTAAGCTATGTTATCATTAAAGACAGCTACAAAAGATTTGGTAATAATAGCTCAGTACAATATTTATTTTTTTGATCTCATTCCAAAGATGTCAGTTTTTTAATAACTTTTTGTTGTCTTTCGAAAACCTGGTCAAGTAGATTTACAGTCTAATATCTAATATGACAACAAAACAGACAGTAGAGTATCATGTTAAAACCACTCTTACTTTATTGGGAATGTGAATAAACACCATTTAATAATAAAAGTTTAAAAGTCGCTTTTACGGTGTTTTATTTAAAGTCAATCGTAACTTTCGGAAAATAACCGAAGAAATCGCCGAGCGGTCCCGATTTACTACAATAGCACATGCGCAGTCTACACGGTATGACTAAAATACGCAACGGAGATTTATTGGCGAAACGGACGCAACGGGCGCAACGAAGTACGAAACGGGCGCAACGGAGTACAAAGTATAAAACATAAAAATATATATATAGTAGTATTGCCAATCTTAAAATAACGTTACATTATACGTTATAGATATAGAAATTGCACTTATGTTCACTGTTTTTTTTAAACTTTATATCGATACCTTGAATATGGCGTAAAAGGAAGAAACAAAAGTTTATACTAATGTTTGATACATAATTGTACTACTTAACGATTGAATGTTGTATTCCTTATGATATTTTAAAATAAAAAAAAAACAACAGAAAGCCGACTATTGATTAAATAAACAATCATAAATGCCGACTGTTAATTGGAAGCAGATTGCACGTGCTGCTGATTGGTTTACCACCTTTACGGGTCACCCGGTAGCAGTTGGTCACGCGGTTGATAACAGAAGTGTCAACTGCTTTGTTTATTGGCAGTTATGGGCACGAGAATCTAATTATGTTCTCAAGTGTTGACATGTCCCTAATTGCTGAACTTTAAAAAAAAATATTGGTGTAAAAAGGTGTTCCGACAAATGAAGCTTAAGTTTATAAAATCAATTCCTTATTATAATTAATGAATATATAGTAAAAAAAAATCACAATCGCATAATGATGACATACAACAATATACATATGGTGTTAGTTGAAAAAACTGTCACACTATACATAAGAGAGTAAAGCCTGTACTAATGTGTTTCAAGATCTAGCTGTTTCACGACGTAAAAATTTTGTATTATTTTAATGTAATAAATGGATTTTGTGTTAAATGCTTTTCTAATTTTCATCATGAATAACTCATACCTAGTAAGTAAATTTCTTATTTGCAAATCTTAAAAACAACAACTTAAAAGTTTAATTGTCTATAGTCTGTTGTCACACTTAAGTTGTGTCGTCTTAATCACAAATTTAACAGTAATTAAGTCCCAATTAAGTATGATAGCGGCGTTTTGGGCGGTATTTTTCAAGAGTCCGGTCTTTTCAGATCTTATTTTCACAGGTAGGTAATTAAAGGAATTCTACGACGGTACTCAAAGCAGTAACTGTATATAAACCTAGCTTTTTCAGAAAGAAATCATTATTATAAGTCCCAAATGAGGCACTGTATAACAGGCGAAATAATCTAGATTCAATGTTAATAGTGGACTGGAAACCAAATGTAATAAATGAAATAAGAAGTGTACACTGATATTTTAGACAAAACAAATTTTACCACACATTCACCACAGCACAAACATACAACAAAGATATTAAAACCACCCATACATTATACAAGCCTTCTGTCATAATCACCCTTATGTTATTAAATTTTTAATATTTTTAACCTACCAGACACTAGGCAACCCTCACGCCATTAATATAACGTTGTGATACTTCATTTTTAAACTCCCATACTTTAATGCTCGCCCTATAACAATAGTTAGGGCGAGGGTAAACAAGACCAAATATTGATTGAAAGAAACCATCTTATTACAAAGATTTCGTAATGGGTAGATATCCGTGTTATGTGTGTTCCAGGAATTGTTTGGATAACTGTATCTTCTGTGAGGTAGGGTTGTATATATTATTATTATTATCATTTTAAGGTATTGGCATCCTAACAGGAATTTTTAAGAAAATTGAATGAATTGCAAATTCTTGAAGATTTTGTTGCTTGTTGTTTTCAGATTTTATAATCGATTAATAAAAAGCATATACATGTACAACCAATTCATTAAAAAATCAATATTCAGAACACACATGTTCAAATCAGTAACATATAGAATTCCATTATTACATAGTTCTTTCAAATATGTTGCTTGTCTTCATTACACATACGTGAACCGAAATATTGATAAAAATACAAGCACGCACGCGCACATGTTCAAATCAGTTTTGGTCAAAGCCGATATGGTCACCTTAACAACGCTACGTCAATATACATGAAGTTAAAATTGACTTAATTCACTTGCAGGCCTGTAACACATGGACTCATTTCTCGTGCCAAGAGATAGTCGGTGCTGACCGTAAGGTGTGCTGGCAAAAAACCAAATCAAATTAAGCGAAAACGCTCCGAGCGGTCCAGAACACCGAATTGTAAGCGCCGTGTTATAGACACTGAAACAACTGCGGATGACATCACAGCCAATTAATTGCTACTCTTACATACTATTGTTCTTATACAAGTATTTGTGTTCTAGAGGAATTCCCATATAGTTATATGTGCTATTTACCTATTTGCATTTCCTTGTGCCTTTGTAATATTTTGTGGCATACTTGACTGCTTTATGTTGATGATTTTTAATGTCTTGTTATATGCTTTACTGCTTTATTACTATGCTTTTAGTTAAATGTGCTTTTATAATTAGAATGTCAAGTGTTGCTATATGCTCTATTCATTCATTCATTCATTCATTCATTCATTCATTCATTCAACCAGTCGTTTTTGTGTCTTCGTTAATTATTGCATTATTCTTTTTTTTCTTCATTATTTATTATCTGTATAAGCTGGCGTAAAGGTATGCGTACGTGCGTACGTACGTGAAGAGCTATGTTGCATACTGTTGCAATAATTGTTCAGTTCACCTATTAAACTTGAAACCTGTATAATTTATCTCCATTGCATTCATTGCACAGAAAACAGAGGTTTAATATTATTGTGATTCCTATGATATTTAGAGTAATCTATTCAACGTAACTAATAAATCTGACAATCGTTACCTTTTATAATAAAGTTTAAATTAAATCAAAATACTATTTGTATGCTACACTGTACTAGACCAGCAAAGCCCCTATTGGACAACTGACATTGACGCAACAGAATAATAATAATAATAATAATAATTATAATACTTATTATTATTATTATAAAACATTGCTTCTAATTATGAATGATTTAAATTTAACGTAGGTTTTAAATGCTTTTTATATGTGGTTCAATATTTAGAGTAATTATTCAACGGAACTTATAAACATGTAGATCCTCCCTTCGTAGCATAATGTTATATATTTTTATTAACGGTATGCAAATAAAAATGAAATTAAATCTATTTATTTTTGTATACGTACTAGATCTACTATGCCAGCGAAGTCCATTTTGCGCAACATACATTGGCGCAACGGAGATCTCCATTTCGCGGTAGGCCTACTGTATATGGAATATCAATAGAGAAAGGTTAAAGACACTTAATAATGTCAACAATTACTGTAAACACAAAAGTAAATCATATAAACGTAAGCTAAGTGTTTTCTTTACAAGTAATCCGTTTAAAACATATCACAATGTTTAGAAAATAAAATAAAGGTAAAAATTATCTCCGTTGCGCCCGTTGCGTCCGTTGCGTATTTTAGGCAAACCCCAGTCTACACTTCCGGCCGCGCCAATTTTCAACGAAATGAAAAAAATGTGATGAAAAAGATGAAAAAATTGACTTTCCTTCACTGGACTACTAAGCAAAGGTGAGACATTGATCTACTTAAACAAGTATAAGAAGCACCACATTTTAAATCAGGTTTTCTGAACGTAGTAAGTTTAGTACATTAACGGTTTAGAATGCAAAATTAACGTGTTAAATATTTTCGCCATTTTTTTCAGTTCCGACATTTCACCTTAGTTTTTTCTTATCACAAACGTTTTCTGAAACCGTTGACTTTTCCATAAACACGTGTTTTCTACTGTATATTTAATTTATGCTTCAGTTAGAGTTGATACGGTTCTGACAAGTTCAAACGTAAGACATTTTTGTATTATTGTTTATTTTAGAGTGACCTTATTAACGGTAATATCCAGTTACCGGACATTCACATTACACATGGATACATAGCATACTATAGGAATAAAGGCACATAAAACGGTTACAAGTGGCTACACAATATTTTTTGTTGTTGATTACATTGTTGTGGTAAGAAAATAAATTTAGCTCACCGGTAATAGAGATATCCAAGATAACTTGTACATGATGATTGAACACATACATAACTGTGTTTGCTAGTATGGCATTGCCACTCATGTAAAGTATTTTATTTTCTGTAATAGTTTGAAACAGCCAGATGCAAGTGAACAAAAAAAGAATCGGAGATGCAGACGGATGTCAATAAGGAGGTCAGTGAAGAGCAACGCATGGATGACAGACAAAAGGTACTGAGATAACTATGTAACATTTTGACCATTTGTACCAGTTCTTGTATTAATGCATTTGCTACCTTTTAGCACTACCATGTTTATTATTAATTGCATGGCGCAGCTGCTGGTACATGAAGATGTCATTTTTTGGAAATCATATGTTGTTTTGATTTTGTTTGATTTTTTGTTACATCGCACGGACACATTTATGGCCATATTGGCGACGTCCAGCTAATTATTGGTGGAGGAAAACCTCCCTACATAGAAGTTCTCACCCCAACTAGGACTCGAACCCACGCGGTGAAGGGCTGAGGAGCTTCAAGTTAGCGATTCTAACCGCTCAGCCATGGGCGCCACTGTTTTGATTGCAATATTATAATATTAAAATTAGTTGGTATATTTTAAATTTAAATTTCCTTTGTTCTCTGTATTCACTTACATTAATAAAAAATAATCTTGCTGTAATAATCATACATTTTGAATTTACTGGCTTTTTATTTATCTGTGTGTTTATGGTTGGCCTGGTGTCAGGATAATATGACTGGATGTGGTATCATGTTATTTGTTCATGGCATGCTATACACAGTGAAGGCAGCACTATATCTGCTTCAAGTGAACACCGTCTCCAGATAACTGAAATACCAGTACTACTGTTGGTGGCTCAATAAACCTAATAAACAATCAAACCACCAACAATTTATTAGAAGATAGTGTTCAATTGAAGCCAATATAAAGCTGTTTTTACTGATTTTAGCATGCCATGAACACCTGGCATGATACACCCAGTCACATTATCCTGACACCTGACTGACTAGTCATAGAACTAGCTGTATATTTGCTTGAGTATTAGCAAGAGAGCTATAACACTACCATTTAACATGACTTTGGTATGTTGCAGCCCAGACTGAACCCAATGCCTCTAGTACCAGGAGCCAACACTCTACGGATTGCACTACCAGGTCTGGTGTTTTACTTTTACCCCTTTGTGCATATTAATGCTTATAAAATAACCAAGATAGTATTTCGTTAAGCTTTACTTTTTAGTTAGTTCAGCATTTCTCAGCTGAGATTTTAAACATATAAAATATGGGGGTGCTTTTGCCTATAGCTCCTGTTATTTGTTGCTGTTTTCAAATTGCTGTTTTAAAGAATAGGCAAGTTTGCATCATGACCAAAGCTGTAAAAGTTTGTGTCAGCATCTAATTAGGTTTTTTGTTTGTTTCCTTGTTTTTTTTGTAAAATTTCCAATCTATTTCTTTCAATCTTTGAACACTTACTCTGCATCAAACTTTGACTGAAGGTGCCTGTGTGGTACAAATAACACAAGACCCTTACATACTAAATAAATCTTTCATTGCTAAATAAAAAATCAGGTAATGAAAAAAAAAAATTAAATAATGCAGAATGTTGGATTTTTTTTCTTTTTCAGACGTAATTGGAGAAAAAATACATTTGCTGTGCAGGTAAGAGGAAGGATGCAAGATTCCCTCAAGCTGAACTAGAGTTGTCATCTGAGAAATCAACAAGAACTGACTATAAACTGTTTTTGAACACAATACCTGTGGTACTATTTCTTGAGTGCATTGTATGTATTTTATTCTTAATGATAAATAAATTGATACTTAAGTTTGATTTAATCATTTAAAATCCTATTTGCTTGACCCCCGAAAATGGCTTGTCATGCTTTCTCATATTAATAAGTGCTTAGCGAGCTATGGGTTAAGAATATAAATTAATTGATAAGCATCTTTTAGTTGTTTCCTTTAATAAATGATCACTTCTTTGTGTTCTTTGCCATTGTCTTTAATTACAGTGGAATATATTTAGTATCTTTCTGTTGTGTTATTTTCCCTGTAAATTTTTTGTTGCATCGGATTTTTAAGTGAAAACCACAAATGTTATCTAGTGATTTTATTTATGTCAATCTAGCCACAACCTTAGCCACTCAACGGATTTGATCAAGCAAAGAAAAAAAAAAACCCCACAAGCTTGGGATGATAGCGCAAGCTTGCAAGCGCGCCAAACCGCACGCATGGGATAAGTGAGCAAGCGAGTCAAACCGCTCGCTTGGCATGATTGCGCAAGCTTGCAAGCGAGCAATCAAGCTCGTAAAGGTTCCTATCGCAACCTTGCAAGCTTGCCAAGCGTGCAAGCGAGCTTCTAAGCGAGCCAAATCGCTCGCTTGGCATGATTGCGCAAGCTTGCAAGCGAGCAATTAAGATCGTAATGGTTCCTATCGCAACCTTGCAAGCTTGCCAAGCGTGCAAGCGAGCTTTTAAGCGAGCCAAACCGCTCGCTTGGCATGATTGCGCAAGCTTGCAAGCGAGCAGTCAAGCGAGCAATCAAGATCGTAATGGTTCCTATCGCAACCTTGCAAGCTTAATTTTAAGATTGCGGCTTTCTTATCGCAATCTTACCGCAAGCTTAAATAAGATTGCAACACGCTTGGTTGCAATCTTACCGCAATCTTGTCGCAAGCTTATTTAAGCTTGCGGTTTTGGTGTGGGTTAAATGCCAAGCAATAACGGTTAGTAAAGAGGCCAAGTTCCTTAAAGACCAAAGAACTCCTATACAAGCTGAAAAGCTTTAAAAATTGCGGTATGACTCCACATAATAATATTGCTATAGCAGTCTCACAAAACCTGTAAATATACCTAGAAGGTACTATACAATGTATTACAAGGCAATATAAGGTAGAAAGCAGTGAAAACCCATATCACTAGTTATGATTATAAGCGGATATATGTAGGCTATACAAGAGCGATTATAGCTAGCAACAGAGGTCTAAATTTAGGACAGATTCATGGCGATAGCAGTTGTATAAGCAGGTATGTGTGTTAAGTGTCATCTACATAGGTGTACAAGATAATGAAACAGTGTGTCCTTAGAAAGCAGACAGATGAACAGGGTAAGTTTGTTTTCAAAATTTAGAAATAAATATTTACAAACTTTATTCTTATGATTATTGGATAACTTATCAGCACACACCTGGTATGTGTGCAATACTACAGGGAAAGTACATTTGAAAAATGATAAAATATGAAAGCAAGCCACAAAACCTTAAAAAAAAATCATCCAATATTCAAGGTGTATTCTGTAACAAACATTTTTTAGATGTAAAGAACCCGGACACATAAAACAAACCACCTCAAATGACTCAAACAGGATATCCTAATCCAAAACCATGTCGTTGTTATCTTTCTTCTCAACTATTGTTTACTCTCCCAATATAACCACATGCTTGATGAAACAAACCCGCCATGTTTATTCGCCCATTTCTCATTTGGAAAATTGTCATATGCTAACAAGATCGAAGCTTTCCTCTTATCCAGGACTGTGGAAATCCTTACTTTTTTCTACTTGTCCACAGGCAAGTTAACTTCACCAAATTCCACTTGTCCGGATATAAATTTATATTAATTGAAATTTTGATAGGGCATGTATCCATTCATTATATAGAGGATCTGGCATGAGTTGTTATTTAATACAAAGATTTATTAAACGAGTTCAGGTAAAATAATATTAAACGAGCCTCGGTGAGTTTAATATCATTTTGCCTGGACGAGTTTAATAAATGTTTGTATTAAATAACAACGAGTGTCAGATTCTTTTTATCACAGGATTTTCGTCCTCTTTTACTAGAAACAAATACCTGTGTAGATCTACATGCCGGTTCAAAAATTAGAACAATATTGTGACGTCATTTAACCAAACACCGCATCAAAGACCGTTTGAGTTCATTGTTGCACTACACAAAATAGTTCCATTTTATTGTCTTTAATTGAGAGTAAAAACAACCTTTTGACAAAATTTAAATGCGTATTTAACATTAATATACAATAAAAATAACATGTCATTGTCATATGTTTTATCAACTATTTCAGCTGAATAACTTATAACAATAATCAGTAACGCGTGAAAGGGTGTGACCCAGAAAGTTTATATAACGGTTAGTGTGAAGGTCACTATTCAAATTTAATTCTCATCGCTGCCAGTGTCGAAGTGGAGATAATTCTCTTTTGTTTGTTATGTTGTGGACTTGCAGACTCGTCAGTAGAATTTACATTTGATTGTGTCATAGGCAGCTGAATGTTAATATTGAAAGTTCCACCATAAAAAGGTTTCGTGCGAAGATGCTGTTAAAACCACCGTGGACGGTTATGTTTTAGTTCTTTGTGGCGGAATTCATTGAAGTTACCATCGCATTGTGGACATTCATGTCTTGATTCACATGCTGGTAAGAACAGTTAGACTTTGAGATGATGTTCGATATCATTTTGTGTTGATTATCGCTAATATGGGGGCAGTTATTAATTGGTTGAATGTTGCGGTGTCCTGTTATCTGCATAATCTGATTTGCCGGGATGTTATTTTCGGACAGTTTTTGAACTAAACGTTTCCGGGTGCTGTGGTTGGTCAGACGTCTTTCGGATGCAAGTCCAAAAGCCTTAGCTATACGCTACATGATGGTGGCAGGTTTATTTATACTAATAATTAATCGTGACATTTGAACCAACGAAAAAAAGAGTTGTCATTGTCTTCCAGTTTGTTTACAAACTCGGCGGATGAATACCAAATAGTCACGCGAAGCTGCTAGCCAATCAAATTGCAAGAAAAGCTGTATTACACTAGTGTAATACAAAAAAAATATTACATGGGTATATTAATTGGAAAACAATGTGAATCATGTGATAAGTACAGCGTATACAAGTAGACAACTTAGATATATATTAAAATTATTACCAATTTATCCATGTTTAACATAATTTTTAACAAACACATCAGTCGGACAATGCTACTGTTAATCCCCACAATGTTTTATTATTTGTTACAAATGAACTTTTAACAAAAAATTCTTGATATGAAAAGCACTATACAACAAATTATAACAACATGGACAACTTAAGATGAAAAATTTCCTTTGTCCGACAGTGACATTGCCAATGTCGGGCAAGTCAGGCATGGGATTTCCCCACCCCTGTTATCTCAATCTTACAATCCCCTCCGTAATAAAAAATAAATGCTTTTATTTAGTTTTTATAGCACACGCTTGATATACATGCTGAATACGATAAGCTTTAACTTATATAAAGTATGACTTGGTTAAAATTATAACTGATGAGCAGAAATATAAAAATATATGCACATAAATTATGACAAATCAACTCCTGTGACTTCATGCAACAGTAATTGTCATCTGATTTGAATATTTTCTTTACAAATAAGATTAAAGCTTTCTTGTTTTCATTTAATTTTGTTTATATTTAGAGGTTTTCAATAGATATGTTAAGAAAATTGTTTAAACTTTCTTAAGTCAAATGGAAGTTTGTCCTAGTTTCTTCAACCAAAAATAACTTTGTTATAACTTTCAACATTTGCCCTTCATGTTTTTCTACTAACAAAATCAAACATTCACATGTTTACATTGTAACTCTTATAGATGACAAAAGCGACTATCAAATATTTGCTGAAATGTACACCATTTTTCAATCCAGCTAAAACAAGATTCAAGCCAGCAGTGTAAAAAGAGCAGTTTATATTAGGTTCAACAACAACAAATTCATAAAACCCCAAGATGAACTTCTTTAATGTTCATCTAGTCCGCTAACTGGACCATTATTTGTACAGGCCTAACCCCACCCTGCTACAAACACAAATGATTCATACAAAATTCTTTATCATCTGATAACAACTTGATCTATAGGTAACCTGAAGTATTATTTTTATATTTAAGACCAAGCAGCAAAAAGTGGAGATCTTGAGTAACACGTATGAGATGGCACATCAGGACCTACACTGTTTGCTTAAGTCTGATCAATTCATCTCTGGCTTGCTAGGGCTTAAAAAACGATGTTTGAAACCATAAACTACAATCAAAGTGACACTCTATCTGGGTATGCTATTGACTTGGGATGAGCAATTACAAAGACCCAAAGTCATCCCGGCAAAAGATCAAGGTGGGATTCCCATTGATAGAAGTATTGCAAGGGGGCTCATACTTCCTTAGGCCACTAGTTTCTTTGGTACGGGACAAGGGGCCATTTTAAAGCAATGATTAAGTTTCTTGGGACCAGGGTTTAAACAAGTACAAGTTAAGAGATGTTAATCTGTTGCTTTTTTTTAGGGCATTTAATTGGATAAAATCATTGGATGAACTTGATGCTGAAGAGTTGAAGGCTAGAGTTAACTTATTATTCTCCATTCTAAATCCTTTATCTTTCCCATATATTTTTTTTGGTATTTATTGGAATTTACTAAAGAGGATAATTTCATCCATGATGTAAGATTTGGTCCAAAGTAAAGGGAATGTATGTAATTAAAATTATCATTTACTCAACTTGGAATGTCACTACAACAGTATGAAACACTTGTGCTTTGATACAGTGTGTACCAGATGGTCAAGTTCCTTACCATCTTGTGAGCACCTTTCTAGAAACAACTCTCACCATTTTGAAGAGGCATCACCAAAACATAAATGAAAAAAGACATAATGCTAAAGAATAAGCAGAGAACAGCGTAGCAGGAAGCTGGCTGATCTGGACCTACACTATTTGCCTAAGCCCGATCAATTTGAGGTTAGAAGGTACGGAGTAAGTGTGGGCAGTCTCCATTCGATTTTATATTGACCCCACATACTCAAGATTACAGCCACCATAAATAGTACCTTAACCAACAAGAGTAAATCATTTTATGGCCTGCAAGACAAGTCCACCTTAAGTGGGGTCATAAAAGTCTTTCTTAAGCTTGAAGTGTTTTGATGATAACTGTCACTTAAATCTATCCTTAAACAGACAAGTGGGGAAGCAAATTTCTTGTTCAGATCACTGTGCTATATAGCTTTTAGCATGCTACAATTGTTAATAACCCATACTTAATTCTTAGTTATTTGCTAAAAACTCTAATGCCTTATGACTAGAGACTCAGCAGCAAATAGTGCAGATCCTGATCAAACAGCTTTCAGCAGGATTGTGGCTGATCTGGATCTGCAATATTTGTCTAAGCCTTATAAAAATGAGCAAGCTAAGGGTGGAATAAAATGCATTGTTATAATAACTGTTCAGATTTTGTTTGCTTCTTGTTACATTTCACAGACTCTTCTGGTCATGAGTTGTACATGTGATGGCTCTGTTTGCTGTAGAAAAGAAAATCCAGTAAAGATAGTAGGTATTACCGATAACACAAATGGTCGGGCAGCTAAGAGAAGACTCCAGAAAGAGCCACCTAAATGTTAAAAAAAAAAACAACTGATGTGTCTGACAGATCCACAGTGAAACAAATTGATTATGCCAAGAAATTTAAAGATCTTTAAAGATGCAAGACTGAAACACTGAAACAAAAGGTCGGCAAAATAAAGCTCACTTTTATGCAAGGATACAAAGGTACATGGTAAATGACAAACATAAACTTGATGAAAGTGCATTTGTTGATCTTCCAGACAAATTTGAAGTATACCTAGTAAAAGTAAAATCTGATGGTGATTGTCTAATTTCTAGTTGAAGCATGTACCTGTATGAAAATGCAAATCAAACTGATGAAACTGGATTACACATTATAGATGAGCTTTGTAAAAATGATGAGTTGTATTTGTCAAATGAACACCTTAGTAAAGGTAATGATTCAAATCATATGAAAGAAGACCTCGCAAAAAGCTTTGCAATGTATTCTAATTTCTATGTGCCAGGTGTTTCAATGTCAGAAACTAGGATTAGGGAAATCTTTGAGGCAGGTGATGTCAATTTGTACACCAAGAAGTTTCATGGGTATATGGCAGCTATATACGCTGGGCCTACGATTGTTTTCTGTGTATCCAGAACTTGGTAATCCTGTTGTGAGGAAACAACTACATCACACAATATATCCAAGACTTCAGCCTTCCAATATGAACCATTGTTCTTATTATGTGGACAAGCACCAGGCAAGACATGCTCGATGTGCACTGGGTGCAAAACCATTTTGTACCACTCCTGTCCATAGCACCACCAGATGGCAAAGAGCAAACATCTACTCAGACATCATCATCAGACCGGATGTGTGATAAGCAAGAATCATCAGACTTCAGAGAGAACACATCTACTTTGCTTAACAAGTTTGTGGCTGTAAGGTAAGACGAAAAAAAAACCTATCCTGGAAAAGATGTTGATGTGAGCGAAAGCGAAGTATTTGTGAGATGTCTCCATCAAGTTGGCCACACAAAGAATGAGTTTTTCTGGCCAAAGTTAGTAAAAGATGAATGTTGGTATGAGTTAGAAAATGTTACAGTTGCAGTACTTGCTGAGCGTCAGATGAACACCTCAAAATCAGGCTTTGAGCATCTGCTGTTTCACACGAGGACAGATATTAAATAAATGCTTGTTTGATGAAGACATAAGCAGGTTGGAACAAATATCAAAATCATTTGTTGAAGACATTTGCAGGTTAAAACTTGCACTGCTTGCCAAAGACAAAAAGATGGTCCCTTATCAGAATATGAATATGATGTTTTATTTTGCTATAAGTTACTTTAAAGTGTTGCAGTTAACAGTTCATGTTTGTTAAATAATATTTGAATTTAAGCCTTCTTATTGTAGTATAGATTTTAAAGTACTTGTTTTACAAGACACATGCCATGTAATATGTATACATGACACACAACATGTCCAACATTTTGAACTAAGAAATAACTGTTTTAAAGGTATTATGGTTAAAAGCCTATTGTAATGATAAATTGGATGAACTAAAAGATCATTTTATGAAGTTGCAGTTAAAAAGAATCAACTAATTTGAAACATAAGTTAATTATAATATGATGTATGCTTTTATATAAATGCTATAATTTTGTTCAGTGTTTTAGTTTGTTACAGAAATACTTTGTTTACAAACAATAAAATGTTTCTCACACGTTCTTGTCCAATTGAGTTTGATAATATTGAACACTTACAGTTTTAAAAATCCAAAAAGAGTATAAAATTGTGCATGGGAACCAGTATTCACATTCATGTTACGAAAGTGGATTGGAATGGATTGGAATAGCCGGCATTTTTGCCGATACTGCGCAGCACATTTCTATCATTATAGCACAGGGGCACTTATGAGGTGCCCAGGGACTGAACCCGGCCGGTCCATTATACTGACACCGACGAGTCAGGCGTAATGCTGTCCCCTTAGCCCCGAGCGTTAGGAGGGAAGCCACTACTACCAACTTTAAAGTCTTTGGTATGACCCAGCCGGGGTTCGAAACCACGACCTCCCAATCCGCAAGCCGACGCTCTACCACCTTGTTACGAAAGTGAAAATATATATGCTCATTGTCAAACAAGTTACATTTTTCCTTCCTGTAACATTTCCATGCTTCGTGTAACACTCCTTTCCTTCCTGTAACATCATAGATTTTACATATTTAGTGATGTTCAATATTTTTTATTGTAATCAATATTAGTTTTTCAAGCTTTTTTAAGCATGCAATAAAATCAAATTCTAAATTAAAAATATGTATAAAACAAGGAAAAGCATAGTTTTTACTGTGAAGACTTTAGTTTTTTTATATTCAACTTCAGAAAGTTAAAAGTATACCTCTCTTGAGATTTAAAATGTCAATCTTTGCTTTTTTATGCTTCTAAACAATTGAACTGAACATATACAATGAAAATTCTAAGAATTACTGGCTCCAAAATAAATAAAAAATACAAAAACAAATATCCATTACAGGAAACAATTTCAAGTTTGCTATTGTTTAAGCTCAGAAACAATAGTTATACATATATTACTCTGGGATACTCCCATATTCATAAGGTTGTAAGTTGATGTTGGTACATAATTGTCAGCTGTAAGAAGAAAATATACAAGATGGTGACTTCTTCTTTAAAAATGAGTTAAAAAAAGTGCACATTTAAAAAAAAAAGCCCTTATATTGGCAATGCCCAACAAATTACTGGTGGAGGAAGACCCCAGACAAATCATAGTCAGCTCGAAGACCTTCCCACATTAAGTGCTTGCCCCACCAAATGAAGTTTGAAACAGTGGTTTGTCAACTTAACCTAAAAACAACAACAACAACATAAATTAGGGTATGTGTTCTAAGACAATTAGCCAAATCCAATTCCATACATTTAGGCTTGTGGCTGCTTTTACTGAGTACAGGCTCAAGAATTTTCAAAGAAGTGAAACATCTCTAATTAGACTTAAGCTTTTTGGGGGCAACAAAGCTAAGTGAGCTGAATGTCATCACTTCTAATAGGATTATGAGAGTGTCTCAAAGGTTCAGAGGCGGGGGATCGTTGTTCTAAGAAAAATCTTCTAAACAAAACTATGTGGCGGATTGGGATAAAAAGCGTGAAAATTGCCTTTTGATGCTGGTGCGCACAGAGAGTCCAAACAGTGCTTAGAGTTGCACCCCAAACAAGTAGTTTTAGGGTCATGGGTACACTTTTGATTGACCACTAGCTATATTGTTAGGGTTGATATACTCATAAATAGAGACTAAGCAGCAAATAGGATAGATCCTGATTGCAGAGCTCCCAGTAGGGAACTGGCTGATCTGGATCTTAACTATTTGCTTAAGCCTTATAAATATGTGACTCGTAGGCTAAGAGTTTACTAGCAAAAAAAACAGGAAATAATCTGTAAACAATTACTTGAGGAGACAAATTGTGACTTCCTGCTGATGTATCTGCCCTTGTTTATTGTCTTTATAAGTTGATAAACGATGTCATTATTTTCCACTAAACCTTATAATAATGGGTACTTAATACAGATTTTACAGAAAGCAAGTATTAGAGATTAAGATACAAGTTTTTATCTTTTAAATGTACATAAGCAAATTAGGTGTGAATATAATTATGTTGTTTGTTCATTGGGTTTATCATTACAGTATTTCAGTTGCAGAAGGACTGTCCTCTTGAAGCAGATATAGTGCTGCCTTCACTGTGTATAGCATGCCGAGAACACCTGGCATGATACTACACCCAGTCACTTTATCCTGACACCTGGCCAACCAGTTGTGGAACAACCCTTATATTTGCTTGAGTGTTAGCAAGGGAGCTATACCACTACCATTTTTAACGACCCAGGGTCTCCTGTACCTGGAGCTGATGCTCTACCAACTGCCAGGTCCCATGTGAATAATTATACATCACTGGTCAGTCACACAACAGAGGTATGTCCAGTGAATCTGTAACTACTGGCCATCAAAGCCAGCTGGAGACAGGCTGTGGACAGACAATGGTCAATGGCCACTTAGTTTATGGGACCTTATATATAATCCTTTGTTGATTCTGTATGCCACAAATGAAGTATTTTTATTTTTTTATTTACATTTTACTGACATGAATATGGTCCCATTTGGCGACATTTAGATATTGGTGGTGGAGGAAGACACAAGATTATATCTGGATAGAAAAAATAGCGTGCAGACCTTCTTATTAGACAAGTGTGTCTTATTTGGAGTTACGTACAATATAATTTTAATACAATACAAATTAAACAAGTAACTGTACAGCTGGAACTGATCTCAATTGTCTGAATGAGACAATTCTAATGAGTACCAGGTATAAAGGATTTGGAGGAGGAATAAAGGATTTACCATGAGCTGTATATCCCATAAATCTCAACCAAACCTAAAATTGTGGAAACTCATTGAAATTGTCATATCACGACATATTCTAATGAGTAACAGGTATAAAGGGTTTGAAGGAAGAATAAAGGATTTAGTAGGAGCTCAACACATCATAACTGGGGTTCAGAGCTCAAATGCAAGATCTCATATTGAAGACTTTTTTACATGAACATCATGCCTCAACAAGGTTGCAAATTCTAGTAATGAAGAGCTGGGAAGCTGGCAGATCTGGAGATACAATGTTCCCCTAAGCTTAATAAAACCATACTTGGCTGGTGAAGAGCTAGTTATGGGAAGTTACGGAACCTCTCCTTTGTTTGTCCAAGTCAACAAATCTGCCTAGCCAACTGCTAATTAAAATACCAGCATACCTATGATATGGAGTCATAAAAGAAGAGACTAGAATGGCAGTAATCATATATGTTCTGGATAGGCAAGAAATTTGTCAAAAGAAAAAACTTTACTGAAGATGACTATTGCAGCTTTCAACGAATTGTTAACTATTATGCAGGAAGTTAATAGCCAACACAACACGTCTAATTGTCACTTTCTCCACAAGTGTTGTAAAAAAAGATATTTACGTGATATATCATGCACGGTTGATGATTTTGTTACAACTAAAACGAAGTTGGATCTTTAGAAAAGTATACAGCTGAATTTTTAATTTCCATTGGTTCTTCCACTTTAAATTCTTTTCTTTCTAGTACCTCTAAAAGGTATGCCTTTATGTACAAAAAACAGAAAAAATATACGACATACTTTGGTTGGTATTTGGCAAAGAACAAAAAACCGGTCATTCTGTAAATTTATCACGCATTAATATATCAAGCAGTGAGCCACAACGGACAATCACATCTTGTAGCAGTGTCCACTGATAACCTACCGGCCATATATTACAGGTCATCTCATCTACATAAATGGACACTGTCCTTATATGACCAAATAGAGATGACTGGTCATTTTTTGTCCAGGTAACAACATACCTTTACACCTGGATGACCATTTATACTCATGTAACTTGTAGGATTGTAGGGTCAAGAGCATAGCAAAAGTTAAACCACAAATAAGAAAATGTAATAAATCTTATGGCTCCTCCAAACATAAGTAGACATACCAGCTAATTTTTCACACAAGTCAAAGGTAATTATTGAGATGTTATTTTTTCACCTGGATGACCCAACTTTCACACCATAAGAAGAACTGTAAGGGATTACAGACTCTTGGGTAACAGACTCTGGAGTCCTTGACCACCCATTGTGAGGTTCAAGTCCTATACTGGGCAAGGGACTTTGGAATTGAGCGGCTGGTTCAACCGGGACATTTGTTTGGGCTCTTTCTACAGCAAAACAGCTGGGCATTGCTATAATGACCAAATTTGAGTTGTTGCGATATATTTAATTCTGAGCTTGCTATAGCCTAAGGACAAGGAATGCAGTAATAAACGCATTAGCTATAGATAATGATTCATCATAGATAAATCAATACAGAAGACACATTTATGTGGGCCCTACTGAAAAACAAATCCTTTAATAAGAAAAAAAAGGCTTTAAATAAGAGTTTCAGTTTCAAAATGATAAAACCTCTGAAAGCAAAACAAACAACAATGACAGCAAAACATGTCGTTATATAAATATAACAGCATTAAAAATTAAACTCTTAGATGGTAAGATTGTGCAAAGATAAGCGTATCAAGTTACAATTGGATTTATTTTTGTCTGTTTTATGTAACATCGCACCAACACATCGTCATATTGGCAATGTCCAGCTGATTATTGGTGGAGAAAGATACCTGACCAATAGAACCACCGAGGCACTGTAGGTGAGCTGGAAAACCTCCTCACATGAAAGTCTTGACCCTGAATGAGACTCAAACCCATGCAGCGAGGGACTGAGGAGTTAAATGTCAAACTCTTAACAGCTCACCCACTGGCACCCCATACTGTTACAATTCATTAAAACTAATAATTAATCTAAAATTATATGTTCATTACTTCGTGCACTGGTTAGGAAGCATATAACAGCAAAAAGTGTAGATCCTGTTTAGATAAGTCCAAGCAGGATCTGACTGATGTGGATCTACATTATTTGTATATGCTTGATCAAATGAGGCATAGCAGATTAATTGTAAAACTACTGTAATACATGGTAGTTCACTTATCTGACAGGTGATCAACTTTATGTATATTCATGTATATTCAAGGTCACTTTCTCTGTATTTTCAGTAAATCTGTCTGCAAGAAAGGTCATTTGTTTGACAATACTGTAACCAAAATTAATACAACTAATTTTTTTTAACCATAACAAAGTTTCACATTTTACAGTCTATTAAAATTTCAGTAGTTATTCAAATTTATTTCTTTAAACATCTCGACTTTAACGGAATAACTATCATTAATTAACAACTAACACAATAAGCTTAAGTTATAGAAGTATTAGATTTTATACACAAACACCAAGAACATCATTATAATGGCCCTGTATTGACAGAAAACTTCCCCTAAACAATGTCCAGAACTACAAACACTCTGCAGATCATTTGAAAGCCTTCCTCAGATGGATGTTCTTCCCTTACTGGGACCAATACCAATGTGTGTGTTGAGGGACTTCGAGGTTATTTCAAGGGACTTTGAAGCTATTTCTGGGGACTTGGATGTTATTTAAATTACCTGACCTTGGCCTTCTTTGAGATATCAGAAATTATATATCAGATTGAGGAGCTCTGATTCATCCGACCTCCTACCTTGATTCCTTTGAAAGAGTTTTGACTGCCCATCCAGAAATCAAAATTTTACCCCAGGTCAACATACTATGTAAACATCATTTTTCATTCGTACAAACACGCACATTTTTAAGAAAACCTATCTTGTTACTTTGCACAATTTGGTGTGAGAAAAAAAAAATGTGTGGGATGTACATTATGGGATAGGTTGGGATTTGCCGGCATTTTTGCCGATACTGTGCAGCAACATTTCTATCATTATAGCACAGGGGCACTTATGAGGTGCCCAAGGACTGAACCCGGCCGGTCCATTATACTGACACTGATAAGTCAGGCGTAATGCTGTCCCCTTAGCCCTGAGTGTTAGGAGGGAAGCCATTACTACCAACTTTAAAGTCTTTGGTTTGACCAGGCCAGGGTTTGAACCGATGCTCTACCACCTGAGCTATTGCAGCCGGTGTACATTATGGATATATGGAAAGATAGGAATTTAAATAACGACATCATCATTGCCAGTTATAGTAAATACTTACTGCAATATTATACACTCCTGGGACTTTAATCCCTCTTACCTTAATCAGCTAGAAAATTCAGGTAAGGGTAAATGAAGTTATGCTAGTGTACATAAAGCCGATAGACAAACACTTACAATCAAATCTATCATCCATTCACAGCCTAAAGGGATTATCATTATACATGATATGTATCATGTTATGTTTGTTTTGCAATGAATGGTTAAAGTATTTTTAGGATACACATATTTAACTAATTTAAGATCACCTGCCTTATTCATCAAGTAAAAACCTAAAATTGCTACACTTGTTTAAAGCACACATTTTTCCTCTTAGCATTTTGCAATCATTCACATGCAATGGTGACAGAAAGTATTGTAAGCAAATTAAAAGCAAATAGTGCAGATCTGGATCATTGAAATCAAATATTGTAGATTGTGGTCAATCTTTTGCATTTTTGCCTAATCCAGTTTTACAGGTAAATAGAATATCCTAGAGTTGTATCAGATTAAAAGGTTAGAATGTCAGGTATACTGTGTTGTTAATAGTTTAACCAAAAAAGGAAGACATCTCAGTGTCAGATGGGAGTGCCCATAGAGGTATATAACACCTAAGCATTGGAGTAAATCTTAGAGAGAAAAAAAAAAAGATGTAATAAATTACCTATGGGTCATATTACCACAAATATTAGGTTTACTTTTCTTTTACTTTCTAAAAGTTACCATCTTGTTTGTGTTTTTTTAATCTAAAAATATGCCAATGTCATCTACTTCAAGAACCAAAACAAGGTCAGTCTTGATTTGCATCAACATTTCTTCGTGGTATGTTTGTATTCTCAACAGCTATGTCTCTGCCATCCTGTATAACATAATGTTGTTTTGTTGATGTTGTTGCCACAAATCAGCCCTTTCACCTCAAGAATCCTCACCTAAGCCTTTAAAACTCAGCCATTGAGAAGCTGAGCAGTTACAAATTAGCAACTCTTAATTGAAAGTCAGTGCTATTTTGATAATCAAGCCCAAATTCTACATTTTTTTTTATCAGAATTTGATACATGCCTTGACTGCCTGTACAAGTGATTGTAAGCCATGCACTGAAGACAGGACTGCCTGCTCTATATTTAGGTCCTTGTAACTGTGAAAACCCATGATAAGAAGGAGTCTTTATATATGCTGATATGAAATTTGAAAAAAAAAATCGCTACGTTATTGAAGGCTACCTAAGTGGGAAGATTACAGTGGTCTCTGGAAATGTAAATTATTACAGCAAGTGTCAGAGCTATTCCTCAATTTTCTATAGTAAGTGTACAATCAGCAATCAGTAATTTAACTATCAATTAGAAATTTTCATTCCAACTTTAATGCATCAAACAATGTTCAGTTTTTTAAGTATGAGAGGGTGTTCTTGTCTTTTTTAAAAATTAACTGTAAGCTACTTGACAAGAATGTGGAAGAACAAAATAAGGTCTGTTCCACATGATTAAGCGTAATTATCTTTCACAGGTATCTGTATAGCTATAACTGAACCGAAACATCCATCATAATGATAGAATAAGATGGATCAGAAAGAAACCCTCTATAACCCTCCTTATGCAATATTCAGGGTTCGTACAGACTTGCTGACCTAAAATTCCATGACTTTTCCATGATAAATTTCAATATTCCATGATATCAAATATCATCTGTTTAACAACACCAGTGCTCAATATCGTAAAGAAAAAACATATAACAGTGATTTCATCCATTTATTTAATAAAATGCTTTTAAATGAATGTTGTTTTTTTAATTATTACTTAAATGCACTTTTAATTTTATGGTCAATTTTTTCTATTTCCATCGTTTTGTCTTTGGCTGTCCTCCTTAAAGAGTTTGCTTGGGTAACAAATGAGACTTTTCCAGTCATCTCTGCCTTGTCACTTAGTTTTCACTAGCATTCATCAGATCTTTTACTTCCTCTTTCAGCTTTAGTTTTTTCTTCTTCAAGACTGTCACTTCATCATGCACTTTCTTTCTTTTTTCTAGTTCAGCTTTGGATTTTTGTGCCTCTCTTTTTTGCTGTAAATACATTTCATACTTGTGCCTGGATGCCTTACAAGACTGCAGTAACTCTTTTATATGACTCATTTTTACGGTATTTTGCACACCAAAAATAGCCAAGGTCGCGAAAACGGAAGTAACTGAACCGGTGTCGTAGCAATTTCTACCCGTGAAAAAAAATACTGCAAACATAGGTGTTACACTACTAATTCCCGATTTCGAACGCCATTGTCGTATAACGTATACGTTTAAAGTTAAATAGTTAATTTTTCTTTTAAGCGAGTAATACTCGGCAAATAAAATAATTCAAGGATATTTATTAGGAATTCCATGATTATTTTGAGAAATTCCATGATAATTCCCTGATAATTTTCCAAATTTCAGAATTCCCTGAGTTTTCCATGATTTCTTAAAAAAAAACGATTTTCCATGACTTTTCCAGGTCTGTACGAACCCTGAATATTAATCACAAAGAAAAACACTCTTAACATTTGTTTTATTTTTGTAACACACTGCAACATCCAACTGTGATCAGTAAAGCGATTTCCAGATATTTTGGTGAAGGAAGACCCTCAACCAAATGTCTCGGAAGAACTACCGGTGCACAGCAGGTCAGCTGGAAGACCTCTCAACATTAAGTCTGTCGCCCCAAATAGGTCTTGAACCCAAATGATCGAAGGTTAAGCAGACAAAAACCTTCATAACTATTCCATATAAAGGTAACTGGGCATGTTGCTAGAGACTGAGCAGGTGTTAGTGCATATTCTGGTAAGACAGCTCGAAGCAGGAGCTGTATGATCTGGATCTACACTACTTGTCTAAGTTTGATCGATACATTCTTAGCAAGGTTACAGACAAGACCCAGGCCTACAACATCCCTCCATAATTACCACTAGGGTCACTGTTCTGCTTTAATACCAACATAAGAGGAAATGTCCCTAACCTCTCTCCCATCACGACTCTTTATAGTTCTCCTTTTCAAAACACTTAAAGATACTTTAAATTAAACCTTTCTGTGTTAGTATAATTGTCAGATGGTTAGTGTACCTCACAAACAGCTCAAGTTCAATCTATTGACAAGATGAGCAAATTAACCTCCCCTCTAAAGTTGAATAACCTAGAATATCAAACCAGTGCCCTCGGCTGACCAGTTAATGTTGTTTGTTTAAGGTATACAAAGAGTGACCAACTATGGTTAATACAGTTATGTCCAGCTCTTTTGGTGGAGAAAGACCCACAAGACAAATGTCTCGGTAGAACCATTGATGCATCGCAGGTCAGCTAGTAGACCTTCCCACATAAGTCCTTTGCCCTGAACAGGATTTGAACCCACAAACTGCGAGGCTAAGAAGCCAGAGGACTTACAAGTCAGGAACTTTACCACTATGCCAATAGCACCCCTACATTTAATGGTGTCAACATATAAATGCACTATGCCTCAATGCTTTGGTGCAAGTTTTGTTCAGGGTTGAAAACCTTCCTACGTGGCAATCTCTCATTTGGGCCATGATGAAAATATTTATCCATGATCTTTTCACCCCAGTTTATTAACTTAACACACCTGAAGTCAGATACCATGTCGTGATGATCGGACTTGGAAGAATATAATTTAAACATTAACAACCCTCATTTTTATTGGCAATGAAATTGGGAAGGACAGTAAAAGGCAATGATATTGAGGTGTTAAAGCAATAACCAGGGAAATGGTCCAGTGGGCAAGAGGTAGTTAAAATCTACCCATGGGGAAGTTAGGCCTAGGATTGAAAATGATGTTCACCTACATGATTTAGTTAGTATACTGCTGATATTTAATTGTATGATATAAAGTAGACTATTCGTTGCTAATAAAATATAATAAAAGCTACTTATTTTACTTTGGAAAGAGGTATAACATTTTATTAACTATATGAGCTTTGTTAAAGTGATATATGGGACAAGTTTTTAATATCAAAACATTTGCAAAAAAAATAGAAAATCATTTGTTATCCTATAGATGACTATCAGATGACCTGATTTTATTTTACAGATTGAAAGGCTACATCCTTCATTCTGCAATTAAAATTTTCATAACAAAATGGGGTTACTTTAGCACACTCTTGTGAGTGCACCTTTGTAAGTTCACTTACCATAAATAAGACAGGATTTTTAAATCATTGTCACACTTTGCAGTAAAACTGCCTTCCTTATTGACAGTTTACAGATGTTGGCCGCACAAAGGCAGTATCCAAACATGTCATTGCTTCAATTGAGATCAAATCTACTCAACATTGCTGCTAAGTTATGTAAACAATTTATCCTGATTCCTAAACCAGTCATGTGATGAAAGACATTTGTATTTGTACCCCAAGTCGAGTGCATTCTGCATCAATTACTATTGAGTCGAGAGTTAATGCACATTCTGTCCTAAAAAAAGCAGTATATAAAAGTTGAGATAAGATCAACTTTTCAACAATCATTCCTTTATGCATTCCTTCAATGTTTTTTCATCAAATCTGCACAGGTAGTAAGCTATTTCGACCCCACTTCCATGTTACTGTAATTCTTCTTTTATATATCCCTTCCATGTCATATAATTCTTCTTTAAATCTTATCCCTTTTCCGAAATAATTCTCAGAATTGTGGAAAAAAAGTTATGTCTAAGGCAAAACTTTATTTTTTAATCCAACCCATTTTTCTTTTTTTTTGTCCCAACTAAAATAACACCATTACCCTTTTTTCTGATCCCACCCCTTTATAAAATAATGAAGAATTACAGACAGTACCACTTCTTAAGGGACGTTCGTGGGTGAGCAGTTAAGAGTTGCTGTCTTGTAACTCCTCAGCCCCTCACAACATGGGTCTGCGTCACAGTGTGGGAGAGAACTTTTATGTGGAAGGTCTTCCAGCTAACCTGCATACAGTGCAGGAGCAGTTCTACCCTGATATATGTCTGGGGTCTTTCTCCTACAGAAATTAGCTGGACTTTGCCAGTATGACCAAAATTTGGGTCAGTTCGGTGAAACAAAAAAAGAAGTATTATTTCTGATGATAAACCATCATTTTTCATCCTCATCCCATATTGCTAGCACTTAGAATCACCTCAACGTCACAATTTTAATGAGCTCCAATGAAGCAATGCTTAATGCATGTGTTATTTTACTGATTTCATAATTACTTCCATGTTTGAAGACTTGAAATAAGGTTGTCCCCCTCCATCCCCCCCAACCCCTCAAAATAAATTCTACAATTCTATTTTATCCTACTCATAAGAAATATTAAATGTGTTGTACCATATTTCTCTTTTTAACCCTCTTCATTAGAAGACTACTTTGCCAAAACTGGTGCATTAAATAGGAAAATGATGGTAGTTACCCAGTCTAGGGTATTGCATAATTCGATGGTACATTATACATACACAGAAGGCTGGGGTGTCAAATTGCTGTTTCAAACCTCGACACCTAAGAGTCTCTATCTTCCTTTCAAAAATAAAATGCATAAATAATTAGATGGGGAAATTTAAAACCAGGTTTATACAGGAGACATTACCTGGTGTAGACACATAAAAAGATTGAGTAAGGTGACATTTTCCTACTAGAGGGACATGTTGACTATAGAGAATCTTCTGGACTGTAGAATACTTTTTCCCAAAAAATCATTTTACTATATTTGAACACAAAAAAATCTTAAGAAAATAACAGTTGTTGTTGTTGTATTACAGAAATTTTTTTTAAGAGTGTTTTTGTTGTTTTTAATTTTGTTCTCTGTCTTATCAATGTACATTTTCTTACTATATTTTTTTTTTGTTTAAGGCATTTTAGACATTTTTTTGTATTTTATTAAAACCCTAAATTATCTTAACACTTCAATGTGCTTCGATGACAGAGATAAATTCATTTCAATTACAAATAAAACTGGCATTGGACCAGTCCTTAACAGCATGTCATTGTTTTTCTCACTCTTGTCAAAACACTCTACAGCCTCCCAACATGACCTTGTGTCAAACATTTACAAAATACAAGCTATATAACCAACAGCCTTCCAAAGTGACCTTGCATCACATGTTTTAACATACATCTAACAAACTGTTGAAGAATTTTTCAACGATACAACAAAACAAGTTCATGCAAATAAATGTCAGCAGACTTAATTCAGACAAATTAGGTCATCTGCTTACCGATGCACAGTCATCAAGTTACAAATTCAGTTTATTTTCAACGAATATCTGCATTTACAAAACAAGTGTTTGCCATATCCATTCTTAATTTATAGCCTGAAATACGAGTCTTCAAATAACCTATAGTAATTTTGAGCTATTAGCTAGTAAATGAATTACAGCACTGTAGACACTGTGGCATTCACAGTTTCAGAAAAGAAAGGTCTACAAAATGCATGGCCTTAAGCCAGGTAGTTGCGACACAAAAGGCTTATGTAAATAAACTGAAATAAATCATTTCTATGAAAGACTTTTCTCATAAAATTACCTAAACGTATCTCTTATAACAATGCAGGAAATAGTACAAATACTGATCTGATAGTTCCTAGAATGACCTGGATGATCCGGATCTACAATATTTGTACAGACAAATCATACTGTATAGCAGGTTAAGAGTAAATATTGAATGTATTAAATTTCCACACAGCTAAAATCTCCTTGGCTGGGATTTCCCATTGCATTAATATCCAATTAGGGTCAAGCTATCTTTGTTAAAGAACTTTTTAATGTCAATATTCAAGAGCTAGTAAATTTCCTGTGTGCCTTCAAAGGCGGAAAAATACTCAAATTACTTTTATTTATAATAATTTTTTTGTGGAAATTATGGGACAGGGATCATAGTTATAATTGCCTTATTGTGGAGTTTTGTTTAAATATACATTGATAGACATACTAGTACATATAATGCAGATCCTGATCAGACAACTCTCAGCTGGAGAATGCAGATCTGGATTTACATTATCTACCTTAATCTGATCAAGTCATACTAGACATGCTAAGAGCTTACCAATTTCATATTTCTTCAATCACCACACAAAAAACAAACAAGCAATTACATAATGAATGATAAATTCATAAATTATATATTCTTCGACAAGTTTATCAGCAAAAGCCATTATGCATTATATATCATCTCATCAGGTTGGGACAATTTTGCATGGATACCAAATTGTAGGCCAAGAAAATTCATATCTATCTTTCTCCCTTGCGGCAGTCAAGTGTAAAATTTAATATACACTGCCTTCTTGACGACTATGTCACAAATAAGCTAAGATAGTAGTTCATCAACTTGAGTTAGTGTACAAACGAAAGTAACTACATGCCATACTTTACTGAGTTATGGAGCAGCAGTGTGGACACATTTATGAAACTCATCAACAACACATTATTTGACAGGTAAAAGAGAAAACTGATGATGGCTACAAATGCACCTTTACAGGTCACAAATTATTTTAAAAACAAATTTGCTTCCAAAGAAAACGCACACAAAACTACAGCTGTTAACAAAATGTTGAAAACAGAATTTGTTAATTTTTCTAAACATGATTATGCTTTCTTGTACAATGACAACAATAAAGTACATGCAATTCATAATCAGAAGATCTGCTTTACAACATGGTCCACGAATTGGGGAAAAAAAGGATGAGAGAGCTGCTAGTAGAACAGAACCATCCATCAATGGTGCCATCCATCTTGTGTGGAGGTCTTTATATGGATGTGGTAAAACATGTAGACTTTGATGAAACCCTGTCCCTGTCCCATGTCCTTACATAATCAGTTGGCTGGCCAGTTAGGGTGACATTTATTGATTAAGGCAGGATTTATTCGCCAGTGACCCAAGTCCAGAGGGAACAAATATAGCCAAATGGTCATATATTGTATTCTGGATAGCAGTGTAACTCTTTTTTTTTCAAGAGCACATGTTGTTTTGTTTAACAATTTATGACCTTTGCATAACTGCAAAAAACCTTGCACTTTAGGCCATCTTGCACACTGTGCATCATGCTTAAAATTAATTAAAAAGATATATACATAAAACCAGATTAAAACAACAACATAGGACTACTTAGAAGTACCAAAAGTACCAAAATATAATAAATTGGTATAATAACCACAGGTTCTGTAGGAAAATATGTTCTAAGAGTTCTATGAGAATAAATGCATTTGTTCCAAATGAAGCTAGCATAGGGCAAAGGCACAAGTTAAATGTCAAAGTGATAAAAAACAACTTAGACACACACAAAAATTTTGGCCTTGGACAGAGTCGGCATAATACAATAATACATGGGTAGTTGTAAAAAAGATAAAAAATAATTGGGGAAAATTTGACAACAGTATGTTTTTGTCATTTGGAAATATCACTGAAAAATTGTATAAAATGTTATAATTCTCACTTGTTTAAGTTTTTTGGTGGACTGTTCACAGATAATGCTATCTAAGGTCACTAATATCTTGGAACTATGCTATCAAGCCATGTCATGATCAATAAGAGAAGGGCAATTAACAAACAGTCAACTGATAATGATTTCTGATTCAGAATCCTGTGTGGGAATATACCAGAGATTAGGGGCAGGGAAGAAACAATACTTTGTGGCATTGTGGAATAAGGCTTCCAAAATGTCAGTACCTGAGATTGGCAGCAGGGAAAAAACAATACCATGTGTAATGGCAAGATAAATTACACTTAAGTTACCTACTTATTACAGGAAGGAAGTCTATCATGAATCATTGAACATTCATGATGGTAGTAATTACCAGGCAGCAAGAGTCCTCGGAAATGTATTTATGAGACAGTAAGCAAGAAGAACTTTAGGAAATCTGTACTCACTCGATATTAATAACATACATGTGAACTATTTCTGATGCTAAAGTGGGAGATTTTCACTTGCAAAGTGGGAGATTCATTATATTAATATTAACAAAGAAGGAAGTTATCTGTTTCGAAGTAGGGAGATTTCTAAAAAAATGTAGAACACCACTCATTTTGAAATAATTTTTAAACGTAAAAGAGGGAGTCTCCCTCCAAAAGTGGGAGAGTTCAAATGTATGTATTATCCCATTTCAACCCGAGACATTTCAAACACGGCAAACAAAACATCCCTTTTTAGAAGAGAACCATTACATTAAAACAAATAATTGTGTTGCATGCAAGGTTTATTATCAATACTGCTAGGACTTGGCAGCAAATAGTGCAGATTTAGATCAGAGCTCACAGTGAAAGCTGGTTGATCTGTATTTGATGTATTTGCCTTTCTTTGTCTTGATTTAAATATTTTTTGCAGATTAACACTAGACAGTGTTTGAAACCTAACTGTTAAACAACTTCTATCTAATATTCGCAAGTATATAAGCCACTGTTGTATCAAGAATATTGGGTGGTCCAAACCTCTTTTGAAGTAAACAAACTGTCGCATACATTTAAGAATAGCTGGACAAGCGCAACTGACAGTCTACATTCTAATGGCTGTGTGTGTCACATTAATATCTAGGCTGTATTTCATATCATATGTAACATGGTAATTTAACAAAAGCAGAACTCCCACGCCTTTGTATGCACAAACCTATTAAAGAAAAGAAACATGGTATGTATATCAGCTTAATCAGATTAGGATCAAAAGTCCCTGTAAGGACAATTACCTGAGGAGCTGTGGAGGTAAGCTTCTGGCTCAGTGGAGAGAAAAAAGTTCAAACACTTATGTTATTATAGGACAATGACATTGAGTTAGACTACAACAAATGCTGTTGATTGAAAAGGAGCCTCTTGCAAATAATCCGAAAGAAAAAGTACAAATAATCCCACTCTTGGTTAAACTTGCAAGGCTTTTTTATCACTGCCAGGGGAGGGGGCCCATGCCATATAATTTGGGAGAAAAAAGTGTGATTTCTTCCTTAAAAGAGAATGAAAAAACCTGATTTAAAGTTACTTTTAGAGGAAAACTGCATGATTTTAAAGACATTTTCTGAGGGGAAGGCACCTGTAAAAGGCTCCTACTAAAGAAGGGAAAAAGCCATCTTATATTTTTAAAAAAAAGCTTTTAACTAATATGCTGTTGTTTTTTAAATTGTTAAATGGAACTAAACTTTGTTTTGTAACTTTAAAATGAATTTTATATCAAATCAGACATAACGAACTATAAAAATATATTCTTTCCTCAAGTTATATTTAAATATTTAAGGGAGCCCGAGAGATAAAATTAACAAAGGCAACTTATTCTTTAAAATGAGATCCCCTTGAATACAATGTTTCTTGATTACTGGCTATCGTCAGATTTATCACCCATGACACAGTATCACGATGGCCATATTAATTTTTACTGCATTTTAACTATCCCTTGCATTACTCTTGGCAATTTGTGACTGCTACGTTTAAATTGTTTAGGTAGGCAGTTGAATATAGTTTTCACCAACATAACTTATTGAACAGCAAAAAGCAGCAATAGAAGTTCTTTTACAGTTAATTGCAATGACATTGGCAGATATATGTCATATTCATTTGGCTTGTTGATTGCAGTGGTCTATAAAAATATCTTAATAAATACTTTTCTTCTTTTTAATGCAAAACTATAACAAACAATGGCTCAAAATTTAAAAAAGTTAAATATAATTTGTACTTTGCTCTTTTTCCTATAGCTATTTCGCTGTACACTGATGGCCAATAAAAACTCAAAGCCAATAATTCCCTTGACCTGTCAATCAAAGAGCAGACATCAAAGAGATTAGTTAATAGGGGTGGAAATAAAAACACCATGCGTCCATCATAAAACTGTGATCTCTTTGACACCAGAGGGCTGAGATGTCTTGAATAGAGGCAACATGCCTGTTAAATACACTTAAACCCTTTACTCAAAAACACTTATTTAATTTCTTATAATTTTTTTTTTTTAAAAGTGTTTTCTTTAAAGGTTGATATAAAAGCAAAAAAATATCATTCAATATGTGGGTGGTAAATTTCTTGGAAAAAGTGCATGGCAGCAATTAACTATGATCATTATAGCAATGTCCAGCAATTTGGTGGAGGAGGAACATGACAAATTTCTGGGTAGAACTACGGGCACGTGGCAGGTCGGCTGGAAAACCTTCGTACATTAAAGAGCATGCTCCCGAACCCCTCAAGCAACGCTTTGCACCTTAGACGCTTGCATAGCCTAGCCTCCTAAAAAGTTAATTGAGCCTGCTCAAAATATTTCTAGTGACAACCCTGAGTCAGTAACTCTACTACTACACTACAGGTGCCCCCAATTTGTTCTAAAATTAGAGTGTCAAGTTTATTTTTTACACAGCCAGAGAAAAAAAACAACTTTGTATCAAAATGGTAATTACATGGCTTATCTCACTGATCTGGTTACATCACAGCATATCTCGTATTTATATCATAATTAGTATGAAGGCACAGCCTATAATACAAAGATAAAATTATACAAAACTATGGAAATGTTCATTGCAAGTGACTGCATAATGAAAGGCCATTTCACTTCACATCCAAAGCAAGTTTATCACACACAAAATTGTTTGTAAACATAGCTGCATCAGGCCAAATGTTCCCAGTCTAAACAAAATCATCCAATGAATAAATGACAATAATGTCAGCAAGTTTGCATTTTATGTTCACGGAATACATGTTGACATGTACTAAGCATTTTAAGCCTGACAAGTGACAAGTGAGCGATTTAGAACACATGCCATAATTTGAAATCCAACAACCTTTTGTTATGACATACAGGTGTTTTGTTTAAGTATATATTAATTTATTTATTTATTTATTTGGGTTGTTTTTCACTGACAAAATTAAGGTCATATGGGCAATGTCCAAAAATTATTGGTGAGAGGAGACCTAGAGAACTGTCAGGGTTGAACCACAGGCACTCCATATATATGGCTAAATTCAGGTCTCTAACTAAGTATAAAATTGAAATGCAAAGTTGTAATCACAAGATTAATTATTATTTCTTTTATAATCAAGAATTTCTTTGTAAAATTATTATATATTTATATTTAAATATACTATGTAACAATTAAAATGTCTCTAATGTATACATGACAATCCTTTCAGTATATTATCAAAAAATTAAAGCAACTGGCAAATTGCAAATTGATGTTACTGATTCACCCGGTAAATTAAAGAGGTTTAATAGTGTAAATCCATATCGGCCAGCTTTTGTCTGGAGCAGTCTGATCAGCATATGCAATAATATTTGCTTTCAAATCTCTATCACACCTTTATATGTAGTTTGTACTTTGGTATTTGGGGTTTTACTGCCCACTGACACTTGATAGTTTGTGAGAAAACATCTAATAGTTTATATTACATATTGACAAATCAGCAGAAGGGTTACCTCTACCGAGAACACCTGCTGAAACTCAATGATAGTGGTGACGAGGGGTGGGTGGGCTGAGAACAAAGGGTACCTGCATAGAACCAGGGCTGACAGGTAAACAAAGGGCACAACTTAGTTTAATCCAGGTGTGATGCAACCTTTTATGGCCGTTGATTGTCAGCCCCCATGTCATTAACGGCCACTTATACAGGTAAACCCTTTATGGACCCTTAAGTTAACTGAGGGACCGTAGAATCCTTTGTTACAAACTAGACTAGATAAGGTATCTAGTATATATAATTGAATATTTCATAAATAGTCAACAATGGATCTGATCATATTCATGGTATGCATTATCACACAATTCATACTGTATTTGGCAGTAATTATCTTCTTTTTCTTTAAATTTTAAATGAGTAAATTCATAAAAAAAATATTGGTCAACTAAACAGTCTTTTTATCTTGTCATTTGCAAACATAATATTTCCAAAGTATACTGAAGATTCAAACTTCACCGGACCATAAAGACAACAGATATAATTACAACTCTGAGAAATGCTAGAAGCAAAAAACATTTAACCTGTTCGAAATTTAGAACATACAAAAAAACACAGCAAAATTGAAAAAAACA
Source organism: Sinonovacula constricta (assembly GCA_007844125.1). Classification (NCBI taxonomy): domain Eukaryota; kingdom Metazoa; phylum Mollusca; class Bivalvia; order Cardiida; family Solecurtidae; genus Sinonovacula; species Sinonovacula constricta. Next base: position 51,653,617 of record CM017567.1, on the reverse strand, counting down.
CTCAATATTGCACTTAAACAGTGAAACCTGCCATTAGAAGACAATCCCACACAAGGCAAAAAGAAAGCTTTTACTTAAATTATGAAAAAGAAAGTTTTTACTTAAATTATGTTATGATTCAGCTGAAAGAAAGCAAATGCATTCTCATGAAACTGAAAGATTTACTATTTGATATTATCAAGAATGGAAAAGAAATAACCAGGAAGAAGATATGATATGTTAACATCATTAACAATGGGTATATGATAAAACACAATGGTGGATAATTCATCACTTGTGATAAGGCCATGACAACTATAATACTCTTATCTGGATTTATTTACAAGGCACTGGAACAATACCTTTGATAATGACATTCTTCTGTCTTTACTCAGATATACACCCATCTGTACAACAGATAGTAGATTTTTTTCTTGCTGCAATAAGCTTCTAAATAGTTAGAAAACTAAAACAGAGTTAAGATAGTTTGGGTTACACTGCTGTCCGAGTATTATCATGAAGGACCATGCCACTTGCCGACTCCTACAAGAAATGCCAGTTGAACTTTTCCTCACCCAATTAAGAGGTAAGATATAACAAGAGTAAATAGATGGTGTGTGTCGCCATATCTTGACTGTCCAACTATTTACAAGTAGAACCCCAGATGTCAGGGGTACAGCACCGGTTTAGTTTGTTATATTGTTCAAACCAAGTTTTATTAAACTTTTTAAGGGTCTTTTTCTACTGTTCAGTGTAATATATGATGTGGGTTTAGGTCTTAAAACTTAAAACAAAAATAGAAAAAAACTAACTATCTAAGAGAAATGATACAGACTATATGTCTAGATTAATTAATGTGAATGTTAAACTAGACTATACATTGAAAATACGGTAGCGGTAAATGCTACATGTGTTCAACTGACCAACAGTCAAAGCAAGCAACCATCAGCCAAAACATCTTCGTACACACAAAAACAGGTCCTATACAAATATATAAATTTTAAATATAACTTCTTTTATGAAAAAAAAACAACATCAACCTGAACTGGACCATAATGCAAAGACTAAATTATGAAAATATTACAGCTTAAATAAAATTAAGTGATGCATTTTAACCGATTTATTGAAAAGTGAGCAAGTGCATTTTACAATGTCTTAATTTATTAAATACTAATATATATATATGACAATAGGAAGCAAGACAAACACATAAACATAGCAGTGCCATGATAGGCCAAAGGAAATTGCCAGCAATTCGAGGGTAAATTTTAAGAAAATGAACCTTGAGAAGTATCTGTCTGGTTTGCAAATATCACACTATCTATTTTTACCAACTCTGCTGAGATGCCTTTAAATAAGAAACAAGAAATAACAAATTATACTTTGGGCTTCAAACAACAGGTACAACAACAAGAATCAATAAAATCTACATTAGGTTTCAATTAACATCTATATTATTTCATTAACTATGAATCAGTATAGATCTGATTAGTCTATGCTAAGGCTTGTCACAAAAAGCTGTTTGATTTAAAAAAATGTTTTTATTTACTTTCACTTTCAATAATTTCATTGTGTAGTACTTTTAAGTATTGTAATTGAAGAAATAGAAAATGAAAGCGACATTTTAGGGATAACTTCTGTAGCAAAACTGGCCCTTATTTGTTATTTAGCTAAACTATTGTCAAGAAACAGTTAACAGATCTGCAATTTCCGACATTTAAATACCGGATATATAATAATGTTGCAGTGGCTCTATTTAAATCGGGAATATTTGAAATTTAAACACGTGGGCGTAGCTGAAAAACAGGCATCGCAACATTCCAAAAATTTATAAATATTTAATAAATATTTTTCAAAATGTGCATAAGCAGAAGAAATGTAAACAAAGCAAACATATTATGCCGCCAAAATAATTGTCAATCAACTTCATTTCAAAAGTCAGCCTAAAGCGGTTACGAGTTAGCGGTAAAGTTTCAAAATGGCTCCCGCTTACCGGCAAACATGCAGGTGAAACAACAGGTGTAAATACTTTCAAAAGTTTTGTCAATTACGGCATGACAGTTTGCAAAAGTTAGAAACTATGCAATACTTACAATTGGCGAGGCAGAACATAATTCCTAGCACGAAAACAAGATTAAAATGCTCCATTTTCTTGAAGTTAGACTTGTTGTGAATGAACACTTGTAAGAGCTCCGTATCTGTGACCGAGTCACGTGGAAATGATCGCGTCCTCTAGCGTTGAAAGAGGAGTCCAAATGTACACAACTGTTATCGATCGAAGTATAACGTTGTTTTTGGCGGGGAACGTTCATAGCATTGTATTTCTATTATCGCAAGGTTTGCGGGCAGCAGAACTTTTAATACGAGGCATGATAACGTTGAAATTTAAGCTGTAAAAGATGACAGTTTTATAAGTTGAAATATGACCAGTGTAAACAGGTAGAAATTTCAAAAGAAAAAGATTGAAAACTAGACATTTTTGTCCTGTGTCATCAAATGGGATGAACCGTCGTCATCATCATCATTGTCGTCGTTATCATCATGAACATCGTCATCAATCACCAATTGTCATCATCATCATTATCATCATCATCATAACTATTCCCATGATTATTTCCACATCCTTCCTTCTTAGCAGCATTATTATCATTAGCGGCAGCATCAACATTACGATCACATTGACATCGCCGCATATTCTTGTAGACATATCATTTCTTTGACTTTGCGTAATTATATAAACCTATTGATCATGCATTTTATTGTGTTTTCTCCTTAATGAATGACAACATATATCATGTACACAGTAAGTAATCGCTAGTCTTTCTGTCTATTTAAAAAAATACTCTCGGATGAAATGTAAAATGTTACTTCAATATAAGAACAATGTCGACCATAGCGAGTGATCAGGAATTAAATTACAATACATTACATACAAGTTATAATAAAAGTGCCAAAATGTTTAAGAGATTGAAACGAAATCTCAGCTTTACTTGTTTCTCATATTATCTACCATTTTTGCGGTTGACGTTTTTGTTGTTTCTTCTGCTTTGTTGTTTTATTTTGTCAAAATCTACGAGATGGTGAATGTGGCATTTCCAGCATATTATAACAACAACAACAACAACCTTTATTTACATAATTATCAGCACATTCATGTGTCATTGATTATTGATACAGTCAAAATATATATACTACGTCTTCATTTAAGAAATTGAATTGCAACATTATTAATACACATTATCAACACATTATTACATTACAATATCATCACATATGTGGTATGTACCTTAAATGAATACAACGTCATTCGATAATTTCTGTTATTAGATAGTAAAAATGGAGATACAGAATCGGTATTTTGACAACGTTCAGATGTTACTAACAAAGCCAATATATTTACTATATAAAATAATTCATTTTAATAAATGAACAATTAATCCAGTAATACATTTTATACAGACAATGTACATCTTATGCAAACATTGTTAAGTAAACTAGGAAATTAAATATATGATTGCTACCAGACATTTATCTAGGTATATGTTAATTAATTTAAAATTGCAAAGTCAGTATTAATGACAATTTGTAAGTATATTTTGTTCATTCATTTAAAACAAAAAAGCACTTTGTTTTATTAAATTACGAAGCAGCTAAATCTGCTAAAACATTTTCTAGCATCGCCATTGCTTCTTAAATAAATGTTGCCTAATTATTCATAGCTTTCACATTTTTACTACTCATAAAAGAAACAAACTTTAAAACATTTGGCCATCTTGTTGTAATATTATATTTTTGTCTGATGTTTTTATATTTATCGCAACAAAGTAGAAATTGATATTCGGATTCGACAACATTTAGATTACACATTTTAAAGAGTCTACTTTCTCTAGGGGTACCAATAATTTGAAAACCTCTATTCCTAATTTATGTGAACCTAAACGAAATCTCGCTAACAATTGTCTCTAATAAGTGTTAGAAATGGACTGTAGATATTTTTCGAACTCAAAGATCATTTTGTACCGCTTAAAACTTTCCAAGCGTGATTGATTATTTATCGTATCATGCCATTCTTGGACGAACTGAACTCTTAATCTTTGATTCAGTAAGGATAAAAGAAAACAATTTTGTTAAAAATAATAATTAAAATCACAACCCAGTTTGTTAATGGCGGATATGATAACCAGAACAATGCAATCAAACCATTTTCATGAGTCTGAGCATCTCATAAATGTACGTTGTCGTTAAGGGAAATAACACCTGAACACCCGGATCCATAATGTGACATGGTTACCCCCCTTGGCTATACACTCTGCAACACGTAGTTGCATATTAGTGATATTACCGAACATTGTTGATCATATCCATAAGAAGTCTTAGTTATCCCCCCCCCCCCCCCCCCCCAGCCCCAAACACATTTTACACCTAAGAAACTTTGGGATATATTAGAAGATATAGCAATGACAACAAAAATATTTAAAATAAAAGAAATAAAAGAACAATAAGCAAAAACAACAACAACAACAAAACCCCACAAAAAACAACACACAAACAAACAAGAAATGTAGTGAATGGACGTGATACATAAATTTACACAATTAAAAATATCTCAATCAAAGGTATATGCACTTGTGTAACGTCACACTTATGTCTGTTTATTTTCGTTTGTTTCAGGAGAACATCGCATCGACACAAATAATATTATTAAAGCGACGCTGCAGCTTTTTTGTTGTTGGAGGGAAACCCCAGACAAATATTTAGTAAGATCTAAACAGCGCATCGCAAGCAAGCTGAAAGACCTAACAGTCAATCCATCTCTCTGAATGGGACTCAAAGTTACGCACGGGAAGGCAAATGATACATAGAAGTTACATTTAAGCGAATCTACCACTCGACCAAATGCTCCCCTCTTCCATTCACAATGGTTGGTCTCTGTGAGTGTATGAACGAACTTTTCAACTGCATATTTAATAATTATCACAATTTTAATTGATTTAAATCTTTAAACTAACTTTATTTTAGAAGAGAAACTCAACAAACGCACAGTAGAAGTTTATTTTAACTAGATTTATTTAAAGCTAAATTTTATGTAAGCTAAATGTTCCGCATTTCGTGGAAAGCGTCGGCTTTAAAGTTAATTATTATTAATTTTAAATGTTCAAATGTCTACATTATTATCATCATAAGCATAACAACATAAACAGTTATAATGCTGCTAGAAATAAAACGTTACTTTAATGTTTTTGACGCGAACCTTTAGGATTTTCATTTTAACATTTCAATTGAAGTCTTATTTTAAATCTGTAATTGATGACAAAACGACGAAGATGTTATCGGTAAATATACAAGCTAAAAATGGTCGTTTGAACTTCTATGTTCCTTGAATACCAAACAGAGGCGGCAGTTACCTTTTATTTTACAGTTGGAGCACCTGCCAGAGACTAAATGGTTTTAAATCAATGAGGACAGATCAGTGAGGACCACGACGATGCTATATGGCATTAAAGATTGGTTCCGAAGTCTTTATATATCAATTACATGTATCAAAATCTTACCATAGTTTGGGGATTTGTGGCATAACTACTGCAAAAACTCAAACCTAAGTCAAAAAAAGACGATTTTGAACACCACATCAATTGTTCTACAATACAGTTATTTAAATAAAAGGTGGCATTCGACAATTCAGGCGCGTTTCTGCCATTACGCACTTTACGCACGTGCGTAACTTCCGTTCGAAAAATCGAAAATTTGAAAGTACCAAAAACACTATGAAAGTCGATGCCTACACCGGGTTAGGAATGATATAACTTCCGTAGTTTCTATGATATAAAATCGTATTACCACACCATTAAAGTTGAAAAGGTTTTAAAATGATTAAACTTACACACGTCAGGATTTTAGTCGTTCATATTTTTCCTCGCATGTCCGCATTTTACCTGTTATTCATTAGAAAAGAACCGAATATAATCAAAAGTATAATTACAAAGGTTATTTCTCTTGTAATTGTGCGTAACTTCAAAAACGGCACAGATACGCGCCTGCGACAATTTGCCTATATCTTATAACGTAACATCTCAGCCCTGTTCTGGAGAATTGTGCAGAATTGCAGAAAGTAAGAACTGATATTTTACTCTAGATAAAGTACACGCTGTTAATAATATTATATAACTTGTTAGTCAAAACAAATCATGAATTTTATGTCATTAAATGTCCGTTATTTCCAAATCTATAAATAAGCACACGATTAGGATTTCTGCTAAGAAAGGACGTCAGACCGGACAACTTGGATGATGCTAAAACGTGATCTCAAAAAAGGTCACGTGGTTTTCTTATTTTAAAAAATAAGTAACTGTCCTGCGTGGCTCAGATAGGAAATACGTGTTTGTATGATGATGTATTGATAAGTGAAGTGGTATGCTTCACATCTCACACAGATGAAGGACATTAATAAACAACATTTCTCGGGATCTTTTTCAGGCACCATCGGTTTATTTAGCCGTTTAAAGGAGTAACAGAAAGTCCACGCTGTCGGATATCACCTTTAATGCTTGATAAGTTCCATAGTTTCAAACAATTCTCAACCCATTCCCTTTATAAACAATCCATAGGAAATATTATTTACTTTCTACCAGCTGGTGGGAAACAGACTATATGATACTTGCTTGTTGTCTGCTACATCTGTATTTACCAGCTATATTGCTAACATCGGCATACTCGGTTTCTTTTGTTAAACAAGACCTCGCCAAACGACTGCGAATTCCTAGTTATGCCTGATACTTTTTATAATTGCCAGCTTCACTTGATTATTGTTAGGTACAGTGTTATCAAAAACGGAACACTCGGTACTTTAATCTGGAAAGGGTAGCACAGAACAACTATGACATCGTGTTATTGACTGCTACACTAACTTCCCCATAAACAATGCATTTCATTAGAGGCCCCGCTCTCAGGAGAGGCGCCAACAATAATAAAATAATTCATCTCTGATTCCCTTATTTTCACAAGTTTAGTGTGTATCCTATTTTAAAACTCATATGAAAGCAGACTAATAGTTATCCTTATTCCGCTGCCGTACAATATGTTGCAATCTGTATTTGCTGGATTATGTTTACATAATTAGGAAACAGATGGAACAAACACGCGTTGTCCATACTGGGTGTTCATAAAGTTCAAAGAATCTAAAAGTGTCTGGAAAACGGACTGACAAATAGTGCGGGATTTCAGATTTACTTTTGTCGTAAAAAAGTCATGGCAAAGTTGTAAACTGTACAAATAAAGATTTTTCAATCGGTCCTCTGCGAAGCATAACATTAATTAGCTTCTTATGTAATAAAAGTTGATTTCGGTAATTTGATTTCTTTTTTCATAACACTATCTCACTATTTTATGCAATTAAAGCTCATATGAAATAAACCGAAAGACAGTTACACGGTAAATAAGCTTATTTTGTTTTTATATGCGGTCCATAACTTTTGTTAATATGATCTGCCGTTTTGTTCCAATGTTTTCCTTCTGTTATATATCTAATTGTATAAATATATACATACATACATTCTTAATTCTTTTATTCTAATACTGAGTATTTACTGTTAAAACCTTTAATAATCTCTTTGGTATTGCACTTTTGATTTTTTTGGCAAGTAAACCGGCAACCCATGTCAAGCAATATCTTTCTAAACAAAGTGATATTTTGCCTTAACACAATCATTTTAAAAAGCAAATCATTTTTTTCAATTAAGCGATATTATTTTCAAAATATACCATTCTTTAAATAAATTCGCTGTATAAATCATTAGTATATTTTGTCTAGCTAAAAACTTTGGTCACGCAACGTTTTTCCCCTTATGTTGTATAATTTGTCTAGCTGAATTTTTGTTTAATTTCTTTTTCTATTTATGTGCCTTTAAACAATGTTTAAAATTAAAATACTGAAACGAATTCATGAAAGTATAAAAATTCCGTCCGATAGTTTTTCCTATATTATAGACATTCCTTGTAAATTGAGCATATTTTGTTTTGTTATTGTTAAATTGAATTGCATTTTGGATCATCGTATATGAGCATCTCACTCAGCTCCAAAAAGAACCGAAACATATAAAGAGATAATTTGATTCATTAAACTAGAAAACAAGGCTTTAAAGCAACTTTTAGTTTGCGGTCCTCGCCGCATTGACATTTTTGCTGGCCGCATTAGATCCTTTTTATCATAACATTCAAAATAATGCCAAAACAAACGAACTTTAGATGATATTTGAAGATTGTGGTGTATATTCTTGTAAAAGCTTTATTTCAGATAGATTTATATGACAATTTTCATTGTTCGATATTTAATAAGTTTGAAACATTAGGTTATTTGAGGAACCTTTGTGATCTTGTTGTCTAATAAAATCCATCTTCGTGACCGCATCTGGTTTTAAGAGAACTGACCTGCTCAGTCAGTCTTTAATTGTTTAGCCTTATTGAACTAATAAATGCGAAAAAAATGTTGACAAAAATGATACAATCTCAGTTGTTGCCTAAAGTACTTAACACATATACAAGTGACCGACAACGCCTTTAAAGTTACGTGTTCTAGACATCTGTCTATACTCGGAAATCATTTTAGTCGCCCCTCGTCGTTGTTCAATCATTTGATTAATATTCAGCAATAAATGATAAGTGTCTCTCAGCTCGACTAAGGCGAAACACATGGTCACCATTAATAACTGAACTTGGTTCGTTTTATATACTAGTAAATGTGGTGCCATATAAAAATAACGTACACATCTTGGTAGCTCTAACATGACGTAGTCAGGTAAATCCATTTAACAATTGGGTGCACGAAGGATAGTGGATAGTGGATAGAAAACTACATAAGCTGTATTGTGAATATTTTAAAGTAGTAATAACAACTGTAGATATATATGCTTAACACTAACTGAAAACAGCCAGTGTGTTCTGGGGCGTAAACAGCTGTTGTTTTTTTACTAATCATGTTCAACTTCCGGTCAAATTGGTTTCTTCTTGCTGTAGTCATTGTTTGTCTAGCGATCTGGAAACTTAATAACTTTGTGAATAAAACCCCGGATGTTAAAAAACATACAAGAGACACTAAAACAGACAATTTCTGGAATGATTATGGTGGCAAAACCTTGAAACACGCAGAGGGACAAGAAGGAAAAGACGGAAATGGTAAAGACGACGTGCATAACTTTGACGACGGTCATAACATAGATATACTGAGAGAAGGTCAAGCAGATGCTGGTTTGAAGTTCAACGCTGTTAATGTTCCCAAAGATGTCCAAATGGTCGACAATAATGTAGCAGTGAAGTCTGTCATGCTAGATAAGACAGACAAAGACGAGCTTGTGTCGACCGAAGAGGTTGAAAATGAGCAAAATAACGAGGCGTTGCAAAACGTAAACGGCGAGGAAGATGAGAATGAGAATGAGGTAGCGAATGATGATGATGACGATGGGGATGATGAGCAAGAAGCAGGTGATGGACACTATGAAGATGATGGCGATGATGGGGAAGATGGAAATGCTGATGATTTCGGAAAAGATGACGATAATTATAAAAATAAAAACGACGACAATAATAGTGATGTTGATGATGGTGTTGATGATGATGACAACGATGTTCATATTGATGATGGTGACGACGGTGATGACGACGAGGGTATGGTGGATGTTGATGCTGCTCACCGAGGTGGTGTTGAAGACAATAATGATAATGACGGAAACGAAGGAACAGTTGATGCTTTTGATGGAGAGAAATACTATCATTCAAATTTATGATTTTTAAAACATACTTTCGTGTAGAATTAGGCTAATTCGAAATGTTTCTGCTGAAAGATGTATTTATTCTTCGAACAAAAATTATATCATACAATTTATGGCCGCAGAAAAAGTTTCTGCAGATTGAACACAAAACTAAACCAATTATTATTATTACTATTATTATTATAATTATTATTATTATAATTATAAGTAGTGGTAGTTGTAGTAGTAGTAGTAGTAGTAGTAGTAGTAGTAGTAGTAGTAGTAGTAGTAGTAGTAGTAGTAATAGTGGTGGTAGTAGTAGTACCAGGAGTGGTAGTGGTAGTATGATAATTATTATTACTACTATCATCATCATCATCATCATCATCATCATCATCATCATCATCATCATCATCATCATCATCATCATCATTATTATTATTATTATTATTATTATTATTATTATTGTTATTATTATTATTATTATTATTATGCTTAAAAATAATTACGTCACAAAATTAACAACATTTGTTTATGACATAAATGTTTAGGCTCCTATTTACAGCAAAAAAATAAATAAAAAAAAAAGATATAATTGCATTATTTATATTTTTTGGACATAAGCGAAGCTGAAATAAAAATCCAGTACAGTAAAACCTAGCCAAAAGGGCCACCTGTTGTTCTTATTTAAGTGTCCCGCTTAGCGAGTTGGTCCTGTTAGCGCGTTCATACATAATACATGCATTATATGCTTACATTGCCCGATACCGAGTAAATGATGTTTAAATTGTAAGCTCAATTATGCATATTTTTTTTTCAAAACGTATAATTAACGTTATAATGAAATTTACAAAGGTCATTCAAGGAATAAATATTTCTACTTTATTCTCGCTTTACCTCTAACTTAAGTTACATCTGAACTTTTTTTCTTTTGTATTCTTTATTGCATTATTTCAACGTGACCTTCATGTTTTAAGGCATTACTTCATACATTAACACATTTATTCATTATTTTCGAATTGGCAAAGAAATATGTTGTTTCCTGAGTCGGTAAACATTTTTATATATCACACTTCCTTTACTAATACTTCTTTGTTAATATAGGGCATGTAATTATAAGATATTTTCCATATTCTTCTGTTTGTTTGTTTGTTTATTGGGTTTATCGTCTCACCAACAGTATTTCAGTTATTTGGAGACGGTGTCCACTTGAAGCAGGTATAGTGCTGCCTTCACTGTGTATAGCATGCCGTGAACACCTGGCATGATACCACACCCAGTCACATTATCCTGACACCGGGCCAACCAGTCGTGGAACTACCCTTATATTTGCTTGAGCGTTAGCAAGGGAGCTATACCACTACCATTTTTAACGACTTTGGTATGTCGCGGCCCGGGATCGAACCCGGGGCCTCCCATACCTGGAGCCGACGCTCTATCGATTGCGCTACCAGGTCCGGTCATACACTTCTGTATTTTTTTAAACCCTCTTGTAACTATAAGATCTTACATTGGCTTCCTTCATTGATTTTAAAGTTTCACTATTGTTGTTTTATACTGTCATGACATTAATTTAGGTTTATTTGGCGGGGAGATGTAGCTAGCACAACTTTTAATTCATTTTAGAATTTTTTAAGTAAGCTACAGTAAAGCATTATGTTTTTGCTTAAGTGAAATGGAATCACCGAAACATTCGCTCACCATGGAATGCAGTTGCTGGGGGATTTAGAGCCATAAAACTCAAAACTACAAACAGTTAAACGTACAATACATAAACCTTTTCTTAGAAACAATTTTCTCATTTTTATATATTTGCTTATTTTCTTCTGATTTTATCTTTAATAAACAATTCTCATCTTATTCTCCAAGATTTAATTTTATGTGCAGTCGGTTCTCAATAGCAAAACATTTGGGAAACGTCGTAATTTTTCTACGATAACACCATACGTAATATACCCACCAACAAGGGAGATTACACAATGAAATTCGATTTTTTTTAGTAATGTCCCTTTATAAACGAAATGAAGGGACTAATGATGATTTTTTAGTGATTTCTTGTCTATCACTGATAACTGATCTAACTTATCTTAATTGACAACAAGTTGAAAACTTCTACTATTTATCTTCGTTTATTGTTAGATATGGTTTACAATTTAAGCTCAATTAATTTATTTTGAATATGACGTGATTTAATATATTGCCAGTTACATCAGTTACTGAAACGCGTTCATCGTTTGTTTGTTTTTTAAATAGTAATGTTGTGTACATTTGCGAACTTTTCTTCGAGAATATTTTCTTATATACACTCACATAGTTGGTTGCAAAAAACAAGGTTTTTCGTTTACTGGTGTCTATTAATAATTTAATTTTAAAATGTATATTAAATGTATATTATTTGCTTTGATTGACGACAAACATATAAACTACTTGTTCATTTACGATAAATTTAGTTTCAACGTAAGCTCTCTTCATTCATTTTTCAATTGAATGTTTGTATTGACTAAGTTAGCAAACTGTGTATGCAGAGTTACAGCTTTATACAGAAAGCTAACCATCTGATATATTCGGTCTATCCTGCGATAAAAAGTAGTTCCGATAAAAAGCAGTTCTATGTTTTGTTTAAACTTCTATTTGGAAATAAAATCATCTCAGGATTGGACATGCGATGTTTGTTGCCTTAAACAATAACATATATAACCAGCAATCGGAACACCTCGGATAATTCACAAATAATCTCTCGGATGTATGTAGGTAGTCGGATTACCTCGACCATTTCCCTAAATTGGACTTTTTTGTGACAGACGTCAAAACAAAGATGGCAGCTTGGATGACGGCTTACTACAGTACGATGCCTGTAAAACTTGTGGCGGCTTCAAATTTAAAAAAAAATCAATTTTAATTTACCCAGCACCGCAGACACGCAGCTGTCAAACGATGGCATTGTTTATGGTTTGTGCGAACTATATTTTTAGGGACATTCTTCCGACTTCCGGCGATCAAAACGATTGTGATTTGAGCCAGTATAAATGCACCAGATACATCCGAGGGATGATTGTTCCGAGGACGGAATTACCTGAGGAGTTCCGATTGATATAACCAGGTGTGATAAAGAAACATTTTAATTCCCGATTCGACGAAGAGTTATTCAAGGGACATGATTCGTGCTTCCATTTCTATTCGGTTCGGAAGAGTTATATACTATGTCAACGTTTAGCGCTTTACGAAGGATTTTGAAATTAAATATTTTGCATTTCTTTTTCGCTCTTTATTGCCGATATTGTGTAGTTTCCCGAACACACACAAACAGAAGATATTAAAATACACAAAGTCTGAAATTACGTATGTTGTTTTTTTTGTAAAGTTGGAGAGATTATAAACACACACATAAGTCTGATGTTTTTACGATCGTGCACTAACACAAATTTGATCATTATGGCGACGACCTGCCATTTTTGTTGTCGGAAAATCTAAATAAAATGTCGGAGTAGAACCGCAGACATATATTCACGTGGAGGTGTACTTCGCCTCAAAATGGAGTATAACCCACGCAGTATGGGTTGAAAGACTTCCACTCATATTATAGAATAATAAGGTGTTTCAAGACGCGCGGTCGTGATGTTTGTATTTTAGTTACACCATCACACTACAACCATTCGCATGAAGAATCAATCATCACGTGACAGGTAACGTGCCTTTCAGATCTCACGTATCTCTGCCACCACAAAGGAAAATCGTCAACGGCTTGACAAACGACAATATATTCTTTATATAGATTTTTTTAGATAAAGTACACCAATTGAGTTTTATTTTAACGATGCAGTCTAAGGAATTTTTACATTTAAAAATGATTTGATTTTATAAGATTTTAATCTCATGGACTTCTTTTTACACAAACTCCGCACAGGGTTTACGACATCGCTACGCTGGCTTAAAACCACTGCCATCATACAAAATCACGTGACGATTAGCAGATTGGCTATGACGTCTTTGCCTGCCAACAGAGACTGCAGACACTCGATCTGTTTGGGTTTCGCTTTTATGGAGGAGTCAAATTCCGTTATTACTTTGTGAATTTCTTCAACAGTATCCATTGATTATTTACATTGAACCGGTGTAACACTGAAATTTCGCCCTCGGCGAAAGGACGGAAATGGCCGAGTTGTTACGATTGTAGTGATAAATACATTCTTTTTTTTTTTCTTTATCGTTAGAATTTGTTTTTTTTTCATCCATTATTAGTCGTTTTTCTAACATACACATTCATTCCGATTGTCATTTTACTGAACAAAAATTAAAAGTAAAAAAATCAAATCCTTCCAGATCTGGAAGGATTTCTGTGTGGTAGCAGAGATTCTCCTTACTGAAAGGGGGAGATCACTGCGTTGGAGATTGCTTTTTACATTGACATCGATATAGATGTTCACATGAGATGAGTTCCATTATGGTCAAGTGCTTTTCAAGATGCCAGTAATTTCTGAGGCACAGCGAAACGTAACCGGCGCGAGACATTGTGATTTATAATGTCTTCTTCTGCAACACATTTTGTTGATAAGTAAAGAAAATCACGCGTTAGTTTACGTATTGTGTACGTATAGGAATAAAAAAAACAACATGAATGGTCATTATACAACTGCTGTTTAAGCATAAGTGTGTAGGAATAGGAAGTCGAAGGTGTTGAGGAATAGGAAGTCGAGGGTGTGGATAAATAGGAAGTCGAAGGTGTTGAGAATATGATGTCGTGGGTGTGGAGGAATAGGAAGTCGAGGGTGTGGAGTAATATGAAGTCGAAGGTGTTGAGGAATAGGAAGTAGAAGGTGTGGAGGAATAGGAAGTCGAGGGTGTGGATGAATAGGAAGTCGAAGTTGTTGAGGAATAGGAAGTCAAAGGTGTGGAGGAATAGGAAGTCGAGGGTGTGGATGAATAGGAAAGCGAAGGTCTGGAGGAATAGGATGTCATGGGTGTGGATGAATAGGAAGTCGAGGGTGTAGAGGAATAGGATGCCGAGGATGTCGAGGATGTGGATGAATAGGAAGTCGAAGGTGTAGATGAATAGGAAAGCGAAGGTGTGGAGGAATAGGATGTCATGGGTGTAGAGGAATAGGAAGTCGAGGGTGTAGAGGAATAGGATGCCGAGGATGTCGAGGATGTGGATGAATAGGAAGTCGAAGGTGTAGAGGAATAGGATGTCGAAGGTGTGGACGAATAGGAAGACGAAGGTGTGGTTGAATAGGAAGACGAAGGTGTGGAGGAATAGGAAGTTTAAGGTGTGAATGAATAGGATGTCGAGGGTATAGAGGAATAGGTTGTCGAGGTTGTTGAGGAAAAGGAAGTCGAGAGTATGGAGGAATAGGATGTCGAGGGTGTGGATTAATAGGAAGTCGAATGTGTGGAGGAGTAGGAAGTAGAGGGTGTGGATGAATAGGAAGTCAAGGGTGTGGAGGAATAGGAAGTCGACGGAGTGGAGGAATGGGATGTCGAGGGTGTGAAGGAATAGGAAGAGAATGATGTGAAAGAATAACAAAAAGATGATGTAAAGGAGCCAGAAAAGGAGAATGTGGAGGAATACAATGAGTAGGAGTTGGAGGAATTGAAAGAGGAGGATGTGGAGGAATACAATGAGTAGAAGTTAGAGGAATTGAAAGGGGAGGATGTGGAGGAATACAATAAGTAGGAGTTGGAAGAATTGAAAGAGGAGGATGTGGAGGAATACAATGAGTAGGAGTTGGAGGAATTGAAAGAGGAGGATGTGGAGGAATACAATGAGTTGGAGTTGGAGGAATTAAAAGAGGAGGATGTGGAGGAATACAATGAGTAGGAGTTGGAGGAATTGAAAGAGGTGGATGTGGAGGAATACAATGAGTAGGAGTTGGAGGAATTGAAAGAGGAGGATGTGGAGAAAATTCAATGAGTATGAGTTGGAGGAATTGAAAGAGGAGGATGGGGAGGAATACAATGAGTAGGAGTTGGAGGAATTGAAAGGGGGGATGTGGAGGAATATAATGAGTAGGAGTTGGAGGAATTGAAAGAGGAGGATGTGGAGGAATACAATGAGTAGGAGTTGGAGGAATTGAAAGAGGAGGATGTGGAGGAATATAATGAGTAGGAGTTGGAGGAATTGAAAGGGGGGATGTGGAGGAATACAATGAGTAGGAGTTGGAGGAATTGAAAGGGGAGGATGGGGAGGAATACAATGAGTAGGAGTTGGAGGAATTGAAAGAGGGGGATGTGGAGGAATACAATGAGTAGGAGTTGGAGGAATTGAAAGGGGAGGATATGGAGGAATACAATGAGTAGGAGTTGGAGGAATTGAAAGAGGAGGATAAGGAGGAATACAATGAGTAGGAGTTGGAGGAATTGAAAGAGGAGGATGTGGAGGAATACAATGAGTAGGAGTTGGAGGAATTGAAATAGGAAGATGTGGAGGAATACAATGAGTAGGAGTTGGAGGAATTGAAAGAGGAGGATGTGGAGGAATACAATGAGTAGGAGTTGGAGGAATTGAAAGGGGAGGATCTGGAGGAACACAATGAGTAGGAGTTGGAGGAATTGAAAGTGAAGGATGTTGAGGAATACAATGAGTAGGAGTTTGTAAGAATTGAAAGAGGAGGATGTGGAGGAATACAATGAGTAGGAGTTGGAGGAATTGAAAGAGGGGGATGTGGAGGAATAGAAAGTGGAGTATGATAAAGAGACGAGAAAGAAAAAAAAGTGAAGTTGACTTCTGATTACGTATTTATAGAGATACATGTATTACCAATCTTGGGTCAAGTGGGTCAAATTGTAACCTTATAAGTCAGAGGAGGTTACGCATGTTTAGTGTCGTGTGCAAATCAAGTGACCGGAAATCCCGCCTACCGACGCCATTTATGAATGGGGCCATTAACGGTTTTATCGCTGATTTGATAAGCGAAATGGGACCTCCTACTTTTCGTCACAGGTGAGTAAATATGTAAACATACTTTCGTGTAGAATTAGGCTAATTCGAAATGTTATATGCTGAAAGATGTATTTATTCTTCGTACAAATAATATATCATACAATTTATGGCCGCAGAAAAAGTTCCTGCAAACTAAACCAATTATTATTATTATTATTGTGAAAATAATTATTATTAATATTAATATTATTATTACTATAATAATAATAATAATAATAATAATAATAATAATAATAATAATAATAATAATAATAATAATAATTATTATTATTATTATTATTATTATTAGTAGTAGTAGTAGTAGTAGTAGTAGTAGTAGTAGTAGTAGTAGTAGTAGCAGTAGTAGTAGAAGTAGTGTAGTAGTAGTATGATTATTATTACTTTTATTATTATAATTATTGTCATCATCATCATCATCATCATCATCATCATCAACATCATCATCATCATCATCATCATCATCATCATCATCATCATCATCATCATCATCATCATCATCATCATCATTATTATTATTATCATTATTATCATCATCATCATCATCATCATCATCATCATCATCATCATCATCATCATTATTATTATTATTATTATTATTATTATTATTATTATTATTATTATTATAACTATTAATAGTATTATTATCATTATGCTTACAGTTGTTACGTCACAAAATTACCAACATTTGTCCATGACATAAATGTTTAGGCTCCTATTCACAGCAAAAAAAACTTTCATGTCGAAAAGTGCCAAAAGATCTTTTTAAAGAATTGCTTCTCGTGTCAGTCACATTTGATATAATTGCATTATTTATATTTTGGACATAAGCGAAGCTGAAATAAAAATCTCGTACAGAAAAACCTAGCTAAAAGGGCCACCTGTTGTCCCGCTTAGCGAGTTGGTCCTGTTAGTGCGTTCATACATAATACAGGCATTATATGCTTACATTGGCCGATACCGAGTAAATGAAGTTTAAATTGTAAGCTCAATTATGCATACTTTTTTTCAAAACGTATAATTAACGTTATAATGAAATTTACAAAGGTCATTCAAGGAATAAATATTTCTACTTTATTCTCGCTTTACCTCTAACTTAAGTTACATCTGAACTTTTTGTCTTTTGTGTTTTTTATTGCATCGTTTCAACGTGACCTCCATGTTTTAAGGCATTACATGTACTTCATACATTAAAACATTTATTCATTATTTTCGAATTGGCAAAGAAATATGTTGTTTCCTGAGTCGGTAAACATTTTTATATATCACACTTCCTTTACTAATACTTCTTTGTTAATATAGGGCATGTAATTATAAGATATTTTCCATATACTTCTGTTTGTTTGTTTGTTTATTGGGTTTATCGTCTCACCAACAGTATTTCAGTTTTTTGGAGACGGTGTCCACTTGAAGCAGGTATAGTGCTGCCTTCACTGTGTATAGCATGCCGTGAACACCTGGCATGATACCACACCCAGTCACATTATCCTGACACCGGGCCAACCAGTCGTGGAACTACCCTTATATTTGCTTGAGCGTTAGCAAGGGAGCTATACCACTACCATTTTTAACGACTTTGGTATGTCGCGGCCCGGGATCGAACCCGGGGCCTCCCATACCTGGAGCCGACGCTCTATCGATTGCGCTACCAGGTCCGGTCATACACTTCTGTATTTTTTTAAACCCTCTTGTAACTATAAGATCTTACATTGGCTTCCTAAATTGTTTTTAAAGTTTCACTATTGTTGTTTTATACTGTCATGACATTAATTTAGGTTTATTTGGCGGGCAGATGTAGCTAGCACAGCTTTTAATTCATTTTAGAATTTTTTAAGTAAGTTACAGTAAAGCATTATGTTTTTGCTTAAGTGAAATGGAATCACCGAAACATTCGCTCAGGATTTAGGACCATAAACTCAAAACTACAAACTGTTAAACTTACAATACATAAACCTTTTCTTAGAAACAATCTTCTCATTTTAATATATTTGCTTTTTTCATCTGATTTTATCTTTAAAAAACAATTCTCATCTTATTCTCCAAGATTTAATTTTATGTGCAGTCGGTTCTCAATAGCAAAACATTTGGGAAACTTCGTAATTTTTCTTCGATAACACCATACGTAATATACCCACCAACAAGGGAGATTACACAATAAATTCGGATTGTTTGAGTAATGTCCCCTTATAAACGAAATGAAGGGACTAAAAATGATGTTTTTTTTTAGTGATTTCTTGTCTATCACTGATAACTGAGTTATCTTAATTGACAACAAAATGAAAACTACTACTATTTACCTTCGTTTATTGTTAGGTATGGTTTACAATTTAAGCTCAATTAAATTATATTGAATATGACGTGATTTAATATATTGACAGTTACATCAGTTACTGAAACGCGTTCATCGTTTGTTTGTTTTTTAAATAGTCATGTTGTGTACATTTGCGAACTTTTCTTCGAGAATATTTTCTTATATAAACTTACATAGTTGGTTGCAAAAACAAGGTTTATCGTTTACTGGTGTCTATTATTTATTTTTAAAATGTATATTTTGATTGCTTTGGTTGACGACAAACATTTAAACTGCTTGTTTGTTTATGATAGACTTAGTTTCAACGTAAGCTCTCTCCATTCATTATTCATTTGAATGTTTGTATTGACTGTTAGCAAACTGTGTATGCATGCAGAATTACAGCTTTACACAGAAAGCTAACTATCTGATATACTCGGTTTCCCCTGCGATAAAAAGTAGTTTCGATAAAAAGTAGTTCTATGTTTTGTTTAAATGTCTCTATTTGGAAGTAAAATCATATCAGGATTTCACATACTATGTTTGTTCCCTTAAACAATTACATAAATAACCAGGTGTGGAAAAGAAACGGATTAATTCCCGATTCGATGAAGAGTTATTCAAGGGACATGATTCGTGCTTAAATTTCCATTCGATTCGGAAGAGTTATATTCTATGTCAACGTTTAGCGATCAACGAAGGATGTTGGAATTAAATATTTTGCAATTCTTTTGTGCACTTTATTGCAGAAATTGTGTAGTTTCCTGTACACACACAAACAGAAGATATTAAAATACACAAAGTCTGAAATTACGTATAAATTTGTTGTTTTTTGTAAAGTTGGAGAGATTATAAATACACACATAAGTCTGATGTTTTTACGATCGTGCACTAACACAAATTTGATCATTATGGCGACGATCTGCCATTTTCGTTGTCGGAAAATCTTAATAAAATGTCGGAGTAGAACCGCAGACATATATTAACGTGAAAGTGTACTTCGCCCCAAAATGGAGGTATAACCCACGCAGTATGGGTTGAAAGATTTCCACTCATATTATAGAATAATAAGGTGTTTCAAGACGCGCGGTCGTGATGTTTGTATTTTAGTTACACCATCACACTACAACCATTCGCATGAAGAATCAATCATCACGTGACAGGTCACGTGCCTTTCAGATCTCACTTATCTTTGCCTCCAAAAAGGAAAATCGTCAACGGCTTGACAAACGAGAATATATTCTTTATATAGACTTTTTTTTAGCTAAAGTATACCAATAGAGTTTTATTTTAACGATGCAGTCTAAGGAATTTTTACATTTAAAAATGATTTGATTTTATAAGATTTTAATCTCATGGACTTCATTTTACATTGACATTGATTTAGATGTTCACATGAGGTGAGTTCCATTATGGTCAAGTGCTTTTCAAGATGCCAGTAATTTCTGCGGCACAGCGAAACGTAACCGGCGCGAGACTTTGTGATTTATAATGTCTTCTTCTGCAACACATTTTGTTGATAAGTAAAGACAATCACGCGTTTGTTTACGTATTGTGTACGTATAGGACTAAAACAACATGAATGGTCATTATACAACTGCTGTTTAAGCATAAGTGTGGAGGAATAGGAAGTCGAGGGTGTGGATAAATAGGAAGTCGAAGGTGTTGAGAATAGGAAGTAGAAGGTGTGGAGGAATAGGAAGTCGAGGGTGTGGATGAATAGGAAAGCGAAGGTGTGGAGGAATAGGATGTCATGGGTGTGGATGAATAGGAAGTCGAGGGTGTAGAGGAATAGGAAGTCGAGGGTGTAGAGGAATAGGATGCCGAGGATGTCGATGATGTGGATGAATAGGAAGTCGAAGGTGTGGAGGAATAGGATGTCGAAGGTGTGGACGAATAGGAAGACGAAGGTGTGGAGGAATAGGAAGTTTAAGGTGTGAATGAATAGGATAAACAACCACCACGTATTGGCATTAAGTCGCTGTTTGGCCAATTTTTCGATAATTTAACACAGAAACGAAATGCTATATTGTTTATATTACACTTTCACAAAATAACAGAGACACTCTTTATCAAATTGTACATTAGTTACGCAAGACTTTGTCGTAAAAAAATAACACAACAATTTTCAATGTTTTTACAATCAGAAAATCTAAAAAGGCGCCTAAAGTCGTCTTAATTCTTTGTGTTATGTGCTTATTAACTTGGTCGAAATTAGCTATAAGTTCCTTTATTGAAAGGCAATGCACTTAATTTTAAATATAATGTGCATCGTTTTGATTCTGTCATCATTTTTGTAGTTTTTAATGATACAATAAATTTTTCAATAAAAAAGGTTAAAACTTTCTATATTACTTATATTTAACTGCTTAACTACACAATGTCAGACAGCATATGCATTTTTGTTATCATGATTACATGTTTTATGTTGTTGTTGTAGGTTAATGTGATCTAAGCAAAAATGGACACCCCTATTTTGAATGTGTCTACTAGAGACTCGAGAAAGTGTCTTTTCAAGTGGACAGAACAATATGATAAAGAAAACAATACAGGCGACTGCTTGGGAAGTCTGGAATCAAGCCGATCGTCAGCAATCAGAATACGGCGTCGTACCATTGGTTTGTTCACTGGACTAATGTGTGCAATCCGTGCAAAAACGCTGATACTTGGACAGTCTCTCATTGGAATACAACACACGTCCTGTTTAACACAAAAAACCCACAATTCGTCACAATCTAACCATTTACTCGTCGATGTTACCACTCTGACCGCCATTTTAAAAATGACCGCTCTAACGTACAGCGATCGATAATATAGTCCGAGGTTGCGTGCCGTGTGCAAAACGCGCAGCCTCCTCTGCACTCGGAACTCCTCGGGTAATTCCGTCCTTTACGTAATCACCTCGGATATAATGCGGTCGCCGCCATAATGACGAACTACTTCCAAAATGGCAATCGTACCTACTCGGCGATCTCCGGCAAGCTTCGACTATAGACATCACCGAAGCGTGATCCGAGTGCATGCAGGGTAATAACTGGTATATTACTCTTTTACCAAATCCAGTTGGTAATATATATACAGTATCAACTAAGTTAGAAATATTCTTCAACGAAACAATCTGCTCTTCTTTCAAGGAGTATTGAATCTCCATTATATCTAAAGCGTACTGCATGCACTTTGAAAAGTCAGCCATCTTTGTTTACATAATGCAATGAGAAGTTATTCGCCGGGGCAAATCACTTACTGGTGTATTCATACAATAACATACGAGGCATTATCTCCGAAGCTTGCCGGAGATCGCCGAGTAGGTACGATTGCCTCCTCTGCTTATAAGTGACATGATGGAGTGAACAACAAGCTACTACGTAATCTAAAAGCGCATTCGCACTAAGAGGAGCACAGTTACATTGGCTAGCATACACCGTCTTATTCGGGTGGGTAAATCATGCTTACTAAATGAACAGAAGTCAGTGAGCAATGCAGCTGTCTATATACTGCATGAGGGGAGGGGTTTGGTCAATACCTTCTGCACTAACTTCATATACAGTGCATTCAACCGGTCGCGAGTATATAGTAAGCTTAATGCAGAGAACAGTACTCGTGGAAGGTGAATGGGTTTTCCTTGTGTTTAAAGGCTGGTGCGCGTGGTTTCTGTTTTAAAGATGTTTTTTTCATGTTTTATTGGATTACTTTTTAGGACAACGCGGTGATAGTGACTTAATTTTTTATATTGCGAGTTCTTGAAGATATATAATTATGTTTTAAACATTTTTAGTTTTTATCGATTGTTATAAGGAGTATAGACTATAGTGTTTGTACTTGAACTTAAAGTTTTATAGTGCTAAAAATAGATCAAGACGTGTTCCGTATTAGTTCACATCTGTTATTATTCATGAGTACAAGTGATAGTGAATAAGGTGAAATTAAACAGGTCACTGTGTTAAAGGTGGTATCCGACAGTTTGCCTAGAAGTAATACATTGTAACATTTTCCTACACCTGATGTCGGGGATTTGTGCATAATTCGTGCTTAAACTTATACAGTAGTATAAGTAATGGCTGTTTAAAAGATTATGTCAACCATTGGACAGTACAGATCGCGAAATATATAGTTTAAAATGACCAGTTTTCAAAATTTATAAAAAAAAAGCAAGACGGGAGTTTCAGCTAAAAATAGATATCGACGTCAGAGCTAATTACCCGGATGATCATATAACGTGAGTTTAACGTGAGTGGTCACGTGGTTGTCTTACATTAAAATAACTAAGTGTGCAGCGTGGCTCGTATAAGAAATACTCTTTAGTAATTACACTTGTGGTGTTATGCTTAATTGTTCACATGGATATAGGGTACTAATAAACAACATTTTGCGATATCTTTTCAGGTGACAATAATGCATTTAGTTGTTAGAGTAAGAAAAAACTGTCGGGTACCACCATTAAAGGTTTAATAGGTTGTTATGTACGTGTTACACACGTATGTATAAGGAAAATATAGACAGCATATAGAATTTTAACTGCATTGTTTATTTACAGACAGTATATGGATTATAGTCTTTTGCAGGAAACAAACTGCAGATTTCTTAAATAATCATTAAGTATTATATTAAGCAGTTGTCGGCATTTATACAGGAATACACGGTAATATGGATACATGAACTGAATTAAAGGTAATTATATATGAATATCCGCATTGAATAGAGACATTTTGAAAAAGTGCTTTACACACTTTATTTTACACTGAGATGTCAGTATCTAACGTTAACGTCGGGATTCCTGACGGCGACAAGCTTCAGCAGGGGAATGTTCCCGACGAGAAGGAAGTACTTATCGAGCTGGGCCATACCCAAGTGCCAGTAACACCCACACAAAGTAGCGCGCTCGGCAGGTTGAAAACAGACGATAAATTCCGCCATCGTTTTCTGCATACAGCTTGCGTCTGTTGGACCATGGTTTCTCTGGTAACGTATTTGTATTATGTATTGATTTGATAGGATATTGTAGTTATTTTATGTGTTTTATGCGTTTTATGTTATTGTTGTCACGTGTTTCCATTAAAATGTTTATTGGGACCAATGTCGAGTAATATAAATATATGTACGTACAATACCTGGTACACGCACGCATATACATGCCCCTTGTCTCCTGTCTCTATATCATTAATTAATGAATTGTTTTTATTCAAGTAACATGATACAAGAAGTTATATACTGGCGGTTGTTTTAGTAAAACACCTGCCTAAAGTCCCATTTTTAAACATTGTTAGACCATTATAATCCTAGTGACAAACTCGCCTAATCACTATTTAAGGAAAAGCAAATGTAATGCTACACCTCCACTTGAAAAGTATCCAAAATTAGGGTTAAAATGCTTCAAAGCTGGAGTTTGGGGTTCGAATCCTTGTATTGGCACGCATGATTAACTTTTTCACTTTTTTTGCATGTCTCCACCAGAAAAAGAATAATATGTGTTGTTTATTTTGTAAATGAATTTTAATTGAATGATATGTGCTAAATTTGATTGCAAATTTACTACCTGGTATGTAAAAAGTCTAAAAGAATCAAAACCATGTGGTGATAATTACTTTATATTTTGCAGAATCAACAACAACAAAAAAATACTATACAAAACATTTGCGCAACACTACACTAAATCTTTTAGCTATCAAGGGCTCGGTGATTTTTAATAAAGGACAATAAGCTCAAAAATGGGCAAATCAGCCTAAAATAATGAAAGGGGTTGAGTTTACAAATAATTAATTACACATTTGGGATAGTTTGAGTTAAACCAATCCAGTAACATGTTTGGTTTGTTTGTCTAATGCTATAATTTGTTTCCAAGCCATACTCAATAGCAAAAGACTTCTCGTAAAGACGTTATAAGTAATATTTCGAGACACCTTAAATATCAAATCAAAATCAAAATCAAATCAAATCAAATCATAAATTAAATGTGAATAGAAGAAAAAATATGCAATAACGAATAAACGAATAATAACACATTTACAGGCATTCTGTTCATTGCATATATATATATATATATATATATATATATATATATAGATATATATATATATATATATATATATATATATATATATATATATATATATATATATATATATATATATATATCTATATATATATATATATATATATATATATATATATATATATACACGTACACACAATGAGTAAAATGAATGTAAATGTGTTATAATATTGCATGAAAATATAATCTTTAAAATATATGTATATTTAATGTATGGGTGATTCATACAATACCCAAATGTACACCTATCCGGCAATTTGCCAATATAAAATTTCTAACCCCAACGCCCTACATTAGTTTAAGTAAAATACACTTACCTGGGATATCTCTTCTAATGTTCAGTCTTTCAAAATCTATGAAAACGCGATAGTGGTCAGTACTTAAAGTGGATATCGACGTCATAAAGTTTAAAAAATAGCTTTCTCTGAAGCGTTGCTCATATAAAAAATACCTGTCTGCAATGACGACTGGGGATTTATGCTTTCTTGTTCACATAGATAGGGCGTAAATGGACACCATTTTGTAAGACCTTTTCAAGGAACAATGACATATTTGGTTATTAGAATAAAATGTTTTGGTCCAAAACTGTCGGGTATTACCTTTAACTCCAATATAAGTTGACTATCCTGTATCTACGATATATATCGTTCACAACATTGCTGAGTTTTTAATATCTATGATACTACTCCAAGTTGTTTTGTAGGCCATAATTCCATTTAATAAAATCACCCAAGCGATATAAGGTAAAACATATTGAATTGGCGGTTCGCTGGTTTATGCGTTGTATTGGTTTAAACTGTTATTATTAACTTTATGTTGCATTTACTCATGTCCGTATAAGTGTTTATGATTGTCGATGCACGTCTTTATGGTTCATAAGTTTGATTTTGCTGCTGTAACAACTAGACAATAATGTAAAAAGATACTATAACTAAAATCTGAATTTTAATAAGCCGCCATTTCTTAAGCGTTTTGAACTAGAAGATTGTTTGCCATTTTAAATACCGTCATAGTTCATTAATATTCATTCGTATAATATTGACATTACAAATACTACCGACAGTCAGATAGTTTTCCCTTTTGAGTATATTCTTTATTTAAAGTATGATAAATTCAGTACTAATTGGCAGCTGCATCAATTTGAAGATGTAAGTTCACACATCGAATTGACTTAGGTTATGTTGGACATTATAAACACAGCTTGTTTCAAGTTTGTTTTTATTTTGTATCATTGTCTATGTGCTACACGTGCATCAGTCCATTTAAATGTGATACCCGGCAATTAGAGTCTATGATAAATAAGGAAAGGTCCTATAAGAATCACCACAGACATTTATCTACCTCTAGACAAAGGCAAAGACGGTAAATGTAAAAGTGGCAAAACACAGAGACGAGACATAACACACAAAAAGAAAACCCAACAGTAACTGCCTTGGAACGGTCAGTCAGCAAAACGACGGGCTGGATGCTTAACCCTGATTTGTGGAGCTCTCCAACCTCGCACTTCCTGAAGGGTTTTCTCTCAAAACAGTTTAAATAAAAATATCCAATCAATGTGAGACAACTAACAGTAAGCACCAGCAACGGGAGGTAAAACTGATAAAATGAACTAATATACATGTACAACCAAAATTACTAGTACTATAATAAACTACTAACCTATGTACAATATATACAGTAGATAAAAGCTTCGGCAACCTATAAGTTCCAAATGAGAGAGATTGAAACAATACTTTATAATTAATTTAAGAAGTAGTGATAAAAGCTACTTGATCGTGTTCTAGTGTGTAGTAGTTGCCGTATAACGCCAGAAACAGGATTGCAGCGGGGGAACCCTATCCCTGCATACGCAGCATAGTTAGTTATTTTTAGAAACAAGCGTCAGGAATAGTATTACTGCAAATAGAATAGTTGTAGAGATAAAACACTAAAGAAGGAGTGTTAAAGATTGTAGCAGCCTGTTCATAGTTTGGTGAACATTCAGATTGTGTTTTTGTAATTTAATTAAACTATGAACTCATTGGAGATGGAACAGAAATCGCACTGACTGAAAGGATAAATTTACTTTGTGTCAGTTAGGATTCCCAAATACATAGAGACACTAATTTGTCATCGTTACATGAAAAGATGCTGTATTTAGTATCGGCAAAATCTGATACCGCCTTTAACTAAGATTCATGCGGACATACACATCATGTAAATACGACTATCACTTAACAATCAATAGAGCTTTAATTAATGATAACAAACGAGAAACGGGATGCACCATTCAGGTGAATGTAAATTTGCCACAAGTTACAAAGAACACAATCAACGATTGTTGATAAAGCCAGTCAATAACTAGCTAGCTGTTCGATATACAGAGATTGTATATACATGTATTGTCATTTGAACAACTGAAACAGCTGCAGATTTTTACTAGCGCAACTGCATACGGGTTACTAAACTGCTTTATTACAAGTTTCACATATTTATTAGTTTCAATAACAGCCGCAACAAGAACCAAACAACATCCATTGTTTTAGGCCAAATTCAATATGTGTGACTTTTGGTTATGTTATACATTATTAACATTAATATATTAAAGAGGATATCTATTGTGGACACAGCGATTTTGTGAACACATTTCCCCTGGAATAACGCCATAGTGGTAAGGGTTAGGTACAAAGTAACTGCAACACGCATGGACTAGTCACCGTACAAGGTACACATGAATTTCAATGTATCATTGTTTAACTGAAAATGTTGACTACATGTACTAGATGTATGAAGTTGAATATTATTGTCTTTGCATATAGGGTGGATGATCCATATCATTACTATACGCGTCTGTTACAGCCGTTATTCCTAGGGTAATTCCGTTATTACAGAAGTGAACATTGTGTGTATATATTTATTTAATTGAACCAAGAATTCCAGCAGAAAGAACAAACTTCTGGAACGAATATTCCGATTGTACGGAGTTCTTTCAGTTTATCCTCAAACGCTGTTTTTATTTACTTGATACACAACTTGAAATAAATGTTATAATGCACATTTAATCATATGCATAGTCTTTGCATATATATATGTAGGGCGGATAATCAATACCATTGCCACATACATCTGTTACAGTCGGAATTTCTCGGGTAATTCCGAGAGTTTCCGCTTTATAATGATTGCTGCATGCAGTGCACCCGCTAAGATTCGAAATTATACGAATTAAAACAGTTTGTTGAACATTGTGTATATATTTATTCAATTAAAAGAATCATTCCAGTCGAACGAACACCCTACAGAAACGCAGATTCCGACTGAACAAATATCTCTTTTAATTTATCCGAAAGTGCTAAGTACAGATTGTTTCGTTTAGTAGTCAGAAAGTTGGAGTCATATCCGAAGAGGGTTAGGGATTTGCCGGCATTTTTGCCGATACAGTTACCGATTATAGCCCAGGGACTGAACCCGGCCGGTTGATTATACTGACACCGACGAGTCAGGCGTAATTCTGTCCCCTTAGCCCCGAGAGTTAGGAGGGAAGCCACAACTACCAACTTTAAAGTCTTTGGTTTCACCCGGCCGGGGTTTGAACCCGCGACCTCCCGATCCGCAAGCCGACGCTCTACTAACTTAGCTATTGCGGCCGGTCACCAAAGAGGGTTAGTTAGAATACTTGTTGTGGTTGCGGACCTGATCTTGCGTCCTCGGTCAATATCACATTACCCAGGTCCTTAAAACTATACTATTGACCTCAGCACAAGTCTCATGTCTTTATTTGTATAATATTACGCTAGTGTAATACAGCCATTTGATTTATGACGTCATCGACTACCACTATTTCAAGTATTTTATTTTACATAGGCAATATGTCGGCATGCCTTTGATCGAGATTGATTAACCAGTACTTTGCTTTGTTATAAATAAACAAGTGAACTACAGAGATTGTGCGACCTTATAATACTCCTTTATGCTGTAACATTCGGTTATGTTCTACGGGCACATTTTTACTTGACTGTTCGAATGAGGTCGAGAGGTTGCCGTCTGTCCATGAATTAGTCCAGATTTTGGTCAACAGATAAAGACACCACGTGACCTTATGCTACCCGTAGCATGATAGATTACATATCACAAGCTAATCCTAAAAGTAGATTGCGCCTTAAGCCCGCATAGTTCAATGCATCCGTATAAAATTCAGATTCATTTTCTGATTAACTAAACATAAAGGTTGCAAAACGTATTTGTTGAGACGTAAAAGCTAACAGCGAAGTCCAGTGGAAACTTACAGATGAAGATCTGGTCTTTTTGCCTATCTTGATTTATTTGTTCGTAATAGACTAAAAGCTAAAGTCTAGGACAACTCATACTCACTTGATTTTAACAACGCACTTGTTTACCCCACATAAATATTTATGGTTAAAGTAATCCTAATTCTGCATGAGAAGTACATTCCAGTGTTAAAAACTGGATATTTATATTGAGTTTTGAACTGAAAACAGTTATTACTTAAACGACATGGCAGAACACTTTCTGGAGATGTTATTATTATGTTGTTAAATCTTTCTCAAACTATCTATCTATTATCATCTTGCATGTCTATTTTCTTTTTATTTAAACCCTATATCACTATCATTTTCCCCATTATTCCCATCTAAACCCTATATTACTTTTATTTTTGTCCTTTATTCTCATCTTAACCCTAAATCACTATCATGTTTTGTCTCTTATTCTCATTTAAACTCTATATCACTATCATTTTTGTCCCTTATTTTCATCCAGACCCTATATCACTACCTTTGTTGTCCCTTATTTTTCTAACTAAACCCTATATCACTATCATTTTTGTCCCTTATTCTTATCTAAACCCTTTATAACTATTATTTCTGTCCCTTATTCTCACCTAAACCCTATGTCACTATCATTTTTGTCCCCTATTCTCATCTGAAGCCTACAACACTATTATTTATTGCCCTTATTCTTATTTAAACCCTATATCACTACCTTTGTTGTCCCTTATTCTCATCTAAACCCTATATCACTATCATTTTTGTCCCTTATTCCCACCTTTACCCTATAGCACTGTCATTCTTGTCCCTTATTCTCATCTAAATCCTATATAACTATCGATTTTGTCCCTTATTCTCATCTAAACCCTATATCTCTACCATTTTTGTCCCTTATTCTCATCTAAATCCTATATCACTATCGATTTTGTCCCTTATTCTCATTTAAACCCTATATCCCTATGGTTCATTCCCCCTTTTCTCACCTTTACCTTATATCACTGTCACATGTTATCCTTTATTGCTTATCTTAAAGGTGGTATCCGACAGTTTGGACAAAATATTTTCCTCAAATAACCAAATAAGTCATTATTATTTGAAAAGGTCCTGCAAAATGCTGCTCATTGATGCCCTAGATCAGTGTGAAAAGTTAAGCATTACACCCCAATCGTCATTACAAAAAAGTATTTCCTATCCGAGCCACGCTGCAGAGATAGCTATTTTTAACTTAAAAAAAAAACACGTGACACTTACTACTGGGTTCGCGTCATATCGTCATCCGGGTAGTCCGCGCTGACGTTGGTATCTATTTTTAGCAGAGATCACTTTCGTGCTTATTTATAGATTTGGAAAGAATGAACATTTATAGTGATTTTACGCAGTGTGTGCTGTCTCACATATAGAAAGTGTTCAAAATCGTCTTTACTCAGACTAAAGTATGGGTTTCCGCAGAAATAATGAATTAATTCCCAGAAACCGTGGACAATATTTTGTTACATTTATTTGGTATTAGTAAGCAGTCGGATACGACCTTTAACTATATTGCCATAATTATCAAGCCTTTATAACCCGACACCATTGCCATTATTATTCCTTCATTCTTCATCTAAGCCCTAGATTACTATTCGCTTGTTATACTTTATTCCACATCTAAATCATATATCACTATAATTATTTGTTCATTTTTTTAAAATTAATGTTTGTAACTGCTTAAATAAAAATGACGACAAACCAACAGGTAGTACTTAAACAGGTATGTGTATATCAATGATCGTTATTGGTGACCTCAATACAGGGTCAAGTTTTATTTCAACCAGTTGGCGTAACGTGTCACTTTAAGTAAAAATGTGATCGGGAAGAAAAATTGAAGTGCGAACCGTATATGGTTTCTATGTGATTGTCTTCAGTTAATAAGTTCCTTGTTTTACATTTTAAAATTAATTTCTACATGTAATTACACTTGGCCTGAGAAGCTGGAGAAAATATATAGATTTACACAACAACATGTAAACGTGAAACGGCATTTGCTGATTAGTTTAACTTTCTTTATGACTGTTCAAAGCTCACAAAATAAGGCCTACCCTAGTCTTATCATGAAAGTATAGATCGGAATTATTTCGTTATCCCGTTTAGATTTGGTTTTATGAACACTTGGACCACGCAACAAAAAAATAAAGCCACCATATAACAAGCCAACTGGAACGCCAGAAAAAAAAATGTGTCAAAAGCTGCTTTTTACGACAAAGACTTTTAATATCTCATTATTATGAAAGCTGCTCGTCTGCTTATTTGAATCCCATACGTACCGGGCTGCATGCATGTGGTACAGGGGCAATACATGTTGCATGACACGCAATGTTTTGTCCTGAGAATCACTCTCGAACGAGAATGTAAAACAGGTCAAAACTGGCGGAAACCTGTTATTAGACTGATAACTGAACGCTTCACGAGAGGCGGGGGTGTAGACGAAGCGGATGAAGCGTGGGCTCAGCGTGGGCTCACTTCCCCTATAATTATGTACGTACAATTTACATATATTGTTATGTACAATAGTACGAGCGTCGGCTCCAGGTACGGGAGGCCCCGGGTTCGATCCCGGACCGCGACATACCAAAGTCGTTAAAAATGGTAGTGGTATAGCTCCCTTGCTAACGCTCAAGCAAATATAAGGGTAGTTCCACGACTGGTTGGCCCGGTGTCAGGATAATGTGATTGGGTGTGGTATCATGCCAGGTGTTCACGGCATGCTATACACAGTGAAGGCAGCACTATATCTGCTTCAAGTGGACACCGTCTCCAGATAACTGAAATACTGTTGGTGGGACGATAAACCCAATAAACAAAACAATAGTACACCAGCGTTTAAGGTTACGCTAGTCAGGTTAAGGGTTGTTTACCGTTGTGGTTTTGATGACGTAGCATTCGCGTAACTGCTAGAAGAAAAGGATCATTCTAGAAAGTTCAATTGTTTATTTTTAACTGGTTTTCGGGAATGTTCTGGGTACGTAATGTTCTGGAAATTCTTTGGGTATATATAAGGGCGTGTTTTCCGATAAAAGTAAGTTTGGAAAGTTTGGAAGTTTAAATAAAAAGTTTGCTTTGGAAATACTTGCAGCTTCTATCTTAAATATTTCTGTGTTGGAACTTACGTGGACTTACTATATTCTACAGTGACATAAATATTAAAGTGTTGAATTTGGATTAAATAATTAACATTACTGTGTTGTTCTACCTTTGGATTATTGGATTATTTCAACTGTGCTTATCTACGAGAATATTCTACCGAAAACTCTTCAGGATTATTCGACGCTGGATTATTTGTTGCATTGTTAAAGGGACACCTCCTAAAGGGACAAACTGTAAGCTTATATTTATTTTGCCTTCTGAAATTTTGTTTCATTTATTTGTTATTGTTTTATTAAGCCATTTTTTTTAATAAAACATTATTGTTCTAGTTTGTTGCTGGCTTGTTCTTTCTGTTACACCATTTCGTCGTTTAGTAAAAGTGCCACTTTATAAAAAAACTTATATAGCGCGACGGGTCGTAACAATATGTTCATACTATACTTTAATTAAAGAGTAACACCGTGTCAAAAACATCTACGAAACCTTGAGGTAACTTCTCGGCCAACATGCCCTGCCCCCACCCGACTTAATCGCAGGAAATATGTCTCCGCCACGTGCGACTTTTCGTAATTTATGTAATCTTATAGAAGGTATATACAGATTTTAACGCAAAAGGCATACCCTACGGTCGCTTAGCATACTCTTTCGCTTAACTAACATTCGAAACAAATATCATGCACCCGCACCCCCCCCCCCCCCCAACACCTCTTTGATAATATCTCACATCCGCTACTAATCCGGTATTTGCACAAATATGTCTGGCAACTGGTACAACAGTAAACACGAAATTTAATAAAAAGTCCCTGACCTCTTAAGCATGAATACAGTCGTAGTAACTTTCGATGGTTTAGCAAAAATATCATTACAAACACTAGTAAGTATTTAGCTAAAATAATCAAAGTCTCTTTGAATTTAGTCAATTTCCAGTTTTATTTAATGTTATACTATTACTGTTGATGAATATGCCTAATTTCAATTCACATGAATTTCGACAATTGTGTATAATAAACGGTAAAATGAAAGTAAGTTAATATGATGTTGAGACAGAGAAAGAAAATGAAAACACAGCGGTACGGAATTAAATTACAATTATGCCAGGAGCACTTTGAGCTAATAGCAACTCATCTTCAGGACATTCAATTAAAAAAAAAACACACAAAAGAAACAACAGCACAATATTAAAAATTTTGGTCTGTGGTTTCTAAAAGTATCCACAAGAGAACAGTGTCACACGTTTCAGACAGTGATCTTATGTGACTTTCAGTGGCCACAACCATATCGCCGAAAACAGAGTATAAACTGCAGTAGTTAAGAGGAAACGTAATTGACGGTCGAATATGATATGGAGGGCGCTATATACAAAGGCTTAGAGGCAACAGCTTGGTAAGTTTACGTCTAAGCTGGGTTATGAATGGAGTCTGCACATAATCAATGGCATAACTTCTACCTTCAAATCTTTTTTCATGGCCCCATTTACCTGAACCCCACCCAAGTTTTATTAATGAATGGATGAATGAATGAATGAATGATTTGAATAAATAAATAAATAAATAAATAAAACAAAATAAAAAAATAAAACGAAAATAAAATAAAATAATAAATAAATTAATTAAATAAACGAACAAATTAATAAATAAATAAATAAATAAAAGAACAAACAAAAAAACAAACAAACAAACAAACAAATATAAATAAGACAACCATACGATAACCAGTCAATAATGTTGTATTCACTTTTATACCGCAATGACACAGTTGTTGTCCTACTGTCAACGTCCAGCTAATTATTGGTGGAGGAGGATTCCAGACTTATATCTGGGTAGAATCCCCGGCTCACCGCATGTCGTCTGGACGACCTCACCACATGAATGTTCTCGCTCCGATTAGGACTCTAATCCACATCGTCTCTGGCGTTACAGTTTGGCGACTCTGGCAAAGTATAAAGAGATTTACTCTAAGTTTTCGTTTAAACTGATTTATTTAATGTATATTTATAAACTTACTTATTCTATGTATAAGTTGAAGGTGAAATATTACAGATATACGTACAAACTGAATTATTCTGTGTATACGTATAAACGAAATTATTTAATTTATACGCATAAATGAAATTGTTATGTGAATATGTATAAACTGAATTAATCTATATACGTGTATAAACTAATTACACTATGTATATGTAATATGACTGAACGATTCATTGTGTACCTATACCTGTATTATATATTAAATGGTTGGTACTTTCATGAAAATACATGTTTTATGTAACTTTTACAATCAAACACAACTTAACCAGCACGTTTATAATGCTTTTCAGCAAATATACAATGCACATGTTTTTGTATGTACATAAGCGTATATTGGTTATCATGACAAATATACATATGACTGTAACCTTCTACAGATAATTGTGATGACTTGTAAATTGTTCAACAGGTTTGCACTAAGATGGATGAACATTATGTGGAAACTTGGTGATGATAGAGAATCTATACCGAACAATTCTTTCATATGAACCATTGCATTAAGATGATATTTTTTGATTTTATAAAACAGTATATCTGTAACTAAGTTGTTTGGAAAAAATGTTGTGTCTTCCGACATAACTGCGACATAACTACAAATTAAACATCCAATGACAATGACTTTTCCATCACTATGACAACGAAGGCTGATCAATAAGCTATTGAATGATTAATCAACAGAGGGCACTAATTGTAACATAACGACTGTTAACTGAAGACCAAACTATCAAATTCTACATCAGTCATCATCGATCTTAGATACTCATTGTGAAACGTGTCAAGCCACTCTTTATTTTTCTCTAAAGGAGGGGACGACGGGATATTGTTGGTCACAAACGCATAAAACTAAACAAACTGTTTTCAATATGATATTGAAAGCATCCATGATCTTGTGGTTATGATGTTGGAATCCGGATTAGAGGTTCTCCGATTCAAACCCCGACCTACCAAGTGATGTTACATGTAGTCTGTAAAAACTAGTTAAACAAGGTAGTGGGACATCGATAGTAATTAATTTATTTAATCTTAAATAATTTGTTTACCGACTGCCTTTATAAACAAATACGTTTATTAATGACAGGAAAATGTTTACTAAAAAGCAAAAACCTGACAATTCCATAAAGTGACACAAAGTTCCGCAATGAATGATAAAACAATTGATCAGAGTAAACCTGTGATAAATACCATAAATATAAGGCTTTTTGACAGATCTCCATACATTTTCGTCTGAGCCCATGAATGAGACAAGTAATACGAAGGTAATTATCTATAACTTAAACTATTATATATATATAAGTTTGCACAAGATCAACTGGCCAGGCATACATATTATAATATATACATATACAAACCTTTCATAGTCAGATTGTAACAGCAGGTGTGTAAACAGAGCATGCTAAAATATGCATACATAATATAGTATTTAATAGGTTTGCGAGTAGTTTTATATATTTATTCAAAATATTTACTCTTTTCTTTTAGGAACGACTTGTATACAGATATTGATACATTTCTTTTATGGTGTATACTTTTAGTTTCCAAAAGTTCTTTAAATTTAGGATTATTCGTATTTGTCCGGATGTACTTAGGTATATATTTTAGCCCTTTATTCGTTGTACATAGCACATTCAAATAAAAAGTGAAATTCGTCCTCTACAGTATTACAGAAGTAAGACCTTCTTTTAGAGATTGAGACATGTCTGGGCTTATTCCATCTATCTGTTTTATTCTGTCTGTGAGACGACAGTCTGAGTTGATTTCATCGAGGTACAGTTTAAAGCTAAAATTGGAGAAAAGTCTATACCAATATGTTTATAACGTGTCTTCTAACTGATTATTCCATATTTGTATATAACAATATCGTATCCGTTGTTTTAGGAAATCTAAGAACATATCTGTATTATCTACGCATTGGTTAGCCCAAAGAGTACAAGCATAAAACCCGAGTAATCCAAATGAAAGGACCTGCTTGCATTTAGGGATTATTCAAGGGAGACTATCCTCAAATGTTGCTCATTCTCCATACACAAATGAGTTTTGAGTTTTTATTTGTACTTCCAATATTTGTGTACAAAACGGTCTTCACAAATAACCTTTAAGTCTAAAAAAGTGCCTTTAGGGCTTACCATGAAAGCTTCGCTTGAGTTGTGTTTCTTTAAAAAAATATACCAGTTGGGAAAATTATTCCATGATAGTAAAACCAATTTACTATCTCTGACTGTACGCCATTATATTTGAAAAAAAGTTCCTTTTCTTAATCTACCAGATTTTCTAAATATAGTTACTCTAGTTTTGTCAACATTTATAATAAATTTCCACCTATTTCATTAATCATTCAGTATAAGCATTAATCATTCAGTATTCAGTATAAGCATTAATCATTCAGTATATCTAAACCTTTTTGTAGATGACTTTCTGATTTTGCTAAAATAACGATATCATCGACGTATAATAAAACGTAGAATTTTGACGTTACTATACTTACATCTTTAAAACCCTTACTGGAACAGTCTTATTCTATATTATTTACATAAGAAGAAAAAATCAACAAGATGACAAACACTCACCCTGAGCGACCCCAAAAGTACTTTCCTAGCTGTCGCTCAAGCTACACTTAACCCTTGAGCTAAGGTGCTGATACAGCGACTTAATTGCTTGTTCTATGTTCCCTCTTATCCCATGTTTGATGAGTTTATACCACAGATTATCTCTTACAACAAAATCAAACGCCTTTTTGAAGTCCACAAAGCTGTTTGAAGCTGCAAACAGTTTTCCTTTCTTATTTATAACGTATAAAATGCTGTCGGCGGTTCCCATTTTTTTCCTAAACCCAGCCTGTGTTTCAATATATACATAATAATCGTCAGCCCATTTTGTCTATAATTCAATACAAGAGTAAACATTTTACTAATATGACTTAATAACGTTATTCCTCTACAATTATTGACATCATCAATACTGCCCCTTTTATGCAATGAAACTCCATATCCTAGCGCCCTGTATCAAATATTTTGTTGAAGCGATAGTGAAGATATTGAATGATATCATGAAACAACAACATCATTAAGTAACATATCAGGACCTCCTGATTTTCCTGATTGTGCCATAAACACTTAATGATTTCATGTGCTTTTGTTTTCAGGGATGGCGTGTTGGTCTCGTGGGTCCAACATTTCCGGACTTGAGACAGATCATCCAGGAAGATCTTTCCGTGGCTTCATGGATATTCACAGCCATCTCTCTTGGGTATGTATCATTTTTGTCCGTCTGCTAGACCGTCTAACTGTCCACTCGTTCGTTTATATGTTTGTCCGCAAGTGAGTTTATTCGTTTGTCCGAACGTTTGACAAGCTATTTGTCCGCTTGTCCGACTATCTGTTTGTGCGCAGTCCCGACTATCTGTTCGCTCGTCAGACGACCTGTCCTCTCGTCCGACTATCCGTTTGTCCTCTCGTCCGACTATCTGTTTGTCCGCCCGCCCGACTTTCTGTTTGCCAGGCCAATTAATTTGTATGAACGTCCGACTATCCGTTTGTCCTCTCGTCCGACTATCTGTCTGTCCGTCTGCCCGACTTTCTGTTTGCCAGGCCAATCAACTATCTATTTGTATGAACGTCCGACTATCCGTTTGTCCTCTCGTCCGACTATCTGTTTGTCCGAACGTCCGACTGTCTGCTGTTTTCGCTTGTCAGTCTATCTGTTTGTCCGATGGTCCGTTATCAGTTTGTCCTCCCGTCAGCATGTCTGTTTGTCCATCCGACTGTCTGTTTGTTTGCCCGTCCGTCTGTTTGTCCGTCCGTCTATCTGCTTGTCCGCCTGTCCGCCTATCGGCTTGTCCACCTATCCGTCTATATGTTGTCCACTTATCTGCCTTTTGGTTTGTCCGCACGACTATCTGTGGAGCCTCTCGTTTGATTATCTATTTATCCGTCTATCCGTTTATCTGTTTATCAGTCCGTCTATCTGTTTGTCCGCTCGTCTACCTGTTTGTCCAGCCATCAGTGTCTCTGTCCGTCCGGCTATCTGTTACCCGCTCGACTATTAGTTGTCAACTTATTTGTCGTCTATCTGTTTGTCTTCCCGTTTGACAATCTGTTTGTCTTCCATTCTGTCTGACTTTTCAATTCGTTTATCCGCATGCTCGACTACCTATTTGTATGTCTGTTCGTCTGTTTGTCCGTACATCTAACTGTTGCTCTGCCCGCCTGACTAGCTGTTTGCCCGCCCGACTGGCTTATCGATTTGTCAGCCAGTTAGTCTATCGGTTCTTCCACCTATCTGTTTGTCCGCCCGTTCGTTTGTTCGCTGATCAGTTCGCCCGTCTCTCTGCTTTTTCACCCAACGCTCTGCCTATCTGTTTGTCTGTCCGTTCGTCTTTCTGTGTGCTCTACTGGTTCTTTGTCCGCCCTTTTTCCAGTCTGTCTTAGTAAAAGATACCAGCATGCACCGAATCTGTGTTTGCTCAAAGTCTTTTTGACTAAATGACTAAATGTCTCTTTACTTTTGATGGCGACGCGACCATGACGACAATAAAAGTGACAATAAATGAACTACCGTCGTAGTTGCTGGTATTTTTTCTTATAATATGATGAGTTTGCTTATATATTTTTTTATATTCTCCATTGAAGCGGCTTAATCGGATCAGTGTGCGGGGGAGCTCTGTATGACCGGATCGACAAGACAGTCCTTTATGTCGGGATTACCGTCGGGTTCGCCGTCTTCGCCGGCGTCACACCATGGTGCTCGAACTTTCCAGCCATGTTTGCCGCACACACCCTTCACGGAGGTTTCGCAAGCGCTATTGATACAGGTAAATTCACCGGCCTAGAAAAGGTCCCCAATTATTAGAAGTTCAAGGGGAAAAAATATACTTACTTCAACTCTATTCTGAAAGCCGTTATAAAGCATTCCATTTAACACAATGTTTGGTTTTGAAGTTGAACAGGTAGAAGGTAAAACAAGTCAGTGTTTATAAAAAATATCTTCTTTTTTAAAACTGCTTTTTGTTGCAAAACGTGTTTAAAATGCAAACATGACCAGCCGGCTTTATGTCATTTTAAGTGCGATAACAAATGTTATTGTTTACACACAATAAGTATATTGGGTGTTGCTTGTACTACTTGAAGGACACTTATCGCATGACATAACTTCATACAATTAGAACATAATCAAGATTATGATATCGCTTCTGACTTATTGTATGCCTTATTGACCGCATTGAAGTGTTAACAGTTAACAGTCCGCGCCATTGATCAATATATCTATATATAAAGTATTATAAACATACAACTTCCTCAGGTATTCGCTTACAACCCACGCAAAGTTTACAATACATATTTTATAGACAAAAAGTGCAGTATTGATCGGACGCCTCACAGCCGGACATTGACTAATCTAGATCTACACTACTTGCTAAATCCTGGTCAACTCGCGTTCAGCTGGTTAAGATTTAACTTTTGCAGTTCGCGTAAACAGCCTGTAAGAAGCAATTGTTTTTTCTTCAAGATTTATTAACCATGACATTAAATATACACTAGACTATAACAACCGGTAAACATCCTGAACAAATAACAGAGAGAAATGGTGTCAGCAAACTCCGCACAGGGTTTACGACATCGCTACGCTGGCTTAAAACCACTGCAATCATACAAAATCACGTGACGATTAGCAGATTGGCTATGACGTCTTTGCCTGCCAACAGACACTGCAGACACTCGATCTGTTTGGGTTTCGCTTTTATGGAGGAGTCAAACTCCGTTATTACTTTGTGAATTTCTTCAACAGTATCCATTGATTGTTTACATTGAACCGATGTAACACTGAAATTTCGCCCTCGGCGAAAGGACGGAAATGGCCGAGTTGTTACGATTGTAGTGATAAATACATTCTTTTTTTTTCTTTATCGTTAGAATTTGTTTTTTTCATCCATTATTAGTCTTTTTTCTAACATACACATTCATTCCGATTGTCATTTTACTGAACAAAAATTAAAAGTAAAAAAATCAAATCCTTCCAGATCTGGAAGGATTTCTGTGTGGTAGCAGAGATTCTCCTTACTAAAAGGGGGAGATCACTACGTTGGAGATTGTGGTGTCAAAAGCCACACAAACACAGCCATATACACGTATTCACGTTTCAGTAGGATGTAAAATACATCGAATATCTCATATTACTGCATATGTGACAGTAAAACTACGAGAGCATACAGAGTGTACACATGGCTTCCATGGCGATATTTTTATAACCGAATAGAAGATTATTTGTTTTTGATGACTGAATAGAAGGTTATTTGTTTTTGATAACCGATAGAAAATAATTTGTTTTTGATAACCGATAGAAAATTATTTATTTTTGATAACAGAATTGAAAATTATTTGTTTTTGACAACCGAATAGAAGGTTGTTTGCTTTTGAAAACGGAATAGCAAGTTATTTGATTTTTATAACCGAATATAAGGTTATTTGTTTTTAAAAATAAATAGAAAGTTATTTATTTTTTACAATATCATAAATATTGGAGTTTAAAATCGTTATTGCCGAATTAAGAAACTTTTTCGATAAACGAAGGCAACAGAAAGATGGGTTCATTGTTACAAAATAAATCCTTAACAGTTTGAAAGAATACGCACACTTCGATATATATATATTTGTAACAAGAAATGTGTTTTAATTAATGGCAAACAGCAGAAAAAGGCAGTACATGCTGTCATGAGAGACAGCTCGGTATTACTTAAAGCAGACGGTTATTTAACAATAATACATTGACATACATGAAATGCGTATTTATCTACCACGATCTACCACCTGAGCTTTGTTTGACTGCTGTTTGACTGTCGGTTATTTACCATGTCTACATGTCTGTCCATTCTTAATCATGTATAGATACCTGCGTGTGTACCTGTCGGTTGGTTTATGTGCCCATCTGTTTTTCGTATCCATGTATGCCCAGATGTCTGTCGGTTACCTTATGAATATTTTGTTATCGTACGGATCAAAAGGTGTACAATCGATATGCTTTGAATGCCCGAAATCAGTTAAATCTAACCATACTACCACGAATGCAACCCTTAAATGTGTTAATTTGTGGCACTGTTCTTTCATCGTTCTACAGATATGTCTCTGTTCTTCTCTATGCGTTTATTAGCATGTCCCAGTGTACATTGAAAATCGCAATCTCTCATGCAGAGTTGTCGTTCGTTCCTCTCTCAGACACCTCTGCAATGGGCTCACGTCAAGATTTTTGACGGAAATTTTAAAGTGTTATTTTAAGGATATTTTTAAATCAAAATAATACTTCTACATAAAATGAATAAACATCTACTAAAAAATACAAATACTGAAGTAAATAATTAAAGAAATTTAATTAATACAAGCACACTATTTTTGGAAGAATAACATAGTGATATTAATGCGCATTTGTAAATAAACATGGACGTGATCCACGAGGCAGTTAAGAAATACGACAAGAACTTGGTTTTAAAAGATAAACAGAGGGAGGCATTGACCTACGTGGTTAAGAGCAAATGTGATCTTGTCGTTAGCCTTCTTGCTGTCTAAACTATAATTTCTTGAGTTCTTGTTTCTACACTAAAACAAACAACTTCCCGTTTCACTGGTGTCACCATCTTTAATATCATGTGACTTTTTGAAAGTCACGTGGATCGAAAGTAGTCCCGACATTAAGTGAGCCAATAACAGAGGTGAATGTATGAGCCGATGGTAGAGAGTGTGAAAATCGATATTTTAATATCCACATGTAGTTTACCAATTTATAATCCAAGGCATTTTTTATTCCAATGTACATGTAGCCGTGTTCTGCTAAGTCATAAGACTTCATAAAACCCCGTTTACACTAGGTCCCGATTGATCCCGATTAGCCAATTTTGAGAAATCGGGGAAAATATTTCAAAGTATTTAAAAGTACTGAACCTATCTGAGACGGCATATCTACTTCGGGAAAGATAATAAGCTAATAAAGCGCAGCGTCGGGACCATTTTCAAATCGGCACAGAAACGTTGAGCCTGCTCAAAATTTTGGTCCCGATTGGAAAACTTGTAACTACATCGTATACCTAATTTGACTTGCGCTTACCTAAGGCAAGGTAAGGCAAGCTGCATAATCTAACCGGGAATGGCGTAAGTACTTCGGTTCTATCGCGGATCAAATCGGGGCAGAAATTTCAAGCCGATGCGGTCCCGATTGTGACTAGTAGCAGACACGATGGCCCAGCGGTAATGAGTTAACTCGGCTTAGCTTGAGGACGCGTTCGCGACGCTTGCCGATGTGTTTATGAAATGAGTAAGAAATCGGCTCGCTTAAAGTCATACTCCCGATTTTGAGCCGCAGCAAGCAGATTGTCAGCCGATGCTTTGAGTAGTTTCACGATCATCTGCCACAAGCAAACTCAGCCTGCTGCTATAAATAGCGGAGCTGACGATTGAAATACGGCACTTGCGATTAAAATTTCAATCAGCGAACTTAACCCGATAATAAATTATTTGCTAGAATTAAACTTTGTCATGCCGAGAAAGCCGAGACACACAAATGGAAATGCCCTTGCCAAGGGAGGTGTCGTGCCACAGCCACCCGAAGAAGTTCCTTCGTACCTAAGGGCGAGGCGGTCTTCTCGGTCTTCTGCGTCTCTGGCGCCTATGGGCCACTGCCATAGATATTTGTGTAACGACAACAACTTCTTGTTGAAGAAGAAGGGCAAGGTGAAGAGCAGCACGTCAAGCATCAATAGTGTCACAGTTCAAACTCATGCCTCAAGTGCAAATCGGGACTTTATTTATATGATCGGCAAGAAATTGGGTGAATTTGATACAGAATCGTAACAGAGTCGGCAATGATGTGCCTAGATCGCGCCACAAATATTCATATTCGCCAACAAATCGTCAAGTATTCGCATCTTATTCGGAGTCCCAATCGGCATACTCGTATCTACATCGGCTAGTTAAATACACTTGCAGCAAGCTAAGGGAAGGATCGGGTTAGCCGATGAGGTTACGTAGCGGGAGTATATCGCGAGCATCTCATCTGTAAATCGTGTTTATCGGATCTACCACCTATCTACCTCGTATGTACATCGTCAGAGGGGACAATTTTGTGCTCCATCGCCGATTCTTCCCGATTTGGTCAAAATTCCCCAAATTTGCTAATCGGGATCAATCGGGGCCTAGTGTAAACGGGGCATAACATTGTCTCATCCAACGTCAGTATAGACTTACACGTGTAACTCTCCAACGGTCACCAATCCATACCATAGTGACGGTAACAGTTGCTTAACCGCGCAAGTTTGGAAGCCGCTCAAACCAAGTTGCTAAAGAGTTAACCCAGCAGCGGGGCTGGTTTGAAGTGCTTATATTTCTTCCTCTGCGGTTGTTACTTACGGAACGTCAACTTACAATCCGTTCCCCTCATCTGATGTCTGTCATAATGGTGGTATATTATTGTCCAACTTATTTTAATTATTGTCTAATTTGCAAAGTTCACTACATGCATTACTGATGCTAACGTTTTAATCAGCTTGCGACATTCTTGTTTTAAAAATACTTTATCAAGAACACCATAGTCACATATAACTGAAGAAATGCAACTACCTACATTAATCCTCCATCAACGATAAATCAAAATAATGGCTTCCTATTCTACCCATCGTTTTAGATCATTGGAAACATTTTGGGATTTTATGATTCGTGACACGTTCACCCCTTTGTCAATAGTTAATTAACAGCTACTTAACCATTCACGACTTACTACATACATAAACCGAACATTCTTAGCTTCAAAACCTAGTCGTGTTGCTTGATTCCCAAAATATTTGAACCGTCGCTGCTACGATTTCCTGTTCAATATAATACTTGTTTGCCTGACTGAAGTTACAGGACTGACTAGCTTCTACGCAAGTATTTGTCTTATAGATGACAGAAAACTTACCAAGCGGGTTATTTTCAAACGTCACAAGGTGTTGTTATCTACAAAATGTACAGACAACAGACCATTTACCTATCATATATTTGTCATCTACCTTTGTGTAGTTGCGATAAACTTAGCATTGATACTATTGATGATTTCCGGAGATATCAATCCTAATTAAGGTCCGACTTTATTAGATTCATTCTCATTCTACTCCAGACCTTTCTGACTCAATCACTAAAACTACAAATTCTGGACTCTGTGTTATGCACTTTAACATCCAGAGTTTATGCCATGAAATTGACATACTACAAGCTAAGTCTCAACAATACAACCTTCTCATATTTACTTAAACATGGCTCTCCTCGTCAAAATCAAATGAAGGTATCTTGATTAGTAATTTTGAATCACCGTACCAAATCGACCGATTGATAGACTTGCTTTGTATGTACGCTTTGGTCTAACATCAGTTCCAAGATACGACCTTGAGGTCCCAGGACTAGTGGCCTTATAGGATGATATAACTTACTACAACAAAAATCGTCTAATCAGGAGATTCTACAGACCCCCAGACTCGAATAACGATTATTGGACGAAATTGAAAGAAATTATTTATAAAGCTTTTAACCAAAAGGAAT
Organism: Sinonovacula constricta; assembly: GCA_007844125.1. NCBI lineage: Eukaryota > Metazoa > Mollusca > Bivalvia > Cardiida > Solecurtidae > Sinonovacula > Sinonovacula constricta. Next base: position 51,608,663 of record CM017567.1, on the reverse strand, counting down.
ATTTGGTGCGGATGATTTCAATATTAATATGCTAACTGACAAGAGAAACAAAATGTCTCGACTTATATGTTCACATAAAGCAGAAAAATTGATAACAGAACCAGCACACCATCTAAAACATTGTAACTCTCACATTGATCTAGTGTTTGTCACCACAACTGACCATGTTATTGCAAGTTTTACTACAAATGCATTTGTTCACAATCTCACTCGATTCCACTGTCTTACGGTTACAATACTTAAAGTAAAGAAACAGAAAATAGCTCATTTCAATCGAAAAATCCTGAAACACAATGACGCCAAAACTTGAAAATTCGAAACTAGATATACACGTTATGCATGACGACCTCGATACGACTGTCCATTCAATAACTAATACAATTCTGCAAGCAGCCCACAAAACCATTACATCAAAAGCAATAACAGTGCGGCCTAACGACACCACCTAGTTCTACTCTAATCTTCGCCGCCCTTTACGCCAACGCCAAAAGTAATATCGCAAAGCAAAACTGAAAAATGACCATGAAAGCTGGAACAAATTTAAATTAAAAAGATTCGAGGTGACCTGTGAGCTACGGAGAGCTAAGACACATTATAGTAGCAACATTATCGAAAAGCTAAACGTTGACAATACAAATATAAACGAATGGTTTAAATTGTCAAAACAGCTGACCAAATCAACAAATCTCATTCCATAACAACTATGTACTATGAAGGACACATAGCATCAGACGACAAAGATAAAGCGAGCCTGCTAAACCGTTACTTCTTCAACCAAAGAAAGATTGTTCCTTAGACCCGTCACTGAATCTCACGTGTGTACAGGTGGTTCTGTTGAATCGGTCAGTCATTTTTTTTCTCTCCTGTCCCAGTTACACACAACAACGACGTGACATTTGTGAAAACTTGGCCATGTCCTGTCATAATCCACAACTTGTTATATTTAAACGAACAATTAAAATTTTGAAGAAAACAAGCGAGTAATCCTTGCTGTGCATCAATATATTACAGCGACCAATCGTTTCTAAGTCAATGATAAGCGTGATGGGGTCACGATTAAGTTTTCCATTTGTTATCTGTACTTCTCCCCTTATTGATTCCTATGTTTATTTCACATCATATTAATAACACCCATTTCTCAATTTGTTTCTTTTTTCTAACTACAAAACATATCGTACTACACAATTTATTCTTCGACCTTATTTTTTCTTTCTTCATTTCATACTACTTCTATTTTGCTGCTACATTTCAAAAGTTTTCTTGGAGAGGATTCCCACAGACCACTGTTTGGTGACTTAGTGCCTTGTTTCTACAGGAACACACACTTTAGTCCAAGCAAAGATAATTTTAAACACTGTCTCATTATAAATAGGTAAATAAGAAAAGGTCCTATCAAAATTTTCACAGATATTTAAATTTTATCGGCTATTTATACTTTGCGGAACGGAACGAAACGGAACGGAACAAACATTGAGGCACCACACGGGGCACAGCAATTTTTTTACTAATATGTAAATATATTAAATAAAAATAATGAAATATTGAAACTGCCTAGCGAACAGCCGATCTAGGGCTTTTTCGAACTGAACCATCTGAATACCTACTTCTAAATGGACATTATTTATATAAAATCTTCGGGACTGCAAACAGTTGTTCCGTTTCGTTCCGCAAAGTATAAATATCCCCTAGGATAATGATATTTAGCGGAACGGAACGGAACAAGACTTAATAATTGTTATTTATGATTAATTTCCTCCTTTATAATGCTTGTATAAACTTCACTTATAAATAATCATTCATGATGCATAAACGAAATAGCAGGCTACCTATCCTGCTAATGAAGACTCGTCACTTTGTTTATGAAATGACAACATATAAATCAAATACAGAAATGTGGAAACTATCTTATTATTATACACAAATTAAATTTGAGAACATGTATATATATATATATATATATATATATATATATATATATATATATATATATATATATATATATATATATATATATATATATATATATATATATAATTTTTTTTATATATATAATTTGTAATTACATGCACTAATAAAGCTGAAATATCACTATTACAGTCAGAGATGTGTACAAACCTTGTCTTCAACTCTTATTTATTGTGATTCCGTTTCGTTCCGCAAAGTATAAATATCCCCTAGGATAATGATATTTAGCGGAACGGAACGGAACAAGATTTGTAGCTGCCAACTTCCCTACATGAATCAGAGGTGGAGGACTAATGATGTCAGACTAAATGTCTTATCAAATCGGCACGGAGAACATTGCCCGCCCAAGGATCGAACTTAGACACCGACGCTCAAACCTATTGATTTAAGCGGGTGGGTTGGAAAGCTTTATAATTATCGTAAACAAATTCAATTTAAAAACATGTTTGCCATATAATTTGAATGTGCATGCACTAATAAAGCTGAAATATTACTATTACAGTCAGCATTGTGTACAAACCATGTCTTCAACTCTATTTATTGTGATTCCGTTTCGTTCCGCAAAGTATAAATATCCCCTAGGATAATGATATTTAGCGGAACGGAACGGAACAAGATTTGTTATTCAATATCCATTTCCTCCTTTATAATGCTTGTATAAACTTCACATATAAATAATCATTCATGATGCATAAACAAAATCGCAGGCTACCTATCCTGCTAATGAAGACTCGTCACTTTTAGAAATCACAACATATAAATAAAATACAGAAATGTGAAAACTATAACACCGTTTTCAACAGTATTTCAGTTATGTCACGATGGGCAGTTAACCTAAACAGTGTTCCTGGATTCTGTACCCGTACTTACCTGTTCTCCACAAGTAACTGCCAACTTCCCCACATGAATCAGAGGTGGAGGACGAATGATGTCACACACAATGTGTTATCAAATCGGCACGGAGAACATTGCCCGCCCAAGGATCGAACTTAGACACTGACGCTCCTTTCTACTGATTTAAGCGGGCGAGTTGGAAACTTATATAATTATCGTAAACAAATTAAATTTAAAACATGTTTGCCATACATAATTTGATTGTGCATGCACTAATAAAGCTGAAATATCACTATTACAGTCAGAGTTGTGTACAAACCTTGTCTTCAACTCTTATTTATTGTGATTCCGTTTCGTTCCGCAAAGTATAAATATCCCCTAGGATAATGATATTTAGCGGAACGGAACAAGATTTGTAACTGCTAACTTTTCCACATGAATCAGAGGCGGAGGACAAATGATGTCAGACTAAATGTCTTATCAAATCGGCACGGAGAACATTGCCCGCCCAAGGATCGAACTTAGACACCGACGCTCTCTTAAAACTCTTAATCCCCTGCCCAACCCACTTGTTCATCCTGATTTACTTATAACATTTGTGTCTATTTACTATCTGATTCAGGGGTGTACCCAACACACAATTTATCCTAAAAGAATGCAAGCATCCATTTACTAAGCCTAAATATATTTCATAGCACTGAAAAAGAAATATAGCTTTTAACTATCAATTATATCATTTATACATAATTGCCTTAAGTTTCCTTTTTTTCTGCGGAGATATGAGACAGCATCAGTGTCGCGAGTTCGATCCTTGGGTGGGCAATGTTCTCCGTGAAGATGATAAGTCATTTAGTCTGACATCATTTGTACTCCACCTCTGATTTATGTGGGGAAGTTGGCAGTCACAAATCTTGTTCGGTTCCGTAAGCTAAATATCATTATCCTAGGGGAAATCTTGTTCCGTTCCGTTCCGCTAAATATCATTATCCTAGAGGATATTTATGCTTTGCGAAACGAAACGGAATCACAATTTATAGAGTTGAAGACAAGGATTGTACACAATGCTGACAGTAATGGTGATATTTCAGCTTTATTAGTGCATGCACATTCAAATTATATGGCAAACATGTTTTTAAATTTAATTTCTTTACGATAATAATATAGTTTCCAACACACACACTTAGGTCTGTAGGTAAGAGCGTCGGTTTTCGGATCGCAGAGTCGCAAGTTCGATCCGGGAAGTTAGCAGTTACTTGTGGAGAACAGGTAAGTACGGGTACAGAATCCAGGAACACCGTTTAGGTTAACTGCCCATCGTGACATAACTGAAATACTGTTGAAAACGGTGTTATAGTTTTCACATTTCTGTATTTTATTTATATGTTGTGATTTCTAAAAGTGACGAGTCTTCATTAGCAGGATAGGTAGCCTGCGATTTTGTTTATGCATCATGAATGATTATTTATATGTGAAGTTTATACAAGCATTATAAAGGAGAAAATGGATTTTGAATAACAAATTTTGTTCCGTTCCGTTCCGCTAAATATCATTATCCTAGGGGATATTTATACTTTGCGGAACGAAACGGAATCACAATTTATAGAGTTGACGACGTGGTTTGTACACAACGCTGACTTTAATAGTGATATTTCAGCTTTATTAGTGCATGCACAATCAAATTATGTATGGCAAACATGTTTTAAATTTAATTTGTTTACGATAATTATATAAGTTTCCAACTCGCCCGCTTAAATCAGTAGAAAGGAGCGTCGGTGTCTAAGTTCGATCCTTGGGCGGGCAATGTTCTCCGTGCCGATTTGATAAGACATTTAGTCTGACATCATTTGTCCTCCGCCTCTGATTCATGTGGAAAAGTTGGCAGTTACAAATCTTGTTCCGTTCCGTTCCGTTCCGCTAAATATCATTATCCTAGGGGATATTTATACTTTGCGGAACGAAACGGAATCACAATTTATAGAGTTGACGACGTGGTTTGTACACAACGCTGACTTTAATAGTGATATTTCAGCTTTAATCGTACATGCACAATCAAATTATGTATGGCAAACATGTTTTAAATTTATTTTGTTTTCGATAATTATATAAGTTTTCAACTCGCCCGCTTAAATCAGTAGAAAGAAGCGTCGGTGTCTATGTTCGATCCTTGGGCGGGCAATGTTCTCCGTGTCGATTTGATAAGACATTTAGTCTGACATCATTTGTCCTCCGCCTCTGATTCATGTGGAAAAGTTGGCAGTTACAAATCTTGTTCTGTTCCGTTCCGTTCCGTTCCGCTAAATATCATTATCCTAGGGGATATTTATACTTTGCGGAACGAAACGGAACAACTGTTTGCAGTCCCGAAGATTTTATATAAATAATGTCCATTTAGAAGTAGGTATTCAGATGGTTCAGTTCGAAAAAGCCCTAGATCGACTGTTCGCTAGGCAGTTTCAATATTTCATTATTTTTATTTAATATATTTACATATTAGTGAAAAAATTGCTGTGCCCCGTGTGGTGCCTCAATGTTTGTTCCGTTCCGTTTCGTTCCGTTCCGCAAAGTATAAATAGCCAATTTTATCTACCAGTAGACAAAGGCAAACAAGGTAAATGTAAATGTGACGAGACGAGACATAACAAACAAAAAGAAAAAGCATCAGTTACCGCCTTGGAACGGTCAATCGGCAAAAAGACCAACTGGGGTGCTTAAACCTGGTTTGTGGATCGCTCCAACCTCGCACTTCCTGAAGGTTTTTCTATCAAACAAACAGTGTAAATAAAAAATGATCACTCTTTCCAAGTCTTTAAATTAGCACGACGATCAGTTCTGCTAGAAATAGTAGACTACCCGGATATTGATATAAAGTGACCACAAAAGTACATGATCACGTGTTTTCTTTTCCTCGTTAAAAATATCTAACTGTGCAGCGTGGCTCAGATAGGACAGGCATGTTTGTAATGACGATTGAGAATGCTTCACTTTCACATAATGTAGGAAGTCAACTACAGCATTTTGCAAGAGCTGTTTAGGTAACAATAATTTATTTGAGAGAAAACAATTGATCAAAACTGTCAGATACCACATTAAATGAGTGCCAGTTAAATTTTGCAATGCTCTACATGGTAATATATGTTTATTTTCATCATATTAATTATACAATATGAAAAACATTGTATGTGTCATAATAAATAAATAAGACTACATACGCATGTCAGGAGTTTGATTGGACATTTCACAATATTATACAGCATCTTGCAAGTCTTGACGTGCATATCAAACCTCATTGGAGACAGTTTAGAATCAGATATTTTCGAAAATGAAAACTTGGCACACAAGATTAACGAAACATCGGACTTACTTAATAACTCCTGTAATGTTTCCGTCTATTTTCAGTTATAACTACCGACATGGTGCATGTATGGCGAATGGAGGCAGGACCTTATCTTCAAGCTGCACATTTTGCTTTTACCATTGGCGCCATTGTCTCTCCCTTCGCCACCGAACCATTCCTGGCAAAACGTCTTCAATACCCGCTTAACGGCAATGACGTCAGCAACGTCACCGATTACCATTCCTCGCCGATAACGTATAGTACTTACGTGGCGTCAGGTTTAAATAAATCCGTTATCCTAACAGATCTAATACCCAATACTACAATGCCATTAGATGAGCTAGAACTATTCGGAGAGACAAAAATCTATGTGACCTACTTCGCATCGGCAGCCATTACACTATCAGCAACTGTATTATTTATCATATTAAACTGCACGTTAGGGAACGTTTACAACAATCTAGACGACTGCATCGGCTCTCAAGCAAAATTGAATCACCGGGTCTACACCCTCAGCAAAACCTGGAAGATTGTTTTTACTCTTCTACTTTCAATCTTACTTATGCTCTATTGTATGAACGAGCGCAACTTTATTGGTTTTCTCATGACCTTTCTTGTTGCTGGCCTAGGTTGGAGCAAAGCCAATGGGGCTACCGCTACTTCGGTTTTATGGACAGCGTTTGCTTGTGGGCGATTCTCCGGGATTTACGTCGTTAGATTCATGTCTATTTCGTCTGTTATTGGCGTGTATATTGGCATCTTAGCTGCTGGGACTGTCGGCTTCTGGTTATCTGTTATCTACGCCATCGAAACTTTGGTCTGGGTGTCCGTTGCCGCCGTCGGCATTGGCATGTCGGTTATGTTTGCTTCAGTGTTTGCCTGGATGTCGGAGAAAGTACGCAGGCTTACGGGAAAGATCACAAGCATTTCGTTTGTTTTCCTCTCAGCCGGAAGTATGCTGATGCCATTATTAACGGGATATCTAATGGAACAAGTGTCCTTTATTTGGTTTATATACCTACAATTTGTTTTAGTCTTGGCAATGGGTTCTTTGTTTTTAGTGATCGAGGTCATACACAGAAGATTAATAAAGAGAGAAAGGAGTCTGAATGACGACAAAGAGGCGTCATGAGTTGAATTTTTAAAAGAAATAGGAAAAGTCTCAAAAGGTTGTAACAAAGTGTAACACAGCGGTCCAAATGCACAGGTAGATAGAACTTGTGTAGGGTTAAATTTGGTTGGTGTAGAAACATTTTGTACTATTAAATTTTAAGGTATAAGGTGTGTAATAGTGACCAAATTGTATCCTGGCAAAAGATCACATTATTCAGCATTGTATTCTGGATTATTTTCCAAATTTTAAAAAACTTTTCACATCAGCTAACTTAAGTTTGGCGAAGTTTTATGTACTAGGTCGACGTCCTCAAAACTGACCTTTATATAATCTCATACATGCCAAATTGGATGAATAAAAATAATGAAAACACAGTAATGTCATTTGTTTGCGTCATTTTGTTAGAGTATATTTTTCTAAGAAAATACTCCAAAAAAAAACTAGGGATGTCAACGGATATCCGGATATCCGTTCGAATCATCGGATATCCGAATCGACTTCGGTATCCGGATATTCGCTTAAAATGTAAAATTTAAACATTTAAACATTTAATTAAATGCTTTGGCCATTTTGCTAAGTTATTTTTCTGCTGTCATGTCAGTGTGTATTCACGCATACGCAGGTGTAACGGATTATCGACAGGTGGTGACAGGTGGTGACACGCAGTATCGTATATTTGGCTTCACAGTTTTAGAAATGTGCTAAAGCATGATGGTATGTATAATTACATGCTCATTAGCCGCCAACGTTTGAAGCTTCTACTGATTCATTTTGTTTAGCGAATACTATCTTTAATTTTGTTGATAAACTTCACAGTTTTAGAAATGCGCTAAAGCTTATGTAAAATAATTTGCCAATTAACAGCCATTGTTTGAAGCTATTACTTATCCATTTTAATAAAAGATTATTATCTTTAATTTCGTTTGTTTGGCTTTATTAAGAAGAGATAGAGCTACAATTATGTAGACAATTAACAGGTTTGTCGGCAAAGATCAGTTACTCATGTTTAATTAAGTTATGCCTTCCAATCTTCAGTCCGATGTTTGGCGACATTTTGTGATATCCATAGACAAATCCAACGCAAAATGTAATTACTGCAGCGTAGAGCGTATGGCAGCTGCACATCCAACCTCCGCAACGACTTGAAGAATAAGCAAACAAACACAAACATTACATATATGCTTGTTTCATCATGTGCTTCTTTATTATTGTTACATTTTCGTAAAGATTGTAAGCTGCTGTAACAATTGGGTATTTAATAATTTATAACGTTTTCAAATAAATGTGCTTCGCATGTACGCATGTTTTCTTTGATCAGTAACCCCGCACACATCCGACTGCAACAGTCGAATTAACTAAGATTGACTTAGAATTAATGAAGATTTATATTCGGATATCCGGATATCCGTTCGGATCGTTCGACGGATATCCGGATACCAAATTTAGTATCTTTTGACATCCCTAAAAAAAACATGTGAAAAAAACACACTTCTTTCCTTCTTTGCTTTAATTTTGTATTTTTAACGAATCTTCCTCGCTGACCGCGATTCCTTGTCGCCATTTTGGAGTGAAGAAATTGACGCGATTTCATTGGATAAAATTGTAAAACTAAAATCGGGTAATTTTATTTTCGGAAGGCCGATTGTTGACGTAAATGATCGAACCTGTAACATAGTAAAACGCTAAATGCCGACATTACACGAATATTCATGAGATTGGTTACACATCTAAATCCTTAACTTAGTTTTGATTAAAGGTACTCATTTGAACTGCCACATTATAATGGGTGTAACGAGTTCTATGCCAACTGCGGATAAATCCTCGGCTTTTCATGAACTGTTTTTTAACATATTAGCTCTTAACAATACTACGTTTTATTTTGCTGGTAGGTTGTTTTCTAAATTTCGATGTTTTCTTTCGTATTTTTTACATTTCACTTTTGGAACATGATGTCATGGCATTATATGCCATATTTAAATTGATCTTGTTATATATCAGCGCTTGGGCTGTTTTATTTGTTCTTATGATATATCAGCGCTTGGGCTGTTTTATTTGTTCCTATAATAATTAATATCTTATAATGTATCAGCGCATGGGCTGTTTTATTTCAAACTGATCTCTCGTTTTGTGGTTTTTAGACTGGTGCGCATGCGCCAGTCTTAAGTAACGATGCAGTGAACTCAGCGACGCGCGGTTTTTAACATCGGGTGTATCATTGCGACCACGAGAGCGTATTCAAGTAGTTGTGCGGCATAAGAAGTAGTGCGTTTTTAGAAAACACAAATATTACGAAGGAATGCGAACCTTTGTTAGGAAATGCGACAAAAAAACAACAACAAGGAAACAATGTAATGTTGTTTTTTGAACAAATATGAAAGGATATTAAAAGGACGATTACAAACAAATCAGTCACGTGACAAGCGGGAGATAGCGTTGGTCGTCATTTTAGATAGATCGGAGTGCTTTTGAACGAGTTTCTGCTCAGCTTTCAAGGACCGTAAGTAAGTTGGCAAATATTTATATTAATGCATTGTTGCGATCGACGTAAAAATTAGGATTGTAACTGTTTCAGTCTCTTAAGTTACGTGGGCCTTGTGCATTTCATTGCTGACACTACTTCAGTTGTGGCGGAAGCTGATCATAACTGCATTAGAACTAGAAGGTTTTTTTATCGTTAACTTCAGATAATGCATTTTTCGTAACGTTTGTGGTGGGTTGTTAGTTTAATAAGCTAACTGACTTCGGCATTTTTTGTCTTGAAATCTAGACCTAAATACAGGAGGCTACGATTATAAACAAATCAGTCACGTGACCCAAATTGCGGGAAAATCTAGCGTGGGTTGCCATTTTTGTAAGCTTCTGTGGATTGAGAGTTTCCTAAGCAATATTAAGGTAGCAGTGACATCCATTGGTGGAATGTATGTACATATGTACATATATGTTACAATACTGATGACCGCAACCGTTCACGTAACCTTCATGCTGTGCTACTGTTGACAATCACTGTACTTCTATTGCATGAACCAATTACAACAGCCAGGTTAATGGTTATCACCACGGTACTGTATACTCAGGGATTTCAAAAGCTTTCACTTTTGTTGAGAATTTCTTTAACAATTTTCAAGGGGTCATGATCAGATTGACACAAGTCAAATCATGTGTTCACGAACTTAGCTAATTGTAAAATTACTTTAACTTCATTTCCATATATTTACAAGGATCCAATTAGTATTTACTTCATTTTTTAAATACTTTACATACTACATTTATGGTTATTCTTGCAAAATTTGACCACTTATTCTGCGCTTCTGCATCAAAATGACCCCCAACCTAAGATTTAGGTGAGGTCAAAACTGGAAAACCTCAATTTTCCTTGCATCAAAATGCAAATATCTGGATCTGTTAAAATCCCTGAATATACTGAATTATTTGCTAATGTTGTTGATAGTGACTGTCACGTACAAACGAAAAGAACATACACGTAGTTTCATATGTTTCGAGTAATGATATCTGTGCAGGAAAAGTTTGATTCTTTTGTTCTTCTCCACCTCTCTTTTGTTCATCTTCAAATGTTTTTTAAAGTTTTGTTACATTAAATTCTTATATGAAAACTACTAATTGTTATTCATTGCTCCCCTATGACAGCCAATGTAAGACCATCAACAGCAATCTTTCCAATTCCTTAATGTGCATTTCGCCGTTCAAGACATCTTGATTACTCCCTTGGATCTACGCTTTCAACCGGCGCGCCAGTCTTCCAACGCTTTCAGCGCTTTGATTCTTTTTACGTTGCCGAGGCTTTTATCTACTGTACATACTGTACATATGTTTATAGTTTATTTCGTTGCTAGCTGTTATGTATGTATATAAATTCATTGTATCTGTTTTAACTCCCGATGCAGGTGCTTACTGTTAGTTGTCTCACTTTGACGGGATGTTGTTTATTTACACTGTTTGTTTGCTATAAAAAACTTCAGGAAGTGCGAGGTTGGAGCGCTCCACAAACCAGGTTTAAGTTAACCCCAGACGGTAACTGATGGCTTTTCTTTATGTGTGTTATGTCTCGTCTCCGTGTTTTTGTCACATTCGCATTTACATTGTTTGCCTTTGTCTGCTGGTAGATAAAATTTAAATATCTTTGAAAATTTTGATAGGACCTTTTCTTATTTACCTAATAAGATATTTGTAAGATACAACGCACCCAAACGAACAACAACAACATTATGAAAAAGAATCGGTAAGAGTCAATTTTAACGCCGAATTTTCTGTGCAAATACCATTAATGATTTATGCAATATACGTCGTAACCGCAATTCAATATGCACACAGATTTTGAATGGAATGTTCGTACCTATTGGGAAATGAAAAACTCATTTGACACTATTATTGAAGTCTCAACATTAGAGGTTACATTTTATGAAATGTTATTGCAATTTTGTTGTAAGTTTCATTTTATTATTATTATTATTATTATCATTTTATTATAATTATTATTATTACTATTATTATTGAATTAAACTTTAAAATGCTTTATTTTAACAAATCATTTCTTCCATACACATATGTTCTTTTATATTTTAATACAAGTTTTTACTGTCCTTTCTGAAGGGTACAATTGAATTAATCATAGTACGAAAGAAATAAGGCTCGAGTTACAAAAAAGGCCCTTAAGAACATTTTTTAAAATGAGTTTTAATATAAAATGTTCATTAGGCTTTTCTGTATACATATTTGTTTTACATTATTTGCTGCATTATTAACTTAAATACGATATTTTGAGCAAAGCCGATAAACGTGAATTATTAACAATAATGACGCCGTTCCGTCGGAACTGCACGCCATAACGTTTGCAGTTAACGTTTTCCCGCAGTGTCGACCACTTGTTCGAGTTAATTTGGGGATGTGTACATTATTGTCGAAACTTTTGTCCTTTTTAATAAATGTGCAAGTCACTGAAGCTCTTTCGGAACTGTCACGAACACTTTACAGAACCCAAAACAATGTCCAACTGTCGATAATAATGTAATGGATAAGATGGGATTTACTGGCATTGTTGCCGATACTGTGTAGCGACATTTCTATCATTATAGCACAGGGGCACTTATGAGGTACCCAGGAACTGAACCCGGCCGGTCAATTATACTGACACAGACGAGTCAGGCGTAATGCTGTCCCCTTAGCCCCGGGCACTATGAGGAAAGCCACTACTACTACTAGTTTTTAAGTCTTTGGTTTGACACGGCCGACCTCCCGATCAGCAAGCCGACACTCTACCAACTGAGCTATTGCGGCCAATACAATGTAAGAACAAAAGCAATCATAAATTTAATGATCATCGTTTTCTGCTATCCAATCATCCTAACTTTCGTTTTAGCCGCCAATGTCTTGTCGAATAATTTACCACGAAGCTCCGTTAAGAGTTAAATTATTTCTACTCTTGAAAATTCAAGCCGTTTCTATAATTCCGAACTATACGAAAAATGCAACTTGTATCGAAGAGTTTAGATTGTTACCGCCACAGGCGGTGTCCATTTGAAGCAGATATAGTGCTAACTTCATTGTGTATAGCATGCCGTGAACACCTGGCAAGATACCACATCCAGTCGCATTATCCTGATACCGGGCTAACCAGTCGTGGAACTACCCTTATATTTGCTTGAGCGTTAGCAAGGGAGCTCACACCACTAACTACCGATTGCGCTAACTGGTCCGGTATATCCTTAGTGTTTTTCCTTTCCTAAAATGAATGTTTGATGTATGTCGAACGTCAATAATGTCAATCAATTTCTTATAATATTATTGTTGTTTTGTTTTAAATACATCACAGCGACCAGCTATTGTAGCGACGTCCTGCTACTTTGCTGGAAGAAGCTCCCAGACAAATGTCTGGGTAGAACCACCGTCGCACCGCATGTCAGCTGGAAGACCTTCCAACATTAAATCTTTTGCCCGGATTGGACTTGAAAGGCTTAGCAGTCAGATGAGTAACACACCCGCGACTCTATCAACCCGACGCGGTAATGGATCATTGTCCATTTATTGTTGTCTTTTGGGAAACGATTGTGTTTGTAAATTATATTGTTTACATTTAATTCAGATAAGCGTTTTTATTGTGAAACCAAGAACCGCTGTAGCTCAGTGGTTACGGGCAAGCACTGTTCAGAAAGTATTTCTAGTCATACCTTTATTGTGTATTTAACTACTTAGTTAACATGGAAAAATAAAATGCAGGGATCGTCATTAAACTATTGAACACGCCCAAGGCTGCAAAATACAACAACCAATATGGTGAAATTAGATCGACAATGTTTTTATAAATGAAGATAAGGAGAAAAATAATAAAAAATTATAACATCTCTTATATATGAAATTATTATACGTAACTATATGAAAATACCTTCCTTCAAGGGAGACAACTAATACTGTCTATTAAAAAGGAAAATACAGTAGTAGTTGCAGATAATTTTAACCTGTATTTGAAAAAAAAAAATGTTTATAACACTGTTACTACAAGCATTCTAAATATACCCGCTGTCATATAAATACGCCTACATTGAGGCCATGATAATTACGGCAAAACACAACGTAACTGATAAAAACAATTAAAGGTGGAATCCAAAGGTTTAGACTAAAACTATTTTCATTAAACATCATTATAAACTAATGTTGCCTGAACAGATCTCAGAAAATGCTGTTTATTGATATCCTACAACAGTCTGAAAAAGTGTACAATAAAGCAACAATCGTCATTACAAACATGTATTTCCTATCTGTGCCACGCTGCACAGTTGGCTATTTTCAAACTAAGAAAACCACGTGACCACTTATGTTTCAGCTTATCCACGTCATTCGCTGTGACGTCGATGTCCATTTTAAGCAGAAATCCTAATCTGTCTTATTTATAGATTTGAACAGAAGGAACATTTTAAGTGTTGATTAACGAGTTTTACTGACACATTTTTGAGGAACTGATGAAAATCGTCAAGACTTAGACTAAAGTATGATGGGTGTTTGTTTTTTCTACAGAAATTATGCACAAATACCCCAAACAGAGGTAAGATATTGTTAAATATATTGGATACAGGCAAACTGTCGGATAGCAACGCTAAAAAAGAGGGGTATGGCAAAGGTGACTGACCAAAACAACAGAGATACACCCTCACTGAGCAATGAACTGAAGGATGATGATGATGATGATGATGATGTTGCCTGAAGTTATAAGCATTCACAGAAAAGAAAACACAGTAGATGTTTTCTGCAAGTACAATCAAAGGGAGTACATTATAACCTTAAAGTGTTCATATCTCACCATTTTCATTCTAGCAGGAATGACGATAGTGACGGTGATGAAATAACAACGATAATATGATGGTGACTGTGGTTCTTATAATGATGCGAATTCTGTTGCTACTTATGATGCTGGTGTTTATATCCGCTATAAGTGTGTTTCTTTTTACACCAGCTTGCCAACTGGTTTAACGACATAGGTAATGGTGATTATGCTGGTGCTCATCATTGTCACCAGCGTTGATTAGACAAGGGAAGTAACACAGTGCCGTATAACTTAAATATGATGGAAAGAATTGTCTCTCTTAGACCAAACCATTATTTAATTTTCGATGTCCATTTTCATTGTTATTATATTTTTCAAAAAACAACAACAAAAAAAAAAAAAAAAAAAAAAAAAAGAAAGAAAAGAAAAACAATAAAATAATACGAAAAAAAAACACACAACAAAAACAAAACAAAAACAAAACGTTATTTGTCTCATCTTGAAATGCATATAGATTTTCATCATCCTACGCAGAATTATCTTTCGTTATTGTCACCCAGTACTTTGCAAAAGGCTCAAAGCTATGAATGGCAAGATTCTGGAGGCAAATAATATATTTGTAATGTTCTGGAGGTTCGTGTATGTTGTTCACTGAAGTGTTTGAATTTCTTTTTATTTTTTTAGTATGAAAGCTCGATCACATGAATAATTAATCAATAACTATGGAATTATTTTTCCGTACATTTTACGCACGGCAGATGACGACGCGACTGTAGACTATAAAACACGGTGTATATAAAAATACACGTACATGAATTACCTACTGACATTTTTTAATTATAAAATATCGAAAAGTTTATCTAACGGCTGTTGATAACATGATCTCAATTTCTAGACAGTACACGTCGTGAAATTTATCGGTTTAAGTGTCTATTATTTCAAAAAAACTATAAATAAGCAAGTGAACATTTGCTTCCCTCTTTTCGTAAGTAAAGGGAATTTACTATATCTATTATAAACTACAGTCTTACCTCCCTTGTGGGTAGGTATTTGGTATAGAGTTACTGCATAAAACTTTTTTTTTTTCTACTTTTTAAACTTTTGAAAAACACTTAAGACTGAAGTCTGTGCATAAACTGGAATCTTGTTGATTAAGATAAGAATTTATTAAAAAGGTGGAGCGCTTAAAAACACTTAAAATATACTTTATTATATTTCGTATATAAAGTACATGAAAATACCTTCAAGCAAGGGAGATAACTGAAACGTTTCTTTCGTTTCGAAAATGGGGATAACAGTAATGTGTATAACTATATATATACAAACACATTACTGTTATTTTTCCTTGATAAGAACAGATATATATATATATTATATATTACTATTACAGAAGTAACAAATTAGTGTTCCTTTCTTATTAAGAGATACATGTAAATACAATTACATTTTTATTTTTATATTAATTTTTATATATTAATATGACAGACACTGAAGAATGAAGCATGCGCATAAAATGGAATCTTATTGATTGAGATAAGAATTTATTAAAAAAGCTGGGCGTTTTATTTAAAAATAAGCAAATTAAAAACAAAATGTATCATATTTCTTATATAAGTGTATGAAAATACCTTCACGCAAGGGAGATAACTAAAACATTTCTTTAATTTCGAAATTTGGGAATATAAAAGCAAGTCTCCATGTGTGTAACTATGTAAATAAATAACAATGTGATAACGCCCGTATAAATCTATTTATAGTTTCGTGTAGGACGACATAGTTGTAAATTCATGGTTTATACCACTAGCGTAAATATATTCGTTTAAGCACTGTTCAAATTGATTCGACAACATTTCGCTCCCTTGATTATTTCATCCAGTGTGTGACTTAGTACATCTAGTTCGTTGAACAATGTGTTCCTGTCAAGCTGGTTTATAAATCGAAAGACAAACACAAAATAATCTTAATCCTTTTAAAAGGAATAAATTTTCATGCGCGTGATGTCCTGCATTCACGTGCATAACGATACTCAATGGCCACAAGGGTCATTTGCTTTATAAAAAAAGAGAGTGGCGTTTTGTTTTTATGTCAGCCAGACTTATTTATCCTTTACATCAGAAAGCAATTTGGAAATGTTTATATTTAATATTACGTCGTCATCACTGTTTGGCACTTGGTTATATCAAACCAATAAAAACGTTGTTATTTATTTTAAGGAATACATTTTCAAAAAAACACAACAACACCCAGATGTAATAACCTAATATTTTATTTATTATATTGTGTCACAAACGCCAATTTTATCGTAATAAAAAAAAACAAACTGTTGACGGTTGATCTCATGATTATGCATACAAACCTAAACAGCTGTCATTTAAAGTGACCATTTCACAATTAGTCAAACTTGCATGTTTTTGTTCAATTACTATCAACCATGTCGAACAAAAATGAATTATGTATTACACATCTAATGACGTTGTGCTATTATTAGATTGGAAGCCTCAAAAGCGTTGAGACGTTTTTCAATATATTTATTTTTTGCCATTTGACGCTTAGCAGCCTAGAAAAGATTTAAAAAAACACGCATATTGCATTATTCGTCACTCATAAACACTATAATAATTTACTCGATATGCGCAATGATATACTAATTTAAATACATATGACGTGCGAATCGTTTGTTGCCATGAGTCATACAAATAAGCTAAACTATGATCAAGTCCCTTGAACTCAGAGACCTATTATGTATTTGCTTGTCTTGTTTAACCAAATATGGCCGACATAAAGCTTCTGTCCGCTTCAAACGGAAATCATCCTTGTGAACAATTATTCAAGTCATTGGTGTTAGGAAGTGGTTTGCTGGCT
This sequence comes from Sinonovacula constricta, assembly GCA_007844125.1. Taxonomy (NCBI): domain Eukaryota; kingdom Metazoa; phylum Mollusca; class Bivalvia; order Cardiida; family Solecurtidae; genus Sinonovacula; species Sinonovacula constricta. The sequence goes on along the minus strand of CM017567.1, from coordinate 51,591,281 downwards.
AGCCAATTAAAGGCACAGTGCTTTCTTTTACAACCACTTTTCGGATCATTAAAATACTTTTATATAAGTTATATAGAGATCCCATAACTCGGAATAATTCGGTCATTTCTGTGAAATATACGTTTCCTGATACTGCTAAGTAGTTACGAATGACACAGCATCGCAACCTATCAATAATAAGCGGTTAACTCGATATTTACACCATTAAATTCCAGTCTGCTTAAAAATATCAGCATTTTAATTGAATAAATGAATGGAAATATTTTTCTATTCTTTACATTTTTAATAAACAATGCATTTCACACACACAAAATGGTGTTTTAATCATAATTAGTTACTTAAAATATCATGCGAACAACTGATTAAATCCGACCTATAACTATGCCAAACATAACGCATTCTTCGAGTATTTTCGACCCTACTCAAGCCAGTATATATATTTTGAATAAAATTAACATTAAGCGGAATTTGTAATGTTTAACTAATCGGGTAGTGTTAAAATTGTCTTTACCTAGACAAAAGTAAAGGTTATTTCTTTGGCAGAAAAAAACTTCGCAATTTCCAACAAACAGTTTTAAGATATTTTAATATGAATGTAATATATACAACTTCAAACTCTAATTAAGTTAAATGAGAGTTTTGTTAGACCGCATACAGCTCCCATCTGAACTTTATCTGTTGACATTGATTGCAACGGATAAAGCTCTCAAACGACCGGAAGTTGTTCATGTACATGCCAAGATGACCCATTTTGACGGATATAAATATTTAAAGTCAATGAAGAAACCGGAAGTGTAAATTAAATATTTGCCATTATATGTTGGTATGTCCATGTATACCACACACGTTATTTGTAACCATATACCGATTTCATTAGTCTTACAAATGGAATAAAGTATGTCTGTTCGGTTTTCAGTTCCAACTTTATTACATCATCACTTTTAAATCCCTACATTATGCAAGGCTTATTAATTGTGTGAGTGTATGTGTCTTGTTGTGTCTTTTTTGATGGGGTGGGGGATTTGAGGCTGGGGTGGCGTGGGGTGGTGGTGGGGGTGGGCGGTTATCGTCCCAGTAACAGTATTTTATTTATCTGGAGACAGTGTCCACCTGAATCAGATAAAGGGCAGCCCCAACAACCAATATCAGGCCTTGAAGGGTTCATTATTCAACATCCAACAGGTGATCTCGTCTCCTGGCCGACCAGTCGTTTAACGACCCTGATAATTCCCTGACCCTTATCAAACAACCTTTAACCACTACCCTTGTTAAACGAATTTGGTATGTCGCTGTACCGGTGCGGATGTTCAAAATGTAAAGGGACTCTTATTTTGAGTTAAACACGTTGAATTTGATTTCACTTCCAGTCGTAAGTTCATTCATATTCACCTACTCGTCACATTGGAGGAGAATTTTGAAGTTTTATCACAATTCCAGCAAACTGTAAAAGACAGTTTTACTGGAATGAGAAAGCTGTACACGTTAATTAAAAGCATCAACTTATGTCTATGAACTCAAATCATAAACTTAAAACTCGTCTTCATAAAACAATGAACATAAATTATCGACACCATGCTATAAAACCAAAAACGACGTAAATTGTCATTGTTGACCCGACTTACTGCTGCGACCTACATGTAAGAGCAAAAAAAAGTGTCAAGATCATTTTCTTGAAAAAGAAGTATGACTCTCTCCCTCTCTCTCTCTCCCTCTCCCTCTCTCCCTCTCCCTCTCTCTCTCTCCCTCTCTCCCCCCTCTCTCTCTCTCTTTCTGACTCTCTCTCTCCCTCTCTCCCTCTCTCTCTCTTTCTGACTCTCTCTCTCTCTCTCTCTCTCTCTCTCTCTCTCTTTCCCTCCCTGTCAGTTCGTTCGTATGCCTGTCCGCCGGATCTTCACGTCTTTTTAACTAAACGTTTTGTCACACAGCTGCTGAACAGAATTGTACATATCAGTTATACGTTATTCTAAAATTGATTCATGTCGTTGACACCAACGGAAGCTATATATTAAGGCGAAACAGATATAGTTCCCCGGGGAGCTATACAGAGCGGGATCTGTATTTGGCACAACAGTGCATTTTCCCACTGCTCATTTATAAGCTAGCTAAGAACAGCTCGGCAATATCGTCAATGTGAATGTACACTAATGATTCTTAATATGGCTACTTTCTTGTAGGATTTCATCGCAATTATTATAAACATATTTACTAGTTTTAAGTTATCACGCACTTCAATGGCTTGTTTAAGGGTGATAAGAATGCGTCAGTTTTGTTGTTTGTGTTTCTGATTAACAAGTAGTTCCCCAAACAATCACCTAATGTTACGTCACTATCGGGCATGTGCGGTTTTATGGTCCTCCTTCTATCTTAATTTTGATACGGTGCATTAAATGGCAAGTCTATTGGTTTGTCTTAAGTGTTTACAGTTCCCTAAAAAATACAAGCTGACAAGAAATTTTATTATCGCAAAAAAATTTAAATTAAATTAAATCTAGCGAACAAAATCATTACTATGATACATACAATGAAAATAGTAGCATCTGGGGTTCGAATCGGAGTCTCTAGTATGCGAGACTGGCAATCACAGACCAGCCAGTCATAGGGGGTTAAATGGCGCCGGAGAGCGGTGCTTCTTTCGGAATGCCTTATGGGGGACGATAGTGTTAGAGGCAATAACATGAAATCAAAGCTGTTCTATGAGACGTTTCTCAGAGAAAGGAACCCAGTATTCCGTTTTTCAATTGTGTAACTTGCAACTGTATACATGTTAGTAACTTGCAATTATAACAAAGGTAAAAATCATTAATATTCACAGCAGTTTGGCAAGTTCTTGTTTAACACAAGAAACAGAGTATGCCGATGTTAACAATGCAGCTTGCAATTGCAGATATAGCAGACGACAAGAAAGAAAGTAAAGTAGCAGATAGTCTAATTCCTTTTAGAGTTACGGTTCGTTTTTCTCAGTAATTATGTAATTAATCGGCAGTGTAAGAGAGTGTTTCGTTCCCAAAATTGTCATCATCTTGTTCAAATCGCATTCTCTCGGCGGCGCTTTGGATTGCTCACATCAGTGCTCTTCCTTGAAAATACGGTCTATTGAACTTGTCGAGAAAACGCGGCCATTTTTGTAGAAAGAACTGTTCACAAAGATACGTTTTAACTGTACTACTTTACTAAACAAGTAGTTTTTATCGTAAAAAAATAAAATAAAAACACTAAACGAAGAACAATGTTTAGAAAGTTACTAGGTACAAATGACATGATTACACCTAATTTCACACAGCAATTTCGCAAGGTTTCCTTCCGATTTTCTTCAGCATATGACCCTATCTCAGACAAGACATATAAAAGTGATATTAGACAGTTTACCTTTATTAAAACATGCAACAATAGCTAGACTCTCGTTTGGGGTATTTGAGCATAATTTATGCAGAAACCAATTTTTTGGTCAAAGCAAAGATGACTTTGAAAACTATCTCACTTTTAAGACGCTACAAGTTGTTAAAAAATCACGCAAATTTTTAAATATATTTCAGATCTATAAATAATAAAGATTGGGATTTCTGCTGTAAATAGACGCCAACGTCAGAGCTGATGACCCGAATATTTATATTTATCGTGATCTCAAAAGTAAGTGCTCACGTGGTTTTCTTAGCTTAAAATAGCTAACTATGCAGCGTTGCTTAGATAGGAAATATATGTATGACATTATTATTGTTGTGTTATGCTTCACCTTTCCCATAGGTGTAGGACATCAATAAACAGCATTTCGAGGCAATGTTCTGGTAATAATAATTGTTTTAGTCCCTTAATCATTCTTTCGCTCCAAACTGTCTGATACCACCTTTAAGGTGATTCAGAAGAGAACAGTCAATGGTCAACTTCCGGTTTGTTTAATAACAGATATAAGCAAACGCCTTTAATGAGTGACACTTGCGACAATGCATTGATATTGTGGAGTACAATATATCATAAAATATAAACATCGTACACAACAGAATGACTTTCTGGATTAAATACGTCCTTGTCGTGCTTCTACAACTATCAGGTATTTATTAGGATATATTTCGTTGATCTTTTCCAATTATTGATAGAGGAAGATCACAGAAAGATAAATTGGAAGAATGACCGGCGTACCGCTTGCCTGCATGTAAATGTATTTGATGTGACAAGGTTATGGAAAAATAAGGTTTCATGCTATAATATTTAGTTGATATGATATGAACAGAAGAAGAAAACCCCATGACCGCTTTCTTTTGGGTTAACGTTACATGTTCATCTGGGGAATCAGCTCTGGTGTACGAACCTATTTTAGCTAAAATGCTTATTTATAAATGTGTATGTAACGGACATTTTAAATTATATACATGGTAATTCACGATTTGTACTTTCTATGTCGTAAACAGCCTTTGGTTAAACTAAAGTATACGTTTATGCAGTTATTATGCACAACTTCCCTAGCCCTGGGGTAAGATTTGTTACATGTATTAGATAAAGGCAAACTGTCGGATATCACCTGCAGGTAAATACTAAGCGGTCAATGTTCGGACTTGAGCCAAGTCTCAGATGGGAAACAATTCTACCAATGGGGCGTGTTTTCCGTTTCGTATTATATTTAAGAAACAGAACCTAGTTATTATATAAAAGGTTAGTCCGGATAATTCGCAAAACAATAGTTATTTGAAAAGGTATTAGTGAAATGTATAGATTTCATTTCAATTAACAGTTTCATAAATTACTTTAACTTTGTTCAACTACGTGTTTTCATGACCTTCACGGACACGCACACGCACGCACACACGCACGCACGCACGCATACACACACACACACACACACAAACAAACTCACACACACACACACACGCACACACACAAACACACACACGACCGGAATTGATAGCGCAATCGGTAGAGCGTCGGCTCCAGGTACGGGAGACCCCGGGTTCGATCCCGGGCCGCGACATACCAAAGTCGTTAAAATGGTAGTGGTATAGCTCCCTTGCTAACGCTCAAGCAAATATAAGGGTAATTCCACGACTGGTTGGCCCGGTTTTAGGATAATGTGACTGGGTGTGGTATCATGCCAGGTGTTCACGGCATGCTTTACACAGTGAAGGCAGCACTATATCTGCTTCAAGTGGTCACAGTCTCCAGATAACTGAATACTGTTGGTGGGACGATGAAATTATAATAACGAGCATTCTAATGCAAATGGTTTAGCCAGTTTAGGTTTAGGCGGCTAAAATACGAACAATTAAAAAATTGTAGTAATGTTCGAGGCATTTCGAACAATTATTGGCGACGCGATGGCGCGCGACGCCTGTATATGGAATGCTTGCTGAAATTTGCTCATGGGGAAAGTCTGTTTTGCGGACATAATATATCCTATATATAACCCTGATAAAATATGGGTCATAATTCGGTACATGGAGTTCTATTTTTATTTTATTTTATTTATTTACATGTTTTTGAATAATGAAAACTGCCCGATACAACTTTTTAATTAAATTTTAAAATGTATGTCACAACTTGCATCGCCTTTGATGCTTAGCATCAAGGGTTCTCTTGTCTTTCTTTTGAATTTGAAACTGTTATCCCCTTAGGTGTGACGTCACTGAGTTGTTACTGGTGCGACTCCAAGACCAGTTCGATGTGTGGAGATGGTGGAAACTTCCGGTTGACCTCAAACGATACCTCCTACATCAGAACAAACTGCCTAAGCTGTTTGAAGACAGTAACAAGTGACAAAGGTAGATAGTGATTTTTTAATTGGTACAGAACTTTTTACTTGTTTTTACTTTTTGTTTGTTTGATGGATTTATCATCACACCAACAACTCTTTAGTTATCTGAAAACGGTATGCACTCGGAGCAGATATAGTGCTGCCTTTACTGTATATAGCATGCCCTAAACACCTGGCCTTGTACCACGCCTTGTCACATTATCTTGACACCGGGTCAACCTGTCCTTAAATTACCCATATATTTGCTTGAGTGTTAGCAAGGGAGCTACACCGCTTTCCTTGTTAACGACATTTTTTCAGTCGCGGGCCCAGTTTGAACCTGGAGCCTACCGTACCATGAACACATGTTCTACCGATCGCGTTTTCAGGTCCGGTATTGTTAATTTGAACCTATACAGATGGAACAAACGGATTTTGTAACTGTTGTAAATATGCATTTGAAATATGAATACTACATGCTTTTTTAATATTTAATATACTGTCACTCAACAACAGTTATGTAACCATGTATTCATTGAAACATCTTTTTCCATCAAGGCATTGGCATAAATACACACACACATATTTGTAATATGCTCAGATAAAATAATAAGATCTAATTGATGGATGTTTAGCACAAATTATTCATTCTAAAAACTTTTCAAGCACAAAAATGTATGTAAAATATCCAATAAAAAGGAAATGGAGAAGAAAATATTTGTTGGCTTGTTCGTAGTCGTATGTTGGTATATCCATGGTGACCGTTATTAATGAATAACGATAATTTTCACACTTCAGTTAAAAACTTGAACAATATTAATCTTACTGAAAAATGAAGTACACTTGCTGACATAATTTACTTAGATGACAAATTTATCTTTTTTTTTAATCGATTCAGTATCCCCAATAAGAGATATAAAAAATCCATGAATCTGAAGGAAAGAAACACACTCAAATGGTAACTTGATTTAAAATTTCTTGAAAAAAAATCCCTTGACAGACTTTGTTCAGTGTGATATAAATTATTATTTGAATGGTGCTTGGTTCTAAAAGGAGTAAATACACATAGGTCACCGTAGTTGTTAACGAGCTAAGGTACTATTTCTATGGCAACTTGCCAATACAAACACATTTGCAACATTATACGGTGAACATTATTTTAATTACTTCGCTTTCGAAAAAATACACTTATGAGCTATAATAAACGCCATTTAAGATGTATATATTTAATTATCACTTTAACATTAAATGGTTTATTAAACCCCATTTTAATTGTGTATAATAATTAATAAACACGATTAAAGGTTTTAAACAAATCACGATTTTTGGACAATTCGAACCAACCAATTGTTCATTGCGGACAGCTTTCTGCATACAGACGTTTGTTGAGGCATAGTGTTCATTTTATACTGTTTTCACCCTCTCGGACCACAGCACGGGATGAATGTAATATTGGGTGTCTGGCCCTTCGATCATTTCAGAGATTTTCACCAGCTAAGAGAGAAAAGAGATTGTGTGTATAGTTAACAGACCAGTTAGAATTTTTATGTACTAAATATGCAACTAAACAAACTCCACCTTTATTGGGGTTATAAGATAAATTATACATGCATCCAATACAGTGTTTATAAAGACAAATCCACGACAGTTTTCGCAGACGTCAATCAATGCAAAAAAGTTGTATGTGTTAAACCACAGTTGTTTACATTTAAACAACTTTTGGGACATATCTATAAGTTAACGACATCATAGCAGAATTCAGATGAGCAGTAATTTAATTACGAGCGTTACTAAAACTTATCTCAATGAGATTTATACTTTTCTGTTGAGATAGTGTTTGTTATTTGTTATGAAAGAGGGGCGAAGTTAACATTCCACTTTCATTTTTTTCCATCGCCAGGAGACGATTGTACTTAAAACAGATAAGGTACCGCATTTGCTGTGATAGCATGCCGGCAATACCCCTATAGGAAGTAAACTGATCGACAATAATTGTAGGAAGGCTTAAATTTGAAATATATTGATATTTCATATAAATATTGTGATAATGTAATATGATATTGTGATATTGTTCTAATAATTTCTATTTTATATTTCCAGAAATAATCCGTAACTGCTCCATCAAACACAATTCGTCCATCTTTCTGAGACTTGGATGTGAGAAGGAAAAATTTGCAGAAGTTTGTGGCTGTTCCAGTGACCTGTGCAACTCTGCACTGTATATCATTACGTCACTTCCAGTTCTCATTGGCAGTTGCTTAGCAACCATATTAACATAATATACGAAGTTGCTTAGCAACCATTTTTATATTTTTAGTTATTATAGACTTAAAACGATGTTACTTAACATTAATGTAGAGTTAACGTTGCTCAGCAACCACGTTGTTATTTAGATTATACCTGACGATGTTTTCAACCGTGTTGACTTGTAGAATACTCATGCCATCGCTAAGCAAAGATGCTGATATTTAGTTTAAGCAATAAGTATATTTTCAACAATGTTGATATTTTGAATTCACGTGATGTTACTTTCCAACTCACTTTTGAGATTGCGTTATATCGTCATCCGGGTAATAGGCTCTGACGTCGGTATCAATTTTTAGCAGAGATCACTATCGTGCTTATTTGTAAGTTTGGAATGGTTGAACTTTTAGAGTGTTTTATCGCCATATGTACTGTCTAACAATGTGGACAGTGTTTAAAACCGTCTTTACTTATACTAAAGTGTGTGATTATGCAGAAATTAGGCTCTTATTCCCTAAAGCAGTGGTAAGGTATTGTTGCATGAATTTGATATAGACAAACTTTCGGATACAACGTTTAATGCATTGGGCGTTTTTAAGTTGGTATCCGACAGTTTGTATCTATCAAACACATGTAGCAAATTCATACTAAGTAATGACGATTTTAAACACTTCCTCCACAAAAAAGCAGGACGTTGCTAAAAGGATCATAATTGGTCGCAACAATGTACTTCAAAAGCAAAAAACAAATCAAACTCTTGCTCTTTTGTTAGACAATACAAGTTGTGAAACAGTCGCTTGAAGTGTCCATTTCTTCCAAATCTACAAATTAGCACGATTGATGTTTTTCCGCTAAAATATCGATATCAAGTCAGAGCAGATAACCCGTATGATGTTATCACGTGATCTTAAAAGTAAGCAGTCACGTGGTTTTCTAAGCTTAAAATATCTAATTGTGCAGCGTGGCTCGGTTAGGAAATAAATGCTTGTGATTACGAATGGGGTGTTCAGCTAAACATTTTCAATAAACGTTTAAAAACATTTCACGGGATCTCTTCCGGTAACAATATTTTATCTGGCTGTTTTAAAAAAGAATTTGTACAGACTGCAATCACATAATCTATTGTAAACATTGTAAATACACGGAAAGCTTATTTATTAACATATTGTAAATATACTCTTTGTACTATGTACATGTATGACGTATACTGTATATTGTATATGCCGATGAATAAATAGAGTGTGTTGTAAGAAAGGTTTTATTATGCTCAAATCAATAAACACAAGAAGTGAATCACTATACATTGTTTTCCTTTATTCCATCTAAATGCACACCTATTTGTGCATGCTTATACATGTTAAAGTGGCTTGGTACGAGATTCTACAAAAAGCACAAATTAACAAAGTTTTAAGAACATTCAAATGTTCTTGATAGTAGCTGATTGTAACCGTCAATAGATACCAAATATACGACTTGAGCGTACTCAAATTGCGAAAAGGATTTTTTATGAAAGATTATGTCCGACAGTTTATCAAATATATGTGAATATACATAACCCGTGTTTTGAGGTATTTGGTTAGTAATGCTGCATAAACGCATGTGCTTTAGTCTAAATGAACACGCTATTGATGATGATACAACATGATCTCAAAAGAAACTTCTCACTTGGTTTTCTTCGTTTAAAAATAGATAACAGTGCAGCGTGCCCCAGATACTTGTAGTGATGGGCGGGGTGTTTTTTCACTGATCACAAAGATGTAGGGCATCAATAAACATCATTTCGCGGTATTTTTTTCAGGTAACATTGGTTGTTTGAGACTTTTTGGTCCAAACTGTCGCATAGAACCTTTAAAATGTCGCAGGTCAGTAGTAAAGAAACACTTTTGTCATAGTCAGATACAGTACAAGGTCTGTAACACTGCCCTTTTCTTCGGAAAAAAAATCACAAAGGAAGTGAGTTTCCTTCCAATAGCTCCCTCCTTTTCAATGCTAGCACGTAACTCTAGCACGCGACAAATTCCGCCAAAACACAATAATCAGCTGCGCGCGCATCCTTATTCACTGTTTATGAAATCAGGCGGGTGAGCGACGAGCAAGTATTGGAAAGAAAACAGAACTATGTGAGATTCTTTGTTCTGGAGCAGTATTTGAGTCATTTATAGCTATTTTTTATCCCTTCATATGGCAATCTTGCTCTAGACTCATTCAATGTTAGGACGCGTTAGCTAGGGGCTTTGTGTGTTTTCAAAATATGCTAAAAGGTTTAACTATCTTTAAAAGAGAAAGAAGGACTCAATTTTACCTAAACTGTATTAAATTGTGAGATAATTTCATACTTGTTCTATTTTGGGGAAATTGTGCGTAGTTTTTCTTTATAAGAGGCATTTGTTGGATGTTAGAGGCTCAACGGAAATTTCGGATTAGAGTTTTGCAACCGACGGAGTAACTTGGTTATATGTCCTGAACTGCTAACTTCGGATTACGGGTGCATTTTAAACATTTTTTTTGTGAAAGTTACATACTGGTGAGTTGGTAATATTTTAGCCATTAAATAAAAAAATAACAACAACAGAAAGTTGAAGAAAAGAACGTGTATCAAAATTTGGGATTTTACGTTTTGTGACAGAATTAAAATACAATTAATTCTGTGTAAATTTTTTTGTGTGTCTTTCCTCTCAATAAGTATTTTTGCGGCATTTAGTTAAACCTTTATAATCAACTCCTAAACCATGGAGGCTCAATCAGAAGAAGTTGAAAAACTGAACACCCATGTTACACCGGAGGAAGCACCGGAAGTCACTTACCCACCTGGGGTGCGGGGATGGATACAACGCCTGCGTAACCGAAATTGGCGCAACATTGGCTCAAATATCAAGGAAAACATGCTGCTCGTGTTGCTCTTGGGCTCCGTCATTCTTGGATGCGGTGTTGGTTTTCTGGTGCGCAACACCAGCTCACCCCCAATGAACAAACGCCAAATTATGTACCTCCAGTTTCCCGGTGAGATTCTTATGCGCATGCTCAAGATGCTAATTCTGCCCCTAGTTGTGTCCAGTCTGATAAGCGGCATCGCTGGGCTCGATGCCGGAACGTGCGGCAAAATGGGTCTGCGGACCATCGGGTATTTCGCCACGACTACAGTTAGCGCGGTAATCCTTGGTATAATTGTTACGTATATTATGCAACCAGGTGCAAACTCCGGGAAAGACACAATTCCGAGGTACGGACGGACGACCCAGATCAACCCCGTAGACACGTTCCTGGACCTAATCAGGTAACAATGGCAACAATATTTAAAATATTTGTTATTGCATTGGCACATAAGTAAGAGAGGTTATCTCTCGCCGCAATGTTAACGTTGAGTCAATAAATGTTGTGTGTATGATATTATTATATGCATGATTCTCCAGATCATACGGTAAAATGTTATATTTAATATTATCCCTTATTATTAAGAAATGCAACAAGTCATGGTATCATATTTGTAACTTCAAAATCGTCCTATCATACAGTGCCATAGCAACCATACAATAATATCTTAATTCACACCATTTCTATTAAAACGAACTGTTCTGTGTACTTCTTTTGTTCATTCACATGGGAACATTCGAAGATTTTGTTATTCTCTGATTTTAACTGACGATTCAAGGTAGATATACAGCTTAAACATACACATAGAACGAGAACTTCTTTTCCTACGCGTATCGTAACTTTGGCTGCACAACACATTCCTCTATGCTTCATTTACTATAGCTAAGTATGCATGTAAAGTGGTAGGAAAGCAAATAAGAAATGCAAAAATCTGTACCCATGTGCGCAACTGATGTTTTTGATTCAATAGCCCCTTGTTGTCAGACAGTTTATATGGCATTTTAATGTCTAAATAATATCTTCTCGCTTTATTTTAACGCATCTACAGATACAAGCGTGTTCAAACAAACACTGGGAAATTAGTTAAGCACTTCTTATATATTTTTGACAACAAGTGTTGTCATAGTCTGCAAGCATCATCATCATCATCATCATCATCATCATCATCATCATCATCACAATCATCATCATCATCATCATCAGCAGCAGCAGCATCTACGATGTCTCCACAAAGGAGAAAAAATGAAACAAATGAAAGCATAAATTTTCAATCCGAAATGATAACTTACTTAAAAGAATACACCAAAACAGGATGTAAATAACACAACCGTTGTTAAAATATTTTGTAAGTTAATTGGAATTTTGAATTGTAAATGAAAGTTTATATTTTTGTATCTTATTTAAACAAAACCATCATGTACCAGTGACGCAGTTAGTAGGGCACTAGACAATCGGAACTCCTCGGGTAATTCCGTCCTCGGGACAATCATCCCTCGGATGTAACTGGTGCAAGGATACGTGCTCAAACCACGATCGTTTTGTTCGCCGGAAGTCGGAAGAAGAATATGCCTAAGTAGTTCGCACAAAACATAAACAATGCCATCGTTTGACAGCTGTGCTGGGTAAATAAAAATCGGACGATTTAGATTTGAAGCCGCCACAAATTGAAGTTTTACTGGCATCGTACTGTAGTGAGCTGTCACCCGAACTGCGATCTTTGTTTTAACGTCTGTCTCCAAAAAAGTCCCATTTAGATAAATAGCCAAGGTGATCCGACTGCCTACATACATCTGAGAGATGATTCGTGAATTATCCGAGGTGTTCCGATTGGGCACTAGATTGCCATACATCAGCGCATGGGTTCCAGTCAAACTAAAACAAGCTTTTCTTTATTGTTGGTTTTACAGGTATTACATTTTTACTCCTTTTTTCATATTTAACCGAAACTGAATATTATCAGTTTTAACTTAAGTTTAAACTTCGAATCATTTAAAACTACAATGGATGAGGTAAAACAACGTGCTTGGAAGAGTTAATGTGGCTTTTATACGCCTAATAACAATACAATCTAATTCAAATATAATTAGTGACTGTAATTGTTACTTGTATGCGTAGAAATGAGTCATACACGACAGGAAATCAACCGCTTCAAGTCGATATTATTTAAGTGGTAAATCGCCAATAACACTTTCTTGCATACATACATGTATGTATAACTACTTTGCATGTAAGTTTTGGTCAAGGCCAGTTAAATGTCATGTTATAAATGCAGTTTTACTCTATAAAGTGCCTCTAATGTTTCATAAGGGGACATTACTCTACCAAATCCGATAATACAGTGTTACCTCCCTTGTGTTTAGCTGTTTAGTATAAGATTTATGTAGAAATATTATGAATTTACCTACGTTTTTACTTGTGTGGAAATATCTACCCGCAAGGGAGATAACTTGTTAAACAAGAAGATGAATATCCTGGGAACAAGACACTCTCTTACATTGTCGTTTCTTTGCATCAATGTGTGAGACTATCGAAAGGTGACACGGCTAGGTAGATGGGAATAACACTGTCACTACTTTGCTGTTTTCCTTGTTGTATGGTACTATTGTTATTACAAGCTGTATTGTTAACATCGGTATACTTTGCCAAACAGCTGCGAATTTATATAACTTCGTATTATTATTACTCTTCTATAGCTGCAAGCTACACTGTAATGGCCGCATACTTGATTCTTTTCTCTGACAAGAAATCGTCAATCAGCTGTGATTATCTGTTTTTACCTGCTACCCTAGTATACCCATAAAATTGCTTTCGATAACAGGCACCCTCTCCAAAGCGGAGCAAAACATGACCCATGAGTGGAACATTTTTTTTTCAATTAAAAAGAACTAGACAAAATTATGCGAGATACAGTTAAATGTTAAGCAAATGTTAAGTGACAAATACTCTAATTCAGTGCTAGAGATTACGCAAAATAAAGAAAACACCACAGTTACCGCTTTGGAACAGTGAGTAGAGCCGACTTGGGTGCTTAAACTGGTTTACAGCGTTGTAACTTTACTTAAAGAAAAAAAAGTGGAAAGAAAAGACATTTTATAGAAAGTAGTCCAAGCGAGTATGTATACTTACTCGTATGGTAGAGCGTCGGCTTGCGGATCGGGAGGTCGTTGGTTCAAACCCCGGCCAAGTCAAACCAAAGACTTTAAATTTGGTAGTAGTGGCTCCCCTCCTAACTCTCGGGGCTAAGGGAACAGCATTACGCCTGACCAGTCGGTGTCAGTATAATGCACCAGCCGGGTTCAGTCCCTGGGCACCTCGTAAGTGCCTCTGTGCTATAAAGATAGAAATGTCGCTGCACAGTATCGGCAAAAATGCCGGCTAATCCCAATCCCAGTCCCACGTAATGACGTCATAAACATGCAGTAATTTTATTTGCAACAATGATGACCACATAAAAATGAAAATGTAGGTATGGCCACAAGACGGTTCTTACATACTTCTGTTCATTTCTATCTTTTCTATCTTCGAAAAAACTGCTGGAAAAAAGCAATCTCATCTTAAATCGAAATTTAGTTTCTGTTAAACATATAAAATGACAGCGACACTTCACTCGTTGATAAAAGTCTAGTTATGAAATATATTGTAACAATAAATTCCACAATTAATACTGCACTGCAAATATTTTGCATGTAAATTGATTTCTAATACACATGTGCATGTACGCCATTGCGATTTTCAGGTTTTGACACAAGATTAAAGTAATTTTATCTGCCATGCAGAATAGTGTTATGATAACTTTCATTATGAGACATTTACCAGTTTTAAACCCATTTACTTGTTGCATGAATAAGAATATACACTCCTTCTAAGTTAAATTTAACATTATGTTATGTTAGATAGCATTGTCCTAACCTTTGGGTTCTGACCCTTAAGTGCGCTCAGTCTAATTCACTTCGGAGGACATTTATAAACAGACCCCTGAGATCTTTGCTTATCGCACTATACCGCACGTTCGGGTCAAATATCAATTGCATCCATTATTATTATTATTATTATTATTATTATTATTATTATTATTATTATTATTATTATTATTATTATTATCACTCTCCTCCACATCATCATAATCTTCAGCATCTTCATCCGCCTCCTCCTCCTCATCATCATCATCATGTTTTTTGCTGTTGAATTTATCCAATGAATGGTTCTTCTGATAAAAAAAAACTACTTACAGCTAAAGAGCAATCAAAAGCAAAATATCTTTTTTAAGGTAGATAGCAATGCAGCCAACTTTTAATTCAAAGGTATGACAACAAACCATAGTAAATTTGCCATTAACCCATGGACGCCAGACAATTATTTCCACTTCCGCACTATTTACCCTACATATGGAGAAACAGCCGCATGCATTAGCATTATAACAATTAGGCTGTTCCATTAATTGGACTTCCAGGTTAGTAATGTCAACACAAACTCGTAGCGTACCATATAAAACTATTGCAAATGACATATGCAATTTCAACGTTTACTTTGGAAATTTGATCTGTTTCAAGTAACTGACGATAACAACTTATATGTTGTTGTTTTTTTCTCGACCAAATAAGTGCGTTATACAAGGAGGAAATGTATCACACAAAATCCACATCTTCTCTCACTTGGGTTCATTCGGTAAGTCGATTTAAAATTTTCAAAATCTTTAACTGTTTACAAGAACGAAAAATCAAATATTATTCGATTTAACTATTGTATTAATTGTTATTGACACCGCATGGCAATCATAAAATAAACGTTGAACGTTGATTACCTGGTGATATAAAAACCAAATATTTTCTATGTGAACAATTTACATAAGGTTGGATATTATATATTTTCTAAAAACATTCACACTCAATTTTTCGGCAAACTGCATTTTTCAAGAGTTAAACACAATAAATTGCTCTATTTACATATTTGCAAATGTTAGAAACATGCCCTTCCTGATTAAGCAACTAAGCAGACGATATTTAAGTTGTGCTTATTTGGAAAAACAGAATTATGAAATATAGATATATATATATATATATATATATATATATATATATATATATATATATATATATATATATATATATATATATATATATATATATATATATATATATATATATATATATATATATATACTCCGGAATATAAAAACACTTTCTCACCAAATGTTTTGGAATTGAATTTTTCATGCAAACTGCCAACATGCACCACGTGACAATCATCTAAGCATGCGTCACTGTGTCGTGGCGCGTATAATCGTCAATTGTTGCTGAATATACCACGAGTGTTTTCAGCGAATTACTTATGGAGAATATTTGATTCGTGTTAGTATTATCGCTAACCCACTAGTTAGGTGTCAAGTCGCAAATGTTTATTGACGTGACGTCGTTTACCGCTATGACGTCACTTCCCGTACCAAAATTCCCATTCCCAAAATGTAAATTTTGATTCCAAACAACATTTTACAAAAACTACAGATGTTTTTGTTTATGTGATGAATAAAAGCCATCTTTCGTGTCGATTAAAATCTTAAAATATTAAACTAGTTGAATGAGACGATACGAAAGTCGGATACCCACGCTCGACAATTGGAACACCTCGAATAATTCACGAATCATCTCTCGGATGTATGTAGGTAGTCGGATCACCTCCGCCATTTCCCTAAATGGGATTACTTCTAAGACAGACTTCAAAAAGATGGCAGCTCGGATGACAGCTCACTACAGTACGATGCCTGTAAAACTTCAATTTGTGGCGGCTTCAATTTTAAATCATCCAATTTCAATTTACCAAACGCCGCACACACGCAGCTATCAAACGATGGCAGGATTTATGTTTTGTGCGAGCTATATAGGCATATTCACCTTCCGATTTCCGGCGAACAAAACGATCGTGATTTATCTTCATCGGATTATGAAGCGACCTATGAAATAACATTACCAATAACGGCGAAAAGTAAACTAAATATCCCACAGGTGATGAATGGAGATTAACGGAAAGAATCTGGTGTGGGTGTCCGACGATGCGTTTCGTATCGTTTCATGCAACTCGTTTCAAACTTTTAGTATTCAGTGAACATATTTATCTCTGATCCTTCTTGTGACGGTTGACGCAAAATGCATCATGCACCGCACAGCCTGGGCTGCTTTTCATAAAGAAATTCATGCTTGCAAATTACACTGAACCTCTCCCGCGATTGCCTGACTAATACAAGAAAGTATTTCCATAGGCATTTGATGTACTCGTGTTGAAAGATAGCAACTTTTTATTAATGCAACATTCGTATTTCAAACAAAAAATGGCAACTGAAAGTACATGAACCATTGTAATTACTCTTTAACAATGTCCAATGTGCAAAATAACCTCCGTGTTTAAAGGTGATTTCCGACAGTTTGCTTAAATTTTATCTTTGAAACAATGTCTGTAAATAAGAACGATTGGAATTCCTGCTAAAAATATACAACGACGTCAAAGCGGATGACGTGAATAAACTAAAACATTAGTGGTCACATGGTTTTCTTGGTTTAAAAATAGCTAACTGTGCAGCGTGGCTCAGATAGGAAATACATGTTTGTAATGACGATTGTGGCGTTATGATTCACTTTTCCTACAGGTGTAGGACATCAATAAACAGCATTTTACGAGATCTGTTAAGATAACAAGGGTTTACTAAGATGTATAATGAAAATATTTTTTTTTGTCCAAACTGTCTGATACCACCTTTAAGACTTTGGAGTCTAGATATGAGAGTCCTGGTTTCGAACCCCTGACTGACCACAAGTTTTTAGTCAACAAGCCAGACTATATACCACACATTGCTCTAGGGAGATAGTAAGTACTGGTTCTACCCAAGAACTGAGCTGGCAAGATGAGTTGAAATATAATTTGATGAACAGATAAGTTTACACCTTTTAAAACACTGAACAAATCGTCAATTTAACCTTTCAATGTCCATCTTCAATTCATTAAAAAGGACGAACATTTGCCTGCATTGCGACAGACTACATTAAAAACAGCATTTTTTTGTAAAGATCTACTGAGCTCTGAGCTAAAACAGGACGAAATCAATACTTCATTTAATTTTATTTCCCCCAAAAAGCAAAAGAAAACAAGGAAAACTTTCCCCCGAAGACCGCCCTAGAGTGAATTTGTAAAATGTTCTTTTGAAATATTTATTTGGTCTAATGGAGTATTGCAGGAAGGGCCTAGCTATAGATTCCATTTAAGCTTGGCTGTCTACGTTAGCAGAATCCCAATCGCTATGTGTCGTAATTAATGAACATACAAGTGACATGCACATTCTTAGCGATCACTTAATTAATACTGACAATGTCACTTAAGTGATTTGTGCAAAGAGTATGCATTTATCATGTTATGAAGATAACTACATTCACTGGATGGTGTTAGTCGCATCTTCGACAACGGATGCTTATGCTTTTTCTGAAAGTTTTTGCTTTTCTTGTATTTTTGGGCGATTTCTGGCTTCTTTTTTCACGTCACTCTGCCAATACGCTATGGTCCTTCAGTGGTAAATTGTAAGGTTCCTTGCGTGATTCATGGTTAAAGTCAAACCTCCGACCTTTGATTTTTTTTTGCGTTTCGAAAAGTTCTGCTCTTTGTGCAAGTTAGCATCTCATGATTGCTCAAAAGTGTAAGTCGAACTTCCGAATTTCAAATGTTTTTAAGTTTGGGAGTTTTAGCAGTTTTAAAAAGTACAAATTTCTTTACTCTTGTATCAATGATTTACTAAATTATACATTCATCGCATAAGTAACTGCATTTTCTCTCCCCCACCCCAACCCCTCTATATTTATCGTCTAAAACATGTACTTAATAAGTATTGCACAACATGGCGTGCACCGATCCACGTCACTGAAGTGCTTTGACCAGTTTGCAATACATTAATCTCGCACTTCCTGAAGGGTATTCAGTGTGATAAACAGTATAAATACAAATATTAAAATAATCAACTAACAGTAACTTGGATAAAACTTGCATCAAAAGTAGATTATTGAAAAAAAATATTGACAAATAATAAAGGGCTGCCATGACAACCAAAGATCATTTTTAATAAAACGTATAAACTTGCATCTAATTAGACAATAAAAAGGGAAATTGAAAGAAAAATATCGAATTATTATAAGGTACCGAGCGATTTAAGTGGTTGTCTCATGATTTCTTATTAAAACGTAGAAACGATTTTCTGCATCATTTTCTATAATTGAAATTCTTGCAGCCGAACTGCTTCGCTTAGCTATACTATGACGCATGCAAACGTATTTAATATTTAGGTGAACACTGTAATTACGGCGGAGAAAAAAAAACACAACACAGAACAAATGTTCCATGTTACTTAAAACACAGACAAATGCCCTTCTAGAGCCAATAATTGCTTTTTCGGAAACATGGTTTTGCCGCTCAGAATCCTCGCCTACATATATCACTATGAAAGGAAGCCATGTTAATGGAAGTGTTTAGCTGCTTTCTAAGAGTGCCAAAACAAATTACCATCGCAGTGTGCATTTTACGAGAGAAAGCAGGATTTTGTTTGAATATGATTTTAGGATTACATGTTTTACGCGCATATATTACAAACCTTTAACCATATTTTCTCTCAAACATTCACATAAATCATTGCTATATGAAAAGATACCTGAAAATGCTGTTTATTGGTGCAGTATGCGAAAAGTAAAGCATAACATCCCCACCTGTCATTATAAAATTGTATTTCCTATCCCAGCAACGTTGTATAGTTAGCTTAAAAACAACAACAAAACAACAACAAAAACAAACACAAAACAAACAAACAAAAATCAGCAACAAAAAACAACAACAAACAATCTTAGAAAACCTTGTCATCGCCTGTTTTTGAGTGCACGTTGCATGATTATTCGGGTATTCAGCTGTGGCGGCGATATCTATTTTTAGCTGAAATTAATCTCGTGCTTATTTACTGATATAAAAACAATGGAAATTTAAAGCGAAATATTTTACGAGTTGTACTTCTAGTCATTGAGGTAACATGTACATAAGAATGCTGAATATCGTCTCTATCTGAGGTATATCCAGTAATGTGGAAGGCACGTCAAACCAATAATGGCTGATGCATATTTTAGAAGTTTTTTGAAACGCTTCATGGCTTACCTTTGCACCGCAGAGACTGGGCATAGCAATGCCCAGTTTTCGAAAGTTGGCACAATACAGACTTTCTCTATGATCTTGTCACTGAGTTAGCAATATGCTGAGTGTCCGGCGGCACATCGGATGATCATACTGTGGGTTAAACAAATTGACTGTAAACAAGAAAATTATAAAGATCAAGTAAATTTAAGTTAATTTAAGTATAAATAGACAAATATTTTTTTACGCAAATAACTAAAATTAGTTGTCCGTGATCGACGTAAACAGTTTTACGTACAAAACAGTTCACGTTTTGTCGACTGACTTTTATATGGTTCTAAGCAAGTTTATGTTTAAGTCTATACTATACTATTATCATATCAAACAAAATATAAATAACAAACACAAGATATTTGTGTGACCAGACGTGACGTATGTGACCAGACGTGACGTATTTATTTGTAAACACGAGTCGTAGATGTCAATTTTGGCAGCAAAACAAATGGTACACATTTATGCAATTGTAAATACATGTTCTCTCTCCCCAACAGATAATGCTCAACTGCGATAAGACTCGCCCAGGAAAAACCAGAGAATTTTACTCTGGAAACCTGTGCCACACTTGTCACTTGTCTATCGCGGAGTGAGTGACCTCACTCTGAGCCATCTGTAATGACACTGTAATGCTTTTTTTGTATATCATCTGTACACATGATCATTGTTTCATATGTCAATACATGTTTATATATACATGTAATATACACATATATATAAAACGGCCTTGCCAGTGCGAAGTCGTCTGGTAGAATGACCAGCAATACACATTCGACTACCTTATATACACCATATACGCACGATAAGCTCGTGCGCTATATGCGAATTGAGAGCAGTAAATATCCGCAACGTTTCAGACAAACATTTCACGCTATACTACGAAACGCGTGAAATTAATATTCACAACAACACAACTCCCAGTACAATTGCCGGAAATGAACATGATTTGTTCCAATTTTCTGACAGCAGCATTATGACCGATAACGACTATATCCCCATAGTGAGAATCTAATTACATTAAAACACAAAACTATTCAATAATGTAACACCCCTTGCCATTTCTCTGTCATAACTAAACTGTTATCTAAAACCGTGGTGCCGGAAACCGCGTTGGAAACGGAATAAAGCTCCAGCGACCTTGACCTCAAGAACTTAAATTTACTTTGCGTGTTGCTCTCACTAATTTTATACTTAAAACATTGGATACTTAATTGTTCAATTTGTGCAAAGTAACATGTGAAATAACAGGAAGCAATTGCAGTTAAGAAGAAAATTAAATATAGTCATATGTAACTTTAACTTTAATGATCGACTGTTTGGCCAAAAAAAGTAAAAAAAACCCAAAAAAACAACACAACAACACCAGCACTGATCAACTTGGGATGTATTAGTATAGTTGTTTTCAATATTAATGTAACATCCTAAAATTTCACATTTGTCTAATTGAAGGTAGAAAAGCAAAAACTGCGTTTCCAGAATCATAAGTTTTTACAAATTACTATGCTGACCTTGTTCGATAGTAAGTTTGTGAGGATGTCATGACATTTAATGCGATATTTTTTAAGATTCACACTGTCGAACAATACAGTTAGTGCGATAACAGTCTTCACTTTAACTAAAGTTTATTCGAGCAATATGTATAAATTTCCCAGAAAAGTAGTAACATGTGTTGTTACATGGGTACAATATTAGCAAACTGTCGGATACCACATTACAACCAATACAGGGCGTTATATAATTGCTGAACGTCAATGGTCATTGACTCCTCAGTCAAACTTTTCAAGGGTCAAATTCAAATATCTGGGGGTACATTTTGTGCATCGAGCATCGTGAGGGGCACATACATATTTTTATGTCACTGATGACAACATTTTGTTTAAAATTGACCTTGATGGAAATTGTCGATACTGTTGGTAGCTTTTTAGTTTATTTAGGACAAGTAAATAAGCAATATATTTCTTAATTGTTTGTTAATTATCTATATCTTAATAATAACAATAAAATAAACAACAACATAGCAATTAACATTATAATATACTTCCCCAGACATATTTTCTTTCGACTTTTAATGCAATCCAAAACGCTTAGCTACAATGAATGCTCCGTTCAAGCGCGAAAGTTTGACGTCCGAAAGTTCTCTCGTCCTTTTCCCTTGGTTTGTACTGACGGCTGGTAATGAGAAAAAAAGATTTCTGATCCGGATTATATATTTTGTGAGAGTTCACAACACTACAAGAATTAATCATGGTCTTCATTGCCTGTAATGGTCAATTAAAAAAAAGTGCGGTTTCACGGTACTGATATGTTGATTCACCTTACCACAAAGATGGCGGACAAACAGGTGCGCGCGCATCTTGGTGAAAAATCGATAACCATCTATTACATTCTTAAACTCAATGAACGGTTCTTTGATGTATTGCGGGATTTTTAAGTTTTACGTTTGTTTATTGCATATAAATTAAAAAACTCTATAAACCGTTCTTCTTTAGTACTGCGGGCTTTTATAAGTTGTATATTTGTTAAATGTTAACTTGATACAGTTGTTTAAATATCGCATACAATTATCCGTCAAATGTATTAAATCACTACCTCCCCATGTATGTACATGTATGGGAAAAAGTATCAGAAAGCAGCAAGTTGCCATAGTTACCATGTGTGTCGGTGTCTAGGCTTTTTCACTTTATGTAAATACATAATTGCAGATATCGATTATGCCTGCACATTGAGACTAATTACATTAAAGCACAAATAATATTCAATAATTCAACACCCTTTGCCGTTTCTCCCTCAACTTTAATCCTGCTTTTACAACAATAAAACATGCAAAAGTCTTTGTTCGAGCGAACAGGACATGAAGAACTGAGAATTGATTGTGTGTGTTGCTCTCACCATGTTTCTAATTTCTGGGGAAAAAGTTGCTAAATTGTAATTTCTAGCAGTGCAAATTAAACATTGAAATCTCTAAACAATAACGCCCAATTTTAAAATGATGAATGGATTTCGTAAAAGTGCCTTTGCAAAACATGTTAAGGTGCATCGCAATCTCATTAAAATCACATCCTAACTTTCGCTTCATTACTTTCCGCTGGATCTGATGACATTGCATTAGGTGTCACCTCAATTTGACCTTTGATTAGCCAATGAAATCGTCGGCTGCAAAATGTTGGGGTATAACTGATCGGAAGGTATGGATGCCGCCGTGTTGAAAGATTGGACGAACTTGTTTCGTAACGAGGTTTCTGATTGGTCAAGTTTGACGTCATCGGCTCATTAATATTTGTAACTTAAAGGTCACTTCGAGGCGGCCTTTATCGGGATGTTATCAGATCCTAACCAGCGGAAAGTAATGAAGCGAAAGTTAGGATGTGATTTTAATGAGATTGAGGTGCATCGCTACAATTGGGTTAGCTTGGTGTCTAAATGTTCCTATGAGCTTTCAGAAAAACAAACAAGATTTATCATGCAAAGGTGTAAAAAATTGCTTTTCCAATTATTATACTTCAAAGTACTCATGTTTAAGTAGCTGTTTAAATAAAAAAACACAGACTTGTTATTTGGCTATTTTGTTATTTTGTGACATCTCACCGACACAATTATGATCATATTCGCAACGTCCAGCTAATTATTGATGAAGGTAGACCTCATACTTAAGTTTGGGTAGAACCACTGGCGCACCACAGGTTAGCTGGAAAACCTCCCCACATGAAAGTTCTCGCCCCACGCGGTGAGGGGCTGAGTAGTCGGTGTGTCTAACCGCTCGGCCACGGGCGCCTCATTGTCAGACTTGAACGTTTTCTTCTGAATTAATTACTATAACTGTATTTAGATAGACGAGTAATGGACTGTCTCTAGGAGGCGATTCTTATTATATCTAAAATATTTATTTTCAATACTTCAACATATTATATCCTTACATAACAATATTTAATACTTCAATATGTTATATCTTAACATAATTATATTCAATACTTCAACACATTATATCTAGACATAATTATATTGAATACTTCAACATATTATATCTTAACATAACTATTTTCAATTCTTCAACATATTATATTCAGACACACACACCCACGCACGCACACACACAAACCCGCGCGCACACACACACAAAACCGCGCGCACACACGCACGCACGCGCACGCACACACACACACACGCACGCACGCACGCGCGCGCACGCACGCATGCACCCACGAGCGCGCCCCCACACACGCACACTCTTCTTACAGAGACAAAATATTGCCTTTCTTGTTTTATATAAACAACTGTTTTGCACGATTAAGGTATATTCATATTACAATCAAATACTTTGCAATACAATTTTTTGAGCACAATCTCAACTGAAAATAATTATGCAATTGGGACCATAGCTATAAGAACTGAAAATTGAAAATGCATTTTGCTCTTACCACTTTCCAAATCTTGGGAAATACGTGCTAACTTGAAGGTTTGTTGAATGCAAATTAAATCTTAATACAGCAAGACGGAATAGCGATGACGCATTATACGAATACTAATGCAAAAGAGGAAAACCTTGTTTGATGACTTTAAGACGTAATACGTCGAAATAAATTAATTATCGCCACGTTAATATGCATTTTATCGAACAGGGAAATTATTATTATTTGTTTTGTACAACTCTTAGAACACAATAAATAATAAAAAAGTTACTATTCAACAGACAACCAGACATGTTAAAGTCGCACTTTTGTACAATAAAAACGTTTACTTGTTGTTGTTGTTTTTAATGCCAAATACAAATTAGCATGTAAAATGCCAAACCTTTCTATGCAGAGTGATGGGATTCTTTCATGTATTACACAATAAAGAAATTAGACAAATAATATCACAAACGCATCTGTTCCAAAAGGTAGTCATGCATATCACCAGAAATCAATTTCAAACAACAGATAAGAAATGTTATACTAAACATTGTGTACACTTTGTGTACACATTTCTAGTTTTATGTTGTCAAAATATCATAACACATTTGCACAATTATAATTTACGACAAACAAACAAACAAACAAACAAATGAATGAATAAATAAATAAATAAATAAATAAATAAATAAATAAATAAATAAATAAATAAATAAATAAATAAATAAATAAATAAATAAATAAATAAATAAATAAATAAATAATAAACGAAACAGTCTTAATACACAAATATATAAATATATAACAACAATATCATATCTTATAAGGATATATGTTCACTTTTTATACACCTAGTGACTTCATATTATGCAAGTTCTCCCTAGTCGGTGTTTTACATGTTAAACAATACGGCTTAATTATTTTAACATCTGTGTAAGGCATGCAACACACAAAAAGTTGTATTGTTAACTCTACATGGAGTCCATTACACTAAGTATGCATTTACATGTTCCTCTAGGCTCTAGTCTACTATATTATATTAATCAGGATACAATCTGGAAAATGTCGTCAAGTCTCGCACCAAATTGTTGGCACCGCGGCGCCTTGAATGAAATAATATACTTGACGGTGAAATGCAGCAGGGAGTAGCAGAAATTCAAAGCTGTTTGGCCATTTTTATAACACAATAACCGAGTGTGCGACCTGCTATGATTAAACGATGTGAAAATTGAAGATGACAATATCATCGCACCTGTTTGCCGTGGTCTTGTTTTAAGAAAATCATCGAGTTAGGAAAAGTTTAGGCTGCAGCTCACAAAAAGATGTAGGAGACAATTAAGAATAAAACAAAGTATCAGATCGTCTGGTTTCCATCATAGACATATTCATGTCTAAGGCGCATGATTTCTGCGGCGCCTTGAATGTCGCACCTCATCTTTCTTGTTTCTTATTTTAATGACAAAAAGTGAAAGCTGATACGATAATGAACTCTTTCGACCAATTTCTCTGACGGGCTACAATTATATTGAAGTCAAGACGCTTAATGTATAATACCCCTAGTGACATTGCTATGGAATAATGTGTCACACAATGAAATGATCCAAAACAGTTCTTTGTGGTAAATATTCCATGATATGACTGTGCTTTATCTTTCATTTCAAACCCAGCTAAGCACTTAACTCATCAAGCTTAGACAAAAAATCCAGGGATGCCTGGCCCTACTGGAGTGGTTGGGAGGGGGCTTTCTGATCAGTCTAATTTGCTGCTAGAACTTCATAAATACGTTATTCAGTATGACGTAAAATAAAAGCTTATACTGATGGTAAAAAAACAGCAGGCTAAGGATCGATGAGCCTTTCTCCCTTACGCTGTAAGTTTGGATCTCGATGGGTTCGAAGGCCTCTCACTAGTGTCACTCTTTCAATTTCCGCTAGCAAATCGAGGATCATGATTCAATCAAGCTCTTGCGTGACTAAAAAAAACAATAGATGGATTCCATTGTCATGAATCGGTCGTCAACACTTTCGCGACACATAGATATTTTTAGCACAGCAGATGGAAGAGGATTTTGGATAGTCATTTGTATATTGAAGAGAAAAGTGACAATGATTATCAATAGAATCGCATTAGATTGGCACCATTTTCCATGAATTTGTCCTGACCTCAACACATTGGCGTCAAGCACACAGGTCAAAGAAAAGTGGATGAGTTTCCTTGCACAACTAAGAACCTAAATTGATATATTTATATTGCCCTTGAAAGTTTGGTGAGTAAAATTAAAAATATATTGTAACCATTTTCACGAAGCAGTGGTCAATAGCATGATGCCAACTATAAGACGTCAAACCTTTGCGCATCCATTTCGAACCGTTTCGGTTTCTTCGCAAAGTTCATCAGAAGCTCAATTGAAAATGTGCTTTGAACTTTTTATCTTGTTTTAGTGTTTGTATGTGATCATAGAGGATGCAAGGGCGATATGGTGCATCAAACTGTCTGCGTGATGACGACACAACATGCAACACAAAGGTCCCTAATCTTAACAACTGCTTTCTTTTATTTGCAAAGCCGTTTAGGAGGTCAATACTGTTATGGTTGGACCGAAGTGGTCAAATGTACGTCAAAACCCACATGGTTTCAGAATATCAATACTGGTAATGTTTCTTTGCACATCTGTTCAGAAACTTAATTCGGATTACTGTATCGTTTTCGGGGAGTAAATGTGACAACGGTAACTATAAGCTTCGTTTCTCTGAAACAGTCTTCCACAACATGGTGTCATCCAACTCTTGCACATCTATCTGGAACCATTAGGAATCTAAATGTGGATGTGAATCTTTAATGGTTATGATTTAAACTATTTTAAAGAACATCATGCCTAATAAATTAAGGTTAAATTAGCGTGGTCCTGCTTATATTGGTTATTGAAAAATCAGACAAATCTCAGGAGAACCACTTGCACACCATTGACGTTTTCGCCCCGTGCGTGTGCTCGAACCCAACGCCCTGAAGGCCATTTGTGACGCCTGTTTCATTATGTTATTAAGCATTATTTATTTATTTTTGTTGTGGCGGTGGAATGGGTCGCTGTTTTAAGGTTTCAATGTCCAACCTTCTAGATGTTCAATTTAGTATGTGTATTTTATGGTGTGTTTAAGATACTATACTGTATTTCGAATTATAAATACAGAAATGGTTTGGTAATATGTCAAAAAAAAGTCCGATTATAATTGGTAATGTAAAACTTAATCACTTGTGTAGGAAAACCCACTAGAACCCAACGGCACCACAGTCTAGCTGAACAACCACGGGCATCCAATGCCAATACATGCTTAATGGCACCACAGTCTAGCTGAACAACCACGGCCGCCCAATGCCAATACATGCCTTATGGCAGCACAATCTTGCTAAACAACCACGGGTGCCCAATGCCAATACATGCCTAATGGCACAACAATCTAGCTAAACAACCACGGCCGCCCAATGCCAATACATGCCTAATGGCACCACAATCTAGCTGAACAACCACGGGCGCCCAATGCCTATACATGCCTAATGGCACCACAATCTAGCTGAACAACCACGGCCGCCCAATGCCAATACATGCCTAATGGCACCACAATCTAGCTGAACAACCTCGGACGCCCAATGCCAATACATGCCTAATGGCACCACAATCTAGCTAAACAACCACGGCCGCCCAATGCCAGTACACGCCTAATGGCACCACAATCTAGCAGAACAACCTCGGGTGCCTAATGCCAATACATGCCTAAATGCACCTCAATCTAGCTAAACAACCACGGCCGCCCAATGCCAGTACATGCCTAACGGCACCACAATCTAGCTGATCAACCACGACCGCCCAATGCCAATACATGCCTAATGGCTCCACAATCTAGCTGAACAACCACGGCCGCCCAATGCCAATGCATGCCTAAATGCACCTCAATCTAGCTAAACAACCACGGCCGCCCAATGCCAGTACATGCCTAACGGCACCACAATCTAGCTGATCAACCACGACCGCCCAATGCCAATACATGCCTAATGGCACCACAATCTAGCTAAACAACCACGGACGCCCAATGCCAATACATGCCTAAATGCACCTCAATCTAGCTAAACAACCACGGCCGCCCAATGCCAGTACATGCCTAACGGCACCACAATCTAGCTGATCAACCACGACCGCCCAATGCCAATACATGCCTAATGGCTCCACAATCTAGCTGAACAACCACGGCCGCCCAATGCCAATGCATGCCTAATGGCACCACAATCTAGCTAAACAACCACGGCCGCCCAATGCCAATACATGCCTAGTGGCACCACAATCTAGCTAAACAACCACGACCGCCAAATGCCAATACATGCCTAATGGCACCACAATCTAGCTAAACAACCACGGGCGCCAAATGCCAATACATGCCTAATGGCACCACAATCTAGCTAAACAACCACGGGCGCCCAATGCCAATACATGCCTAATGGCACCACAATCTAGCTGAACAACCACGGGCGCCCAATGCCAATACATGCCTAATGGCACCACAATCTAACTGAACAACCACGGGCGCCCAATGTCAATACATGTTCCTGGGCATATGTTATGTGAAACAATCAAATTTAAGATAAACAGCTGAAGATGACTTTTATTAAAAGAAACCTGCGCAGACCTGACAGAATTTAAATTGGCAGACAGCTCGATAATTGGAAGTTTTCATGAGAACGTCATTGCAGTTGAAAAGTTAGACGTCCGCTGATGTAAAGTTGCAATCTGTTTTTGTAAAATTAAGCTAGTGTTGGTCGACTGCAAATGCTTCAGATAATTTGTTAATGCTGCCGTAACTGATTTTTTCACATATCTTCTGAAAATGAAATTATGCCTAATGTTGCAATCTGCCTTCTTTAAATTAAGCTATAGTTGGTGGATTGTAAATCTATCAGACAATGTGATGATACTGTTGTAACTATTTTAGTTTTTTGATATAACTTCTGAAAAGGAAATTATGCCTTACGAAAGACAAATAAGACATCACAGCTTTAATTTTGAAGTATATGAATACTTGATTTAGAACTTTTAGAAATATAACTCCTTTGTGTTTAGTTAAACCTTTTGAAGCCATCATTTATTTATAGAAAGTCGAACCAGATGCTTTCAATTGACTCAGCATGTAGGTAGATTAAAAACTAGGTTCTAAAGCACTACCTAAGATTTCCAACAAAGACTATACAACAAAGCCAGTTTTAAAAGCAAGAGTTGTTAATCGATTGTTTAGAACATATATTAAATTTTATTTTGACAGTATTTACTATTTTACAATCTTAGAAAACGTTGAAAGAGCCAGTAGAAGTACATGTCATCGCCACCAATATGACTCAGTCGGCGAAATAAGAGATTTATGGTTTTTTTTTACTTTCTTGGACTTCTCTGGTCATTTTCTAGAGACAAACGTGCCACATAAGGAAGACAAGTATAAAAGACAAGTGAAATCCCTAGAGAGTCAATAAACGGAGTTTAGTAGATCTCACTTTCAATAAACAAGTCTTCACGGAGAGGCTGGTGACTTTAATGCAGAGCTAAGATCGAAAGCTGAAAATTAATTACCCCATTTCGACATTTTCATAGCAACAGTAAATCCTTGTTTATCATGATCAATGTGGCCAGGATAACAAGTTCACTTGGACGAAATGTGTTTTGTTTTGTGGCGATTTACAACAAATTTACATTAAAACAAAGGTATATTTGAATATATCGAATCATTGATTTTGCTTGAGCGTGCTTTCCTTCACTAAAGCAAACCAATTGAGAAAATGTACATTATTTATCGATAATGACGATCAGGGCTATCTGCTATGAAACATACAATGGTGTAGACATATACCTGCAGAATAGAAATTCATAATATGAGCTTAAAGTTAATGTAGCTCAGTAATTGCCTTTTATTGCCGATATAAAAGCCCTGTTTGATATAAATTTAGCATTTGGAAAGCATCTGATTTAAGTATATTTTTCTGATTTTAGATTTTTGGTTTCATATCAATCGATTTATAAAATACATCTTGTATAAAACATGTAGCATAAATTTAATATTAATCAATGATAATTGAATGGGACAAACCATTGTCTTCTCTACATTATAAAAAAACTTATTTTGTGCACAGAACCATACACCCACTTTTTAAGTTTTTTGCAACAACAGTTAAGATGCTTGTCACTAGTATTTATTGTTCGTTGTGTTATTCCCAAAATATGTGCTTACTGTTGGTTGTCCCACTTTGAAGTTTCTATTTACACTGCTACCATCAGGAAACCCGGCTTTAGCCATCTAGTCTTTCTTTTTGTCGACTGTGTGATCCAAGTCGGTTATTGTTGGGTTTTCACCATTTTTGTAACGTCTCGTCTCTGTCTTTTTGAAGGTTATTTAACTTTAATATCACTCTTAAATACTAATGCACAACGTTTAATGCATGTAATAATTCTCATAAAATCTTTCCACATGTTAATGTTAATAATATTCTATGTTTCTCAAGTAATTGATGGAATATATGAGATAATTTCAGGCGGAAATCGGCCATTGTATTTTATTGTTATATTTGCGGTGTAATCCTGATGAATTGGCTGCCTATAAAGTTTGTAGAACTGAATTGAAAAATAATTCAAGCAAGAAGCGTGAGAACACCACGCGCGTTAATTTTGCAAGCGGACAAAGATTTGGGATTTATTATTCTCGCAGTGACGGGAATATTTCTCCAACTGGTAATACAAATAACAAATAACAAGTTAACACTAATTGCTAATGGAACAAGCTGTTTTGGTGTCTCTTACAAACAGCAGTGAAATATTTGGCTCCATCTGAGCCAAATTTAACGCTTTCATTGTTTGTAGTAGGATGTTCAAATTAAAACTTGAAGATTCGAAATGAATGAAATGAATAACCATTTTTTAAAGAAACGAATACGTTAAGGTTTAAATTTTTCTTGTAAGAGTCCAACATGTTCGTTGTTTATACTTTTAATTTTAATTCCAGTGTTAGTTTTCAACTGCAGGTAAGACGCATACCATTTCTGTTTTTAGGTATTTGCCAAGGCCGGTACTTGCCTTATTTGTTGAGGAAGTGTTACTCTATTTATGCTTAACACACTCCTTTTACTCGAATAAACGAATATTATTTAAAGGGTTTCTAGTTTATTTACAATACATTCCATTTTAGACAATGTATTGTTTCTCTTGAAAATATTTAGTGTTTTTTTCTACAAACACTAGAAAATATGAACAATGTTTTGCAAATACACCAAAGTATATTGTCAGTCATCTTTATGCTGTTTTAAAGAGTAGAAGGGATATCACCAAAATGCTATTATAATTTGATTATTACATTACTAGATGTTTTATATTCTAATATGGACTTTTAAAATTAAAATTAGAAGATTCGAAATAAAGAGCCACATTTTACGGAAATAAATGCATTCATCAACTTAAAAGAAAGAAACCGAAAGAAATCCATCATGTAAGAGTCTAAGGAGTTAGTTGTTCATAATTTGAAATTTATTTCCAATATCAGTTTTCCATTGCAAGTATGACGCACACCTTTATCTTATAACGTTTTTTGTGTTTCTAGTTTGCGACTTGATTCAATATATTGACGTCGTAGAGATACTTTGTTTATGTACAAAACATTTTTTTCGACAAATGAATGTAATATTTAAATACAAATGTAGTTGTTTCGTTTATTTATTAACAGTAAAACAACAAGAATGCGACAAAATTTGGCTGTTTTAAAGAGTAATGAGGCATATCTTCATAATGCTGTGATTATTCGTTTCGTATTCATTATGATAAAATCACGGATTACTTTCGTTTCAGTTTAGAGAACTTAAGAAATTACACGAGCAGCTACAAAGAAGAAATGCTAGAACTCTCTCTGATCAAATTTAAATAATAAAAAAACTCAAAACCGTCATTATAACAGCTTAATGCTCAACACATACACCCGGATCTTGTCCAACTTTTCTTTCGAACAACTCTCTGATGTTATTTACATGAAAGGGACGGGATGTTTCCATTAATATAATAATATGTAGTACATCGGATGAAAGTTCGCTTTAAAAATACAATGCTTTGTGATAGTCTTCGATAAAACCCGCTGGACAGTGGTCCGAGTCCACCAAAATCTCTGTCGGTCAATGAAATTTTATAAGTTAAATGGACCGATGTTCCAACAGAATTTTCAGCCGCATCATTTTCAAAATTCTGAATTATTATGCAAACATATACTAAACGCATTACAGCCTTTTACTGAACCCAACCATTCGCAACACCTCTGTTAGCTTACCAACCTTTTGTGTCAAAACGACAAAATCATACTGATTCGGTAAAATTTGGTCCGGTCCAGTAGATATTGCCAGCTTGGTAGACCGAAGGTCCAGTTTTTTTTAGATTTCTTTCGTGAAGACTGGATATGTTCTGTGATATTTTTCAATTGTTAAAAATTTTAACATTATTTGAGTACGTACATAACACCTTGCCTTCTCCAAAAAAAAGTAACACTAATTAAAATAATAGTTTCATGATTACTATGCGCTTTCTTTTTTCTGTGTTCGAAATTTTAAAATTGCGAGTCGTCTAAATATGCCTTGGCTCCGATTGCAAGACACAATGTCTCGAAGAAGCATCAGCGAAACTCAGATTGTCGTAAACACATTTAATATTTCAATATTGTTTAGCAAACGAGATGTTTTTGTGCATGATAAAAGATCATGTCGCAAAGTAGCATATTTCATGTTGACGTTGCCATCACTGTATTATACTCAAACTGGAATCACACAGACCTGTTGTCTCGGATATAGGTTAGTAACGCTTTAATATACCAGGCTTAACTAACTTTACAAAAACACAACGAACAACAACCCAAAACAACCATTTTTAAAGGGTATTTTTTTTACATCAAGGGAGGAGTTGAATAATAGTTAATACATGTACACGTTTAATTATGTATGTTAGTATGTATTTACGTAAAAAGTATAAAATTTATATAACAGATAATAATAATAATAATAATAATAATAATAATAATAATAATAATAATAAATAATAATAATAATAATCAATATCTGTTCTATCAAGGGTACTTTCTACATCAAGGGCGGAGTTGAGTAAATAGTAAATACATGTACATGTTTAGTTATTTATGCGATAATGAGATTAAAACTCTTCAATTAACTACTAAAATATTACTCGACTGTTAGCTTTTTGTTGTGGCAATCCTTTATCTGCTGGCGACGTGTAGCCTTACGATGTTGCGCTCTATGTATTTCTGTATGTATGTTTTGAACTTGTACGCAC
Source organism: Sinonovacula constricta (assembly GCA_007844125.1). NCBI lineage: Eukaryota > Metazoa > Mollusca > Bivalvia > Cardiida > Solecurtidae > Sinonovacula > Sinonovacula constricta. Next base: position 51,557,515 of record CM017567.1, on the reverse strand, counting down.
CGTGTTATTGTAGTTAATGTCCTATACAAATAATACTTTAACTGAACATAGAAGCTGCGCAAATCTAAATTTCATGTAATTAAAGTGTGCACACATTTTAGCAGTTTTCTCGCCCTCGCTAATGCTTGGCTCTAACTATCTTGTAAAAGATATTTGGCCAGCCGTTTCCAGTAACCAGAAGCTGGCTCGTGAAGATGCATTGACGCCATTGGAGGATTTCCAAGATTTCCAACAAAAATGTATCAGTAGGTCAGGGACAATCTCGGGGAGAGTAATGATATATGGTTGTTATATGCAATCTGAGGTTATTTATGGTAAAACATTGTTGTTAAATAACAACAAATTAAGAACTTTAAGCAAGGCCGTAAATGGGCGGTTTAAGTGCTTGGCGTTGAAGTTTACGACACTTTCATTATCTTTGCCCAAAGTAACATAATTCATATTGACGTTATCATCATAAAATAGACCGGGAATAAGAATGACCTCGACATTTTGTCACAGATGTAGGCCACAAAAGAAAAATGCCTGAAGTTAAAAACATTGCGGCTGACGTTTGTGTGAATTCTTTATAGGGTACTGATATATAAGACCCCAACACACCTACACGTTACTCTCGTGTACATTTTATTTAGAATTATTGTTAAAATATCATTATCAGAAGCTGGTCATTTGTTGTTTAGTGTAGAAAACCCCGTCTCAGGTAGTTAATAATGATGTTCTAAATGTGGTTTCTATTTAACTTTACAAAAAAGTGCGAATGCTTTCGTAATAAATGTATATTACGGACGTCAAATCAACACTTTCTGGCGTTATAAAGATATTATATGAAATAAAGTATTTTGACGGTTCACTTTAATTGTACATTTCCTGCGCCTTTGGGAACTTTTATAATTAATTAATATATCAAATGAAGGTTGACGTGTCGTGATCGTTACTAAAACGCTCATTTTTCCCCCGACATTATCGTGAAAAATATATATTAGGCCAGATGTTTTCCGTCCCACCTGTGAAGATGCATTGACGCCATTTGACGCCATTTCCAGAGGAAATGAGTCACAAGGCCAGGGTAAACATCCGGAGACAAATGACATATTGTTGTCCCATGCATTCTGGGGTATTAATTTTCAATACATCGTCTGGTTCTTAAAATGTTTCTCTCCGGAGACAACGTAGGTTGACGCATATTAAACAGTTGATTTTATTCCAATACCTATCTGTTTCATTGCGTGAAAGCCACGTGCACTGCTTAACATTCAGAATGAAATGTACATATGGCACAACCCAAATTGTTAAATTTAAGTGTTAACCCAGCTTCAAAACTCAGGGTAATGAAAGCGAGTTACTGCACAACCACTGTCCTAAACGAATGAAAACATCTTAATACCCTTTGATCAAGTTTGTCAGTCAGCAGATGTCTTCATGCTTAGTGTTGCCGCCTAACACAAAATAAGATAATTCAGGTTGACGTTGTCATCACCAATCACAATGAAAAGTGAAATCACCTTGGCCTGTATTTCCAGAAGTAGATCGCTAAAGAAGTCAGTACTTAGTCACTTACAAAACCAAAATTATTGCAAATGACTGCACCGGTTCGTAAACGTTTAAGACAAAATAATGTTGATAGTAATTAATGATGATGATGATGATGATGATGATGATGATGATGATGATGATGATGATGATCGGCTCTGGTAGTTTCATAAAAGAAACATCAGGCTAACCGATTCCCGTGAAACGGTAAGCTGAGTTGTGAAAATGCATATACGCCATTGTATGCCTTTCCAGACAGAAAGGTGTCACTGGGTCAGTAAAAAAATTCTTCCGAAGACTGGTGGCATATTTTTGGCACTTGAAGTCTGGGGTTCTTGTGTTTTTCAATCCCTGGTCTAAAATCTTTTAAGGTTTTCCACAGAGAGCACACATGCAGACGTATAGAATACAATTTTGTTTTATGTTCCTAAGCCTATTTTGTTTTATTCCTTAGCAATTCCAATGTAATTGCTAGCAACCGCATGTTAATGGAACAAGACGTAGTACTACTAGTTAATAGATGTTAATTCACAGAGTGACTGATTTCTGATCAATCAGAAAAAAGATGAAAATAATGTTACTTAACTTTAATCCTGCAGTATTTTATAATGACCCTTTACAAACCAATGTTACTGGATAACACTACATGGGAAGGTAACTATATTTATTGTTACATAATTCGTGACAAATAATGTCGGTTCCATCCTGTCAGCAGATGCATCGAATAGTATAAACTATATTTTATAGTCTTATTAGTATCCTGCTTCCTTGTGCAATGGCACTTTGTAATTAATGATTATATGCTGACAACTTTAGGCAACTTTACATAGATGTCTTTCTCTATATTTAGAGGAGGAAAATGTATATCCTTCCTATGGTGGAGACAGCCTGATTTTAAACATGTGTGTGTGTGCGCGCGCGTGCGTGTTTGTGTAAAAAAAAAAAACAATTTTGAAAAGTTAACCGGAAAAAATCCCAATATTTTTTTTTAAGAAAAAACCCTGAGTTTTCACAGTTAATCTAATTTCTTCGTAATGTATGGCAGTTTTTGCAGTTAATAGCCATGAAACTAAACGTTAAAAGTACAGTGAATGTGCCTTTAAAGTGAACAACCCTTGCATGGTTATTATCTGGAAACAAAACAAATCGCCTTGTCGGATTAGCTTTTACGGTGATCCATTTGGTCGTATTATTGTTTTCACTGTGTGTGTAAAAATCGATGCTGACTCTGTTTAAGCAAACACAGAATGTGAGCACATGTTTTTGACAGAGAAAATATACTTTAAGGCGGTCTGGACACTGTGAGTCTTGCTTTCGTTAGCGCTCGCAAGTGGTCATTTTATTAACTTATCATGCCACTTCATTGTTAGTAACAATAAAAAATTAAACAAATGTTCCTCCTATTAGCCCAATATCTGTTATGTAATATTCGCTGGACATTTGTTAATATATGTTTGTCTTTAAATTTGTCTTTTAACATACAATCGTGATTCATTACTTTGAAAAATTGTACATAAATAAAGCAAAACGTACACAAAATTCTATCATCTTAATACTACAATTACCTGATAGAATCTTTAAGCAGTCAATTGTTGTTTTTTACATAAAAGCCAATAGGTAAGTGTAAACTACTATAACATACTTTTGTTTAAAAACGCTCACACTAAAAAAAATCGGCAAATTACCTTCTTCAAAAGTTAAACACAAACAATTGCTCTTTTTACATATTTGCAAACGTTCATGATTTTCGAATATGGCAGCACCAATTAACGTTTGCATATGTAAAGAGATCAATTGCTTGTGTTAACTCTTGAAAAGGGCAATTTGACGATTATTTGTGTGTAAGCGTGTTTAGACAAAAATATGTTTACACAAACTTGGTTGCTTTGATGTAAAAACAAAAACTGACTGCTTAAGATTTTGTCTGATAATTGTATTATTAACCAAGTACTTTGAGTGTGGGCCTTTTTACAAAACATATAATTATTATAGTTCCCTATGGAACAATTAACTATAACACGCATGTCTAGTGGCATAAACTTGGGATGCCCATGTACGGGAGAAACTTGGACTAGACGCAAGTCTTAAAATGGTAAAGGTATACTAAAGTTGTTTCATGACTGGTCGACGTATCCAGTAAGAAATTCAAGGCTTTTTATTCGCAGTGAATACATCAGTATATCTGCTACAAGCAAATAAGTCGCCGAATAGCTGAAAGATTTATAATAAAACGATTACCCCAACAACAACAAAAATCAATTTTAATAATCAGCATATGTCACAGAAAATCTGTACATCACCATCACACAAAACTTTCTCCTGCAAATAGAATTCTACGTTGTCTCTTTTATTGTTTCATTTTTTTCTACGAAGAAAGGCGACTCATTATTTGCATAGTTTATTTGATAAGCATTGCGATACAGCACAGCACTGGTTTCGATGTCCTGAATAGCAAATGTCAGATTTTTGCCCTTATGTAGCAAAATGCATATTAATTTTCCTTACATCGACAACAAATTCTGTCATAGTGCATGCAATATTTGTTAGCTCGCCAATTAAATTACAACTAAGATGTTGTTCACAGTTCATACAGTGCTGTCTTGCTAGATTGGCGAGTCAGTAAATACTCAAAGCTTGTAAGAAAGTCATACCGATACAAGACAAAAACAGTAATTTAATTATTATTCTAACCAGCACGGCAAAAATGTATAATTTTCCAACAACAAACACATAAGTACATCTTTCACTCTTATGATATAGTAGGAATCCTTTTTTCTTATATAAACAACGATTTTACTCAATTTATCACACACACACACACACACACACACACACACACACACACACACACACACACACACACACACACACACACACACACACACACGCACGCGCGCGCACGCGCACGCATGCGCCGCGCGTGCATACACACACACGAACGCACGCACGCTCGCAACCCCGCCCCCCCCCCCCCCCCCCCCCCCCCCCCCCACATACACACACCATGAACATAAATTAAACAAAAACAGAATCCTGTTCATTAACAAAACTACAAACAAGACCAACTCGTATTTTACGACATCGTAGGGCTCGCTATGCGGTTGTCGTGAACTGATGTGTTTTTAAGTCCCCTTTGTACAACTGATCGATACCGTGATGTAATTATGTTCACATATTCACGCAGAAATATTCTGGTGTCAAAGGACGGAAATATGACACCACGGGCGTTCGGATTTGTTAGATTATTGATCTTTGAAGCAAATCAAGGAGGACCCGAGTTGACAGGCGGGCTCCCTCTGGCGGGATATTTACTGAATCCAACAGACACTTTGTCGGTGGTGTAATGACTTCCATAGTCCAAACTTTTTGCGGCCTTATAAGATTATTTACAAGAGAACAGCAAGATCTCAACAGAAGGTCTTCAACGCCAAGCTTTTTAGTGCCATGTAAACAAGATTATTACATCGACTATGTTCTTATTTTCAAAAGTTTGTGGGTTTAGATTTTTCTGGAGAGGTGTCAAAAAGTTCTGCAAAGGAGTACAACAACCAAATGAAGGCAGCAACAGGTTTGAAAGTCCTTTACAGCACTGGTTTAATAATGAGCGTCTCCAGTAAATGCCTATTTGAAAATAAAAATCACCCAGGGTAATTCACTGAAAAATCATACGTATATAAACCTACTGTATGTGTATGGGCTTTCCTAAACCTAGAATCATAATGACGAAAATGTTTTTTTTATTTATACTTGTTACTTATATTATGTTCACCGCACATACTTGAAACTTTATAGATAGCTAATATATCGATGTTACTAAATCATAAATTGTTTTTGTGAGAGATACAACAAGGAAATTGCATGGTCAGTAAACCCTTAACTGCTACAAACAGTAATAACCAAATTCACATTATAATGGTTAAAAGTCAAAAGAAGGGCGAAAACCATATTTTGGAATATCGACATTGGCTGTGTGTCTTTGCCTACCTGTTCAGACATTTAATTCGAATTGCTGTATTGTAGTTTGGGGGTATAATGTGACAAAGATAGACAACAGATTATGAATCAGTCGTCAAGAATATGGCGTCGAACAGTCTTTGCACATAAGTTTGGAACCATTAGGAATCATCATGTGGTTGTGTATTTATCGACACGTACACCTGGTTGTGACTTTTTACACAGCCATTAAGAAGCTCTGTGGTCATGATCTAAAAGTGTTTAAAATATGCCAAACAATCTTGGTTAAATTATTGGCGTTCAGCTTATATTGGTTATGGAAAGCATACAAAAATCACGGTAGAACCTTTTGCTCTAGCAGGAGTTTACCCACATTAAGAGATCTCGCACACTGAAAGCCATTGGTTATGCGTATTGCATTTGTGTTATTGTGATTTAGATACTTTTTATGTACTTTTAGGGTGGGACGATTAGAAGGTCTTTTGTTATGGTTTAAACTTTTCAATCGTTTAGAAACTCAATTTGATAGGTTTGTTGCATTACTTATTTTGACTATTTTAAGACAGCATTTTAGAAAATGAAAATAAATAAAATAGAAAAGAAATGGTTTGGTAACATGGCAGATTCCGATTATAATTAGTGAAGAAAATTTTGAAAAAAATCTATGAAAAAGTCCCTTGAGCACTGCAACATATACCAAAATTTGAATAGGCACAGGACAAAAGTATTCACATGCAAGTATTCACATGCAAGTCAAATATAAAACTATAAACAAATCTGTGATGAGACATTTAACAAAAAGTGCAAACTCGACACTTGCCACCTTGGATCGGTCAGTCGGCAATATGGACCGACTGATGTGCTAAAACCGGTTTAAGAGAGCTCAAATCTGACACTTTCTGGTGGGTTAAATGCAAACAATGAAAAGAAAACCGATCTATTCGAATAAAAATGTCCAAGCGCTGACGTTTTCTTTGATAAGCTATAACGAAAGTAGTGACGTCATTGAAAACGATGTCTACATAGTGTTGAAGAGAGAGACAGACAGACAGACATAGAGAGAGAGAGAGAGAGAGAGAGAGAGAGAGAGAGAGAAATTAACAGAGACAGAGAGGGACAGAGAGAGAGACAGAGACAGACAGAGAGAGAGAGAGACAGACAGACAGACAGACAGACAGACAGACAGACAGACAGACAGACAGACAGAGACAGAGAGACAGGCAGAGACAGAGAGACAGAGGTATTATTTCGATTAAAAGAACTACACAAAATGTGTTGATTTTAAATGAAATGAACTTTTTTACTCAAGAAAAAATGACCAGAAAAGAGTAAGTTACGTAGCATCCTGTTCATTGAAAAATTATATCTAAATAGTGTTTAGAAGAGAGAGAGAGAGAGAGAGGGAGAGAGAGAGAGAGAGAGAGACATAGAGAGACAGACAGACAGACAGACAGACAGACAGACAGACAGACAGACAGACAGACAGACAGACAGAGACAGACAGAAACTGAGAGACAGAGAGACAAAAAATAATATCTACATAGTGTTTAGAAGAGAGAGAAGGAGAGAGAGAGAGAGACAAACAGACAGAAACAGAGAGACATAGAGAGACAGGGAGAGAGAGAGAGAGAGAGAGAGAGAGAGAGAGAGAGAGAGAGAGACAAAGAGACAGAAAGAGAGGTATTATTTCGACACAAAATGTAATGAACTTTTTAACTCAAGAAAGAAATGACCAGAGAAGAGTAAGTCATGTAGCATCCTGTTCATTGAAAAATAATATCTACATAGTGTTTAGAAAGGAGAGAGAGAGAGAGAGAGAGAGAGAGAGAGAGAGAGAGAGAGAGAGAGAGAGAGAGAGAAAGAGAGAGAGAAAGAGAGAGAGGCGATAGAAAGAGAGGCGATAGAAAGAGACAAAGACAGACAGAGACAGAGACAGACAGAAACAGACAGAGACAGAGACAGAGAGAAAGACTTTGTGTAATTGGGCATATTTTTTTTTTATTTTTCTTATAGGAGGGATGAGCCTAAGATTATTGTGGTTTAATTTCAATGTTCCGCCGTTTCGAAGCTCAATGTAGTATGTGAGTTGTATTGTGTATTTTAATATCCTGTATCTTATGGAAAACCCGATTTTAATTTGTAAAGAAAGACTTTAGCATTTTCCCAGGAAGAATCACTTGATACATATGGCGCCTAAATATTGCGAAATAAGGGCCCTCAGTGCTAATATATGTTCCTTGACATACGTGTGAAATAATAATATCTGAGATAAGCAAATGAAGATGGTTTATTTTCATCGAAAGAATCTTGCGTAAACCTGACAAAATTTAAATTGGCAAACACTTCGCTGACTGGCTGTTTTCATGAGCACTTTATTGCAGTTAAAAAGTGACATTTTCGCTAATGCAAAGTTACTTTCTGTCTTCGTAAAACTGAGCTATTGTTGGTGGGTCGTAAATCCATCAGACAATGTGATTATGTTGTTTTAACTTTTTGATTGTTTTATAAAGCAGAAAATGAAACTATGTCGAATAGTCATAAGAAGAAATAATAAATCACAGATTAAAATTAGAGGAATAAACATATTTAACTAGAAGATTTAGTAATGTTATACCTTGTAGTAAAATAAACATTGTGATGTTATATATTATATATGCAGAAAGTCGAACCAGATGCGTACAACTTGCGCTAGTTAATTAACTTATTAATTAAAAACAAAATGACTATGATGAGTGCCGTAAACATTTAGTAATAGTGAGCAAAATTTTAACAGAGCGGAATAATTATAATAATATACATTTTGATAATCAGTTTTAATTTGATCCAAGAGATTTGCTGAGGGGAAAATATTTTACTGTTTTCTACGAATAAGGGACGCGCCTTTGGCGGTCATTATATTTTAGACATCATTTTCATAGAAGGTAACCAAGGAACATGAATAACAAATATTAGGGTTCTAGCTCTTGCATTGTCACATAAAAAGACAATCTTGATAAATGGCCACTCAAGATACAGGTATGCTATGTGACAAGCCTTTATCTCTTGTAGTTTTTTTGACAAGCAGATTTGGTAAAATCTCCCGAAATGGCCATGGTGCGGATGTTTTTCGACGAATCGAAATTGAACAATCGAGATACATGTCTACCTAAGGGACATGTATACTAAATATCAGGGCACCAGTCTAGCTCGCGTAGTTTCTGACCAGAAGACTGATAGGCATATATAAAAAATGGTCACGAACCTGGCGGCCATGTTTTTTAGAAGCATTAGAATTATTAGAAAACAATTATTGCCCTTGGCCGCTGTACCTTTTGAAGCAAGTTTGAATGAATTTGGGCCAGATGTTTCAGAAGAGATGTCGCTTAAGAAATGTTGACGCCGGACGCCTGGTAGTGGGTGATAACAATAGCTCTTCCTAAGTGTATGCCAAGGTGAGCTAACAATTGGACCCAAAAGCACTTTAGGTTTCAAGATAGAGAAAGTTTATAACAAAACAAGTTGAACAATAGAGACTTGTTAAAAGTTCATAAAATTTCATTTTTGTTAAAGTAGTTGATATTTTAACTGCAATACAAGTTTCACTTCTTAAAGATCTCTGAATCTAAGAAACTCAAGAGGCCTACGTCATCGCCTCATATATGACTCTCATCCCAAGAAATTTGAGACTATCTTTCTTGACTTTCTTGGCCATTTCTAAAGATGAATGTCACAAATAATGAAGACAAGTATGAACGACACGCAGAATCCCTGGATAGTTAATCCACTGAGTTACATACATATCTGTTTCAATAAACATGTCTGTACGGTGATGGCCGGTGACTTTTATGTGGAACTAAGACTGAAGTAAAACATTTATACCATCATCCTTACATTTACGTAGCAACAGTAAATCCTTGTTTATGGAATCTATGCGGCGAAATTAGCAAGTTCACTTAGATGAAAGACTGTATTTGTTTATAAACAAACAACATTAAAATACTAACGTGTATATTTAAAGAATCACTCATTTTGCTACAACATTCTTTAAAATACATGTATAATTGAAAATATGGTGCTTACTATTTATTAGCGACGCAATGGATTGCGAGGCCTAAACATGGAATGCTCACTGAAATTTGTACATGGGGAAAGTTTGTTTTGCGGACTTTCATAACCCTGGTAAAATACAGGTCATAATTCGGTACATGGAGTTCTATTTTATATTTTGTTCTATTTTAATTTATTTATCTACCTGCATTTGAATAAAGGAAACTTATTTTTGTACAAACCCATACTTTAGTCTTAATAAATACGATTTTGAACACCAACGGAATTGTTAAACATAACTAACGCGAAAAAGTACCCTGAATGTGTATTCTTTCCAACAGTATAACAAGCTCGATAGTGGTATCCTTTCTAACGATACATATCGACTTCAGAGCGGATTACCCAGATGACTATATAACGTGATTTCAAAAGAAAGTGGTCATGTGGTGTTCTAAGTTTAAAAATAGCTATCTCTGCAGCGTGGCTCGGATAGGAAATACCTGTTTGCAATGACTAGTGTTAATTTATGCTTGACTGTTTACACAGATCTAGGACATCAATAAATAGCATTTTGAAGGACATTTTCAGGTAACAATAATTCATTTGCTTATTTGAGAAACTAAATTTTCGCCCAAACTGTCGGATGCCACCTTTAACTTTAACACCTCTCCCAGAGATATCTACAGAGATTTTTATTTGTTATTATCATAGAACCTTGCCTTACTTCCTTGTTAACTATATTCTACAGTTCTCAAGTAATTGATGGAATATATGCACGACTAATTTCAGGAGAAAAAAAGATCCATTTAGTTAAGTTAAATAATTAGCTGCCTCTAAATTTCTAAACTAAAATGAAAATACTGAATCAATCCAGAAATGTGAGAACTCCACGCGCGTTAAATCTGCCAACGGGCAAGGTTCTTGGATTTATACTTCACGCATTGATGAGATGTTTCTTCGACGGATAATACAAATAGCAAGTTAATTATTGCTATCATAACAATGTGTTTTGTTTTTTCTAAAAAAGAGAAATGGATCTTTTGGTTACATATTTGTTAAATTGAATTATTTAGATGTTTTGTACATGCTAAAATGATATTCAAATTGACATTTGTTCATTCAAAAGGAATCAGGTAAATCACTTTCATTATTCACAGAAATGACTGCGTTTAGCAAGAAATTTATTATGTAAGAGTCCAACATGTTCGTTGTTTATACTTAAAATCTTAATTCCAGATTTAACTGCAGATAAGACGCATACCATTTCTTTTTATAGTTTTTTTCTGCCAAGACCAAGACTTGACTAACTTGTTGATAAGGAGATACTCTATGTTTAAAACATTTCTTTTACTCGAATACAGGTATTGTTCAATTAGGGTATCCAGTTCAAGTACAATAATGACAGTTTGAATAATTCCATTTTAGACAATTCATTGTTTCTCTTAAGAGCATAAAGTTTGTTTTTTTCAAAAACACAATTAAATATACAACAATGTTTTAAAAACATACACTAGTATATGATCAATCATTTGTATGTTGTTTAAAAGCGCAGCTTGCGTATCACCTAAATTCTATGATTATTTGATTTTTATACATTATACGCAAATTAAGAGCCACTTTCTTTGAAACATCTGGCAATATCGAAATTACACGAGCATCTACAAAATAGAAATGCTAGAACTCTTTTAAGTCAAATATACATAATAAATAATCAAATTCGCCATTTTTGCAACAGAAAGTTCTTGGTTAGAACATAACGCAAAAAGAAAGTAATGTGAGGGATGGGATTTGCCGGCATTTTTGCCGATACTGTGCAGCGACATTTCTACTATTATAGCACAGGGGCACTTATAAGGTGCTCAGGTACTGAACCCGGCCGGTCCATTATACTGACACCGACGAATCAGGCGTAATGATGTCCCCTTTGCTCCGAGCGTTAGGAGGGAAGCCATTACTACCAACTTTAAAGACTTTGATTTTACCCGGCCGGGGTTTGAACTCGCGACCTCCCGATTCGCAAGCCGACGCTCTACCGCTTGAGCTATTGCGGTCGGTGAAAGTAATGTAAATAAATGTAGTATGCAGTACTATGCACACATTTTAGACGGCTTCTTGCCGTCACGAATGTTTGGGTCTGACTGAAATGTGTTTGGCCTGCCGTTTACAATCACCAGAAGCTGAATACTGAAGATACATTAATGCTATTTGGTATATTTCCAGAGAAAATGAGTAAATGGGTCAGAATCAATGACATATTGTTGTCAAATGTAACCTGGGTGATTACAGTGTCGTAAAAAGACACAATTTTTAAGCAAGGTCGTCTTTGAACGTTTTGCGTGCTTGCTTCTGAAGTCTATGACACTGTCGTTTTCATGCCCTAATGTAGCATGTTTTATGTTGACGTGGTCATCATAAAGTTTACAAGGAATCCGTTTTACCTTGAAATATTGCCACAAATCTAGGTCACTAAACTTATTGCTTGAAGTAAAAAGAGACTATATACAATGATACGGATGTCAGTTCAATACCTTTTGGTATGATAAAGACCTACACTAATTGTAAGTTTTTGACAGTTCACGTAAAACTGTACGTTTCCTGTGCATTTTGAAACTTAAAGGATTAAACTATAAAACATGTTGGCAAGTCATGACTGTCACTTAAACACTCATTGTTATGCTCCGATCTTTTCGTTATAAAATGTATTAGGCCAGCCTTTTCCTGTCCGATTGGTGAATATGCAATGATGCAGTCTGACGCATTTTAGAGGGAATGAGTCACTAGGTCAGGGTAAATCTGTCGGAGACAGACGACATATTGTTGCAACATGCATTCTGGGATAATTGCATTTTCAGCCTAGAGTCTAGAAATGACTCTCCCCAGAGACTACGCTGGCCTTCGCTTATTAAATAGTTTATTTTATTCCTATCCATATCCGTCTTCATAGCGTAATGTTTTGTACAATTCTAAACATTCCTTATGAAATGTACATATATAGTAACTCAAATTGTAATATTAAGCATGTGAAATAGATTTAAGCCTCAAGATCCCCTACACAACTTACCGCCCAACAATTGTCCTAAATGAATAAAAGCATTTTAATACCTTTTGAGCATAGTTGTCATTAGTGTCGCTAAAAGGTATGTCTGTCATTTGCCAATTACAAAATTAAAAATAATAACACCAAGCCAAACATTGCAAAAGACGGTCACCTGTCGTGGTTAGTATACACTTAATAAAAAACTTTAATAATAATAATAATAATAATAATAATAATAATAATAATAATAATAATAATAATAATAATTATTATTATTATTATTATTATTATTATTATTAAATTAATATTATTAGTAATATTATCTGTTCTTGAAAATCAAATTATAATTACTCAAAGTAAAAAATCTGACATAATATGATACATTCACTTGATCAGAACATTACCTTTCATTATCATATAAATGTAACTTATGCACACTTTTCAGATGTTTCGTGTCCGACATTAACATTTTGGACTCTGGTCGTTTCTTAAAAGAAACATACCAGTCCAGCCGTTTCACGTAGTATAATGGCTTATAAAGATGCACTTATGCCATTTGAATCATTTCTAGACAAAAAGGAGTCATTGGGTCAGTTAAAATATCGCGAAGACTGATGACATATTCTTGACACATGCAATCCGGAGTGTTTATGTTTTACAATCCTTCGTCTGAAGTCTTGAAATCTATTCCTCTGAGACCACGCATACCGAGGAATAGAATTCAATTAATGTTCTAACCATTATTCAGCTAGAAATCATTACAAATATCATAAACATGGTCAATCCAATACATTTTGAATGACTTATGCAGTAATGCATAAACAACTGAGTACGCTTGGCATGCCTTTAATGTGAATCGCTATGTACTTTATAGTACTGCTGTTGCACAGGCTTTGCAATCGCGAAAAGGCAAATGGTCAAAATTGAGAAAATTGCCCATAGTAGACCGCTATAGGATTATAATGATATAAACGCACTCGCAGATTAATGCGCACAGCGTAGCCTGAGTGCAGCCTATTGCGAAAAGGAAAAAGTCACCCGGTAGTGGGTCAACCCTGCACGACGTACGCGTCCAGTTTTCGCATGCCGCCTTGGTGCAGGCTGATCAACTTGCAGTCAGTAAACTTTAAAGTAATATCTTTATACACCATTAATTTATTTTGCTTAAAGTACAATAGACATTGTAGGGTTATTATCTGGAAACAAAACAAATCGCCTTGTCGGATTAGCTCCTGAAACCGTTTAAGCAAACATGGAAATATGACACATGCTTTCGACGAGAAATTATACATGTACTTTAAAGCGGTATGAGTATATTTTGTCTTGTTTTCGTAAGCGCTCGTTAGTGGCCATTTTTCATAATCTTACCACTTCCTTTTTAGTAAAAAGCCAGAATTTAAAACGAATGTTTCTCTAATAAGGTTCACATTTTCCTTAAAGTATTCGTTGGGCATATGTTTATATGTTTCTGTATTTATATCTTGCTTTTAAACAAATGATTTATTTGAAACAACTGTAGATAATAAATAACCAGACACACTGTTATAGCAGTTAGTCGTTTGTTTTTTCTTATATAAAAACAATTTTCATAAGTTTGTGTTAACAAACAATTACATGCACACTATAATAACCATGTCACACGATAGCATATGGAGAGGTCCGAGGTACAAGGGCTAAACCAGAACCTCTGAAAGAAGTGTTAAAATAGTAAGGACATAAATCACTTGCTTACGCTCTAGCAAGTACATTGGTAGATCCATGTCTCGTTGGCCTGGTGTCAGGATATTGTGACTTGATCTGGTATAATGCAAGATGTTCATGACGTAATATTCGCATTGAAGGCATCATTATCACATTCGGATAACATATCAACCAAAACCGCTTTTATTAATCAACATTTTTCACAAGTAATATATCCACCACACAAGGAAACGTTTCCCTGAAACATAGACTACAATGTCACCAAGAAAAGCTCGTATTCGTATAGTTCATTTGATTATCATTGTTAAACAATAAAATTTTGATGTCCTTAACGGTAATTGTCAGATTATACTTTTCTGCATCAGTATGCATATTTTTCTCTTAAAGATGATATAAATTATTTTCCCTTTTCGAATCAGTATTTAACTAAGAAAGCGTTACACGGCAAGAAAGCTACGGTTCTGATTTTCTCACAAGCATTGGTAAAAAAAATATTCTTTTTCCAACGAAATGCATATTAGTCAGTTTTTTTTCAATACAGTGAAATAGTAGGAATATATTTCTTATATAAACAACGATTTCACTTTTTATAACATAATCTTTGACAATTAATTTAACCAAAACAGTGGTATTTTCTTTTATAGACAATCATATCCATTCCGTTTTAGTTTAAACGAAAATACATCAACTAAAACTTCAACGGCCAACTCGTATTTTACGATAATATCGCTAAGGACCGAGATGAGGTTATTGTAAAATGTTTTGTTGTTGGATGTCATTCGTACAACTAATCGATACCGTGATATAATTATGGTCCTAGTTAAAATGAATTCCGGTGTCAAAGAACGGAAATATGACACAACGGGCGTTCGTATTGTTTAAATTATTGATATCTGAATCAAATCAAAGCGGACTAAAATGACAGGCGGGCTCCCTCTTGCGGGATTTTTACTGACACCCAGCAGACACCTTTTCAATAGTGTAGTCACCACACAAGGGCTAGAACTTGCGGGATTATAAGAACATATGCAAGAAAAATGGTTTTCATGGCCAGGCTATTTTTTTGCCATGCATGCAAATGATATTTAGACATCGACTTTGTTCCTATTTCCGAATTTTGTGGGTTCATTTTGTCCGGAGATAAGTCGAAATTGTATCTTCATAGTTCTTCAAGTGAAAGCAGCGATAAAATGATGGTAGTGATTTGTATAATCATAATTATATGAACCTTATTCATGTTAACGAACTTTCTCAAACCATGGATCTCAATTACGAAAGGCATAAAAAAATAAAGATAGCAAAATAGTCAACGACCGTAACAGCATTGGTCAAATAATGGTCTTATCATCCATCATGCATATTTGGAAAGAAACGTTTTAGTATAAATCATAGATGTATGTATCTAATTCGTGTCAACTTTCTTAAACCGTGAATTTCAATTACAAATAATGGTCAATGTTATTGTTTACTTTTCACAACCAATATGTCCTCGGAATCTGTCTTTATGTATTGTATTGCTTTTACATCGCTGTTCAGTAATAACAAAATATTTTATTGGAAGAGAGGCAACAGGGTAATTGTATAGTCCGTAAACCACTAACTGCTACAAACAACTGGATCTATTTTTAATTTAAAGTTATATGTTTACAACTACATGCACATGACTTAGACTAATTGCACGAGTATTGACCAAAGAACAAAAGTGTAAAATCCTGAGAGTACAGCACTCGTTTGGGGCTGGACAGTAAACACTATATAGCTACACTCTTTGGCTAGGCTAAGTTTCATGCTTAGCACACCTGTAGTTAACTTATCATCTCCAAAAGTGTGGCTTAGTTTCATGCTAAGCCCACCTGAAGTTAACTTATCATCTTCAAAAGTGTGGCTTAATTTCATGCTTAGCACACATGTAGTTTACTTGTCATCTCCAAAGATATGGCTTAGTTTCATGCTAAGCCCACCTGTAGTTAACTTATCACCTCCAAAAGTGTGGCTTAGTTTCATGCTTAGCCCACCTATAGTTAACTTATCACCTCCAAAAATGTGGCTTAGTTTCATGCTTAGCCCACCTGTAGTTAACTTATCATCTCCAAAAAATGTGGCTTAGTTTCATGCTTAGCCCACATGTAATTAACTTATCATCTCCAAAAGTGTGGCTTAGTTTCATGCTTAGCCCACCTGTAGTTAACGTATCATCTCCAAAAATGTGGCTTAGTTTCATGCTTAGCCCACTTGTAGTTAACTTATCATCTCCAAAAATGTGGCTTAGTTTCATGCTTAGCCCACCTGTAGTTAACTTATCATCTCCAAAAATATGGCAAATGATTTCGTACCTCATTAAACATATTTGTTGGTAATAAAAATATTAATTACTTAGACCATAAGAAAGGAATTCATTTGAAATGTTGAAAACTGTTTAAGGATATTTTTGTAGTTTGTAATATCCAAGAGTAAAATAGCTAAACTTAAACGCTTTAAATCTATGACCTGAACCCGTTGAAATTAGTCAAATATTTAATCGGCAAAATTACAAATTAGTCTCTAAAACTAATAATGTATCGCGTACATTACAGAGGTATGACATTAACAACAATAAAATAAGTTTTTATCTGTTCATTGTCTCCATTATGAACTACGAGATGCCTTCAAATAGCTTTAAAGACTACATGCAAGAAATAAATAAAGGCAAATTGGTGTTCTAATTATGATCAAATGGCATGCAAGTATTCTGAAAGTTTTGTAGTTGGCGAAGCATTGGCTTCATTTGAATGGTTGTGTATATCACTATGCACCATGTTAGTGTTTCTTATTGAATTATTAATATAAATTTGAACTTATAATTGCAGGCAGTCGCAATTATGACCATGAAATAAATATTTTAATTTACTGACATGATAAGGACGTAGGGTACATAAGGGCTGATTGAAGATAATGTATTTGAATGAAACTTTTTTTTATTCAAATCATTCACTCAATTAAATTCATTAAATACTTCATTATGACCATTAATTAATTACATATTTATTTATCTTGCTAATTACCATTTTTTTAAATAAAATAAATGTTAAAGTTATATTTTTATTCACCCTGCGTTTTTTTTTCCGATTCAGTTTACTGATTTAACCGATGATGGCGAATTAAAGTAATATTAGTTTGAAAAGTCGTAACGTGTCTATTTCATTTGTGCCACTAAATATATCTAAATGCCAGTCTAATGTGACAGCAGCATTGTTTTACGGTAAACATTGCTGTAATAGTAATTGTCATCAAGCAATGTCGTTAATAAAACCGTGTGACCATTTTCTAACTGAGAAAAATGAAAAGCATGTAGTTCATTTTTTCTTAAACGGGCGTGTTCATGTGTATCAATTATCAGTATAAAGCGCAATACACGGCCTACTACTTTTGCCAAAAGTGTTTTTCTAGTCATCAAGTCATTTCGGAATCGTTAAAACATATGATTTACATAATTTATATAATAAAATTAGCACAAATCAACATGAACTGGAATTTCATTAATCAGGCACAATGATAATAACGGAAGGGATATGCAATAGCAATAAAAATAAAAATAATAATAATAATAATAATAATAATAACAATAATAATAATAATAGTAATAATCACAATAATGATGATGATAATAATTATAATAATTATAATAATAATAGTAATAATAATAATAATAATCATAATCATAATAATGATAAGGCTAATAATAATAATAATAATAATAATAATAATAATAATAATAATAATAATAATAATAATAATAATAATAATAATAATAATTATAATAATAATAGAAGAAGAAGAAGAAGAAGAAGAAGAAGAAGAAGAAGAAGAAGAAGAAGAAGAAGAAGAAGAAGAATCATAATAATGATGATTATAATAATAAAATAATAATAATAATAATAATAATAATAATAATAATAATAATAATAATAATAATAATAATAATAATAATGACAATAAAAATAATAACAATAAACGTTCTAAGAATCATTATACGTTAGGATTAGGGAGAGATGACCATAAGGTAAAGGGTCTTGAAGTTCATGTACCGGTACTTAGCACACATGCAAATGCGATATCATAAAACAATAACATCTGTTAGTAAACCAATCGAATTTATTTTGCTCCACCTATATGTTACCAAAACGTTTTTGGGATTAACCACCTCCATTCAATAAAGTAATGCCAAATATCAGAGTTAACAAGCGACACATTTGATAAATTAATGCTATCCAATAAAATGAAGTTCTATGTATTATATCGAACTTCCAAGTTCTACAGCTGTTTTGTTTCAATTCGAAGTCGTTTTCGAGTTCATAATTTGTTCATGTTCTGTCACCATCAGCGGTCCGCAATTTTACCATTGTTTCTTTTCAATCTTTCGTAATACATTTTGTTAAAAAAGCATAAAATTCATATTTAAATTGAAACAAGTATTTGCTGAACATGTACTTAATTGTTACAAAAACAACATGGCATGTTCAAAATGTGGTCTCTAGATTGATGACATTGTTGCCCAGGGTTTCTACAATGTGATCTAGTGGCCAATTCTTAAGCCCATGTGACCCAGATGTGAAATTATCCAAGCTTCTTTTTGCAGAAAAGTATTCTGGTCAAGTTTTATTTATATGAATCTAAAAATATGAATGTGGATAAGGAATATTCACAAATTGCTGCTCACAGGTGATTTACTTTGGACGACGAAATAAACCACACTAGAAAAAAAAGCTTACAATCAGCATACACTCCTCAGGTGAGCTTTAAATACAACACTTCTACATTTTATATCTCATTTTCACCGACGCAAATACGCTGTTCCTTGTATGATTAAAGAAACTTTAATCATTTTGTTACAGTTTGTGGTGTAATGATACAGTAACTATGTCTGCCTCGTGAACGTTTCCAGAAAACAGAGCCTATAAAGTACACACCACTATGATAAAAGCATCCAGTTAAGAACGGCTATTTCGAACAGAACTCATTAAACCCATAGACGTGGGTGATAATTCACCGAGTACTTGAAACATCATAAGATAGTGAACACCTACGCCATATTAAAAAGACAGCCTCGTACCATCATTGCGCCAAAACGCACACATTTACTACAAAAAAATAGTTAAAAATATAATATAACGGCAGTGTAAAACTAAGAAAACTAGAAAAATATCTCGTAACGTGTTTCAACATGTCAATGTATTTCAACATTTATCTTTTAACAGAATTGTCTTTCCTTTTCCTCTGAAATTTTATGTTTTTCATCGTGTGATTTTTCAATTGTCTTTTTATGTACGAGAATATAATATAAGAGTAATCATGTACCAGTATAAGAACCGGCAGCCTCTACCCTCGACCCTTATATTGCCGTATTCTCTCTTGTCATTACTAGTCTTAGAATTTCACAAAATTTGAAATGCTTAGGGTCAAAATTGACTTTTATCAGTTTAATAACTTTGCACTGTGTAAAATGAATATGTATTTTTTTTCAAACAGAAATGTATGTTGAGCAATGTAACAAAACTAAAACACGTTTACTTGAATATTGTTTTCATAAATTACCACAATAATAACTGTCAGTCAGTCCGTCAGTCCGTCAGTCTGTCTGTCTGTCCGCTAAAAATCTGGATCCTTTGATAACTTAAAAAAACTATTAAAGCTAGGCGCATGAAACTTGGTATGTTAATAGGTAGCAATGTGTACAATATGCACGCACAAAGATTTGGTCGCTACCTTGAAGGTCAAGGTCACAGCATGACCTTGCAGGAAAATCGTGTCCGGCCTATAACTTTGTTATTTGAAGTCGGATTTTAAAACTATTTCACAGAAATGATCACCATATTGAGATGACGTGTCGCGAGTAAGATTTGGGTCGCTACCTTGAAGGTCAATGTCACAGCATGACCTTGCAGCAAAATTCTGTCCAGCCCATAACTTTGTTATTTGAAGTCGGATTTTACAACTTTTTGTAACTTTTTGTTTTTACAACACAGAAATGATCACCATATTGAGATGACGTGTCGCGCACAACATTTGGATCCCTACCTTGAAGGTCAAGGTCACAGCATGACCTTGCAGCAAAATCGTGACGTTTTGGATAGCGCATTCAGGTGCACTTACCTTAAATGATAGTGCATTAAGGTGCTCATACCTTAAAAAAAGGCCAAAAATAAATGCCATAATAAGTTAACAATTATTTAGGCCAGGTGAATTAAAAAAAATTATGTGAACCCCAACTATTGTTTGAGTGGGAGGAGACTATAGATTTGCCCTGTCTGTCTGTCCATTTGTCCAACAAAAAATCTGGATCCTGTGATTACTAAAATTACCTCAAATTAATTATAAATGGCAATAAACAGGAGCGTATGATAATTAAAAAAACTTTTTGAGGGACCGGTAGGGGACTACGGTATTGCCCGCAATACTATCAAATGCTTGTTTATCACATAACCTACCGCGCGAGCGTGAGGTAACACTCGCGCGTTATTTTTGGTAACTCACTAGTTAGTTTTCGTAGTGTGACGTCATTGTCGTAGCGTGACGTCATTAAGTATGTGTGATGTTTATGCCATTTCCCGATCACTTTGTTTTCGCCGTTTTATGCATTTTGTTGGACAATTTCATTTTAATTAATAAATAGATAACATTTTAGTCATGTTATAATCGAATCTGTTCCCTTTGTGTGGAAAATGGTCGAGTAAAGACTGGAACTATCTTTTGTACGGAATCTTCCAAACCAAATTACACATGTCAAGGCCGACTGTTCATACTATAAAAATAGTATGCATTGTAAACAAAAAACAGCTGGTGTTTTGGTTATGTGATAAATAGAATCTAATATTCTTGGTCGTTAGGTACTGAAAATATTAAACTCATTGTCTGAAACGATACGAAACTCGGCAAAGAGCCTCGTTTCGTATCGTTTAATTCAACTCGTTTAATATTTTCAGTACCTAATGACCACTCATATCAGATCCTCTATTGAACTTATCTCGCAGAAAACATGTGACAACTTTATCTTTGAGATCTCGCTAATAAGAATATATGAATAAGTCCTATGAGCATTGCAAAATATACCAAAATATACCAAAGGTACTCACATGCAAGCCAAATGTAAAAGTAAGAACAAATCTGTGATGAGTCTTTTTACAAAAGGAGCAAGCTCAGCATTTACCGCCTTAGAATGGTCAGTCGGCAAAAGGGACCAACTGGGTGCTTAAACCGGTTTTACAAAGCTAAGTCACGAATAACATAGCCGTACATTCATGAAGAACAACATATTTTTTTCGCACAATAGCAACTCGAGACAAAACTAAAACCACAATCGTCCTTTCGGTTAAATATTTGACGCTTCAGCTTTAAGTCTTTCAAATAGTACTAGTTTTTGCGCTTTTATATTCTGAATTGTGTGCAGGTACAAATGTTGCTGATAATTGAATAATTCAATCTGACTAACTTACGCCGAGTGTTGACTTTTAATCACATTTACCTGATAAACATTACCTCTCCTGACAACTTGTAATTCTACCATATGATATTATCGTACAACGATTTAACAACTGCAGCTATTCTGCATTGTTGACAGAGCAAGAAAGAAGTAACACTTTCACTTGGCGAAACTCTTCACTCCCCTTCAATGTGTTTCTTTTCGCAGAGAAAAGTAATTTCTTTCCGCCGTGGGGCGTAATTTGCATCTCGGTGAGCCGGACGAACAGATATGAGACACTGCTTACATACGTTCGCACGCAGCTGTTCTCGTGGTCCATTTCCGTGGTATTTTATTATCTGTTGTGAACAAGAAGGAGACAAACGGGTCTGGTGTTTATGTCATTCACAGCTATCGTGTCGGCGTCGACGCCTCCGAGCTTCTTGTAAATGCCATAGATACCATCAGAATTTTTATCGCTTGCTACGTCTTTGTTATTGTGTTAAAATCTTTATATGCTGAGTTCCTCATATTTTAGAAATTGTTAAGGACCAGTTTATAAGTGATTAAGTTACTTTTATATAATATTTGCAATAAGGAACGGACATTGCAGGGTTACACATTAAAATACTTATGCTCTTTCAATGATTTTGATTCCGCTGGGTTTGTACTGTAATTTAATTATATAGTGTTTAAATGAAAGAATATTTTTTAAGCCTATTTATATTGCGCTTTGAGACAATTGATCCTTAAAATCACGTTTTATAAAAATATTTGAAATTCTCACTGGCCTTGTAAGGGTAACTGAAAGATTGTTGTTGATAAGGTAAGCTCAACATACTACAACATTCCCCCTTTTTAGTTTGACATAAAACTGTTTTTGTGACTAATGGTAACATTGATAGAACACATCTTTTACCTTCTATTCCAAAACATAAAAAATATAAATTCATCAACACTTCCGCTGATGACCATTTATTCAGTGAACACAGATTTGGTTTTCATAAAATTTTGTTTAAATTTTTAATATCTCGTAAAATGGAAAACAATAATTTAAACCAAGACCCTCAAATAAATTGATTCAGACTTTTGGTGATTATCAGATGTTTGTGTTTTCTTAGGATGTTTTACAAAGGAAAAATGATAATAACATGACTGATCCTTTTCTAAGTTACTGTGCAAAAAGGCACAAGATTTGAATGTAGTCCCTTACAGAGTTCTCTTTTAAAATTTGTTGTCTGACCTTTGTGTACGAGATAGCAACGATGAAAGGTTAAATACAGCTGTCAAAGATTTTTTAATATATTCATTATTCGAACTCATTGTGGTTTGAGTTAGATCTAATAACCCTTCAACGCCAATGCCACTATCACACATATCACTTTTGTTGGTTCTATGCCGCTTTGAAATATTTGACATAAAATAAGTAGAATTAATAATATCTCACAAACTGCATTGAATAAATGATGTAGCACAGAGAGACGAACGTTTATTTTAATAGACTAAAGATTTAAGAATAAAGAGTTTCTAATTGATATAACAAATTAAAATTACCGGAGTATGTCATAATATCATACTGTATAACATGAACATTTAAACTAAAGGGCCACTATGATGGGGATCGAGTAGATTATTTAAGTATAAGTTAATGTTTCTTAGAACAGATTCGATTAAACACATACCGCTGTTCCTTTGTCGGCGTGGTAAAGTTATTAAGACGGAGTGTTGTTTGATCTTAGTTCATATAGCGTGATATACAAACAAAATAAAACAGAATAAATAAAAAAAAAACTTGTTGCGCTAAGCAGCTAAGCAGAAACACAATATTAACTTAATTGTTGACGAGTGTTTTGTGAACCTGTATGAACATTACAGCAATATTTTTGTATATATTAATGCAGAAATCAAACCTGATAATTTGGTGAATTAAAAAGCTTTATTTGCGATGGCATTGTAATCATGATGCATCAGTTAGCTTAGCTCTTTATTTAATTTTATGTTTACCATTAACAACAGACATTTATTAAAACTAAACCGAAAATAACTGAAATGTAACTGAATTAAATGTTGATATTTAAGTTGACAAAACCGGAATTGTCATTGTTAATCACTTATCACGCGAAAGGGACGACTCGTTGGGTCCTAAGTGAATCCAGTAGGCGAATGTGAGTTGAGTATTATTACATGGACATTCTAAAGTTAAATCATACTCTAAAATAATGTAGTATCCATTTAGAAAGCTCACGTGAACATATTCATATAATTTGTGATAACAGTGTTTGTGCTGTTAATGCATCATTTAAATGTTATACTTTTCATATTTGAAACTATAGTGTCTCCTACAAGACACACACACACATGCACACATGCACGCACGCACACACGCAAGCACGCACGCACACACACACACAAAACACACACACACACAAACACACACACACACACACACACACACACACACACACACACACACACACACACACACACACACACACACACACACACACATATATGTGTGTGTGTGTGTGTGTGTGTGTGTGTGTGTGTACAAATACAAACTAAGATCTTAACAAAAATAAAACAATATTCAGCAATAATATTAAAGTATCATGGTGAACGTACATAGGTGCCAAGAACTCGAAAATTAACCTTAATCGAGAATAGAATGCAAACTTGATCATTGTAAGTAAACCCGATCTCAAGATTCATCATCTAGTATCCGCCCACTTTACCGTCCTTACATGGGTATAAAACACCCGTCGTTTGCTATCACTCTCAAGTGTGATAAATCGTGCGTCGTTCAATGCAAGTTTTAAAAGACAATACGTCCGATGAGTCTTCAGACTTACATTGGGCTGAAAATATGCTCGAACTATGAACACATGGACATTGCATGTTGTCCAAATGTATAGAACAGTTAATTTAGTAACGCAGCTAATCCTTTAAGAAGCACATGTGGGAAATTTTAAACAAATAAATCTTACAACCCTCGTGGTAATAAGTTGAAGTTGTACAAATCTGTAATAAAACCTAATAACCACTCGCAACACATCGGCAATTCCTACGAAATAGGCTTGTCCGGATATCTTCATGGAGTTACGAAAGAATGAGAATAACAACAACAATCAATTCCCAAATTTTTTACGCAATTCATAAATGGCTCCGCGCTTCAGCGCCAATCATATAACAACGAAGAAACCAAGCTAACAACAGTATCACCCGTTTCGTTTCTCCCCTGGTTATAAACTCACTGAACATAGCACACGCCATTTCATGACCTACTTCCTCTGCTCAAAATGCCGTCATTGTCATTAAAATAATTCGGCATAAAAGAGCAATTTACACACCATCGCATTCACATAAACGCGAACTTCATTAATCCGGAACACGATGCTCACTGATGGACTTTGTCATGGCATCTCATTTCAGAGCCAGTCCCTATTACAAATATACTACCGTCATTGGTCTCTGTTATATGACCTTCAGTTCTATATTACACTTCTCTCCTTTCGTAGACTCTTTGGCGAAATGAAAATATTTATTAAAATGTAAATGCCAATGATACAAAGTGCAAAGTGTTCTGTAATATTTGATCCAACATAGAATCATAGTACCTTTGTGTAAAACAAACAAAATATTATTGTTCGACCTATCAATTGTGTAAGTAACAAAACTGATTTATTATTTCAAAAACAGTTAGGAACATTGGTAAATAAAAAGTCATGTTAATAAAAATAATGCATTATAGGTTGTTTTATACAAGTTTATATAACCGATATAAATTGTTTCGTTTTTCCATTACAAAGAGGCAAACTTAATAGTCAAGACTATTTACTGCACATTGTTTCAGGTAGTTACTACCTGAGAACTGGTTCTACTTGTTACTTTTTATGCCGTATCCCTCTTCCGGCGAACAGAACGATCGTGATTCTGTTAGTATCATTGTAACAGATAATCCAAGGGATGATTGTCCCGAGGACGGAATTACCCGAATAGTTCCGATTGAGAGGCAATTACAAAAATTACCAGAACTGTTGTCCTCACCGGCTTTGAACATGCCATGATTAAAATAAACAATGAAAATATTGTATGCTACACATTGTTAATAACTAAAAAAGACGATATCTTATGCACAACCACACCTGCATTAAATACAAGAAACGAAAACTTTTTGCATCACTTGTCAGTAAAGCATTGACAATTCTCCAAAAATGAGCCGTAAACAAAAACTGATATAAATTATTTTTCCATAGCATATCTAGCTAATCGAAAACCCATCAATATTTAAAAACACAGTGTTCACATGTGCAGGATTGAGGCTTTTCACTGCAAAAAGGTATTTGCAACACCTCTGAATTATATGTCTCGCTTCTATTGTCAGAGACCAGAAATAATTTCTTGCATATTTAAATACACATACACCTTTCAGTTGTACTTTATGGCGCCATGACACCAACGCTGTATCTGCCTCGAGTTTGGAAAAATTGGAGATACTGCTTCAAGAATTTAAGATGATTTTTCTAAATGGGTGACGAGCATGTTGCAAAGTTTAAAAGTCTTTCTCAAAAGAATTTAAAAAATGCCGCAATATTTCCAAACGTGAATGAAATTTAGGATTAAAGTCGGATTGGTCAAATTCAAATAGGTCAAAACATTTTATCATTCCTTTAAGAAGTGGTAATCATACAAGATGGTAAAGTAATTCTAACTCGTTACTTTCTTTAAATTTGACAACGATGCTTCATTTAATACATCCATGTTTCATGCTTGTTATGACAATGTGGTGACAGTGTTTTAATACGCAAATGATGATAATAATTTCAGAAATTTGTTAAGTTTTATCATTATTATTATTTGTATGCGTCTATTTTGACATTTAGATGTATTTTTAACTCGCATCGATCATCTTAAGTTGTCATGATTCTCCATCCACACAGAATCATTTTACGAGTTCTCAACTGATATTTCTATCACACGTCAAATGAAGTGTTTAGTTCGAGCAATTCTTTCATGCGTTTATACTGGAGATAATAAAAGTCATCTTCAATAAGAATGAGAAATTGACTGTTGAAAGAATTGTTGGCTCTAAACTAAACAAATATCTTTAGACCAATAAAAGAAATTGCGGAGAATTTCTGTGGGACTCACACATTGCTGCTTATTTGATATTTGCATGTTACATTTTGTTGGTATATTTATCTCTCTTCACGGAGCAAGTGTTACACTCCACCACCACCCCCAGCCCCGAAATAGTATTTACTTATAAGGGCTTAAATAAATTAAAACATGGATTTGGTACTATCATAGTAAAATTGCTTCCCTTTGGACTCTTCTTGTTTGCAAAAGAACAGAATAACTAAAATACCTTAAATAAGTGTTCGTTTAATATTTTTTGACAAAATGAACATCCATTTTCCAGAAATGCATCCTTTTCAAGAAAATATGCCAAGACATTTACTAATCATTAGTATATATTTTCCACCCAATTTGGTGAATTGCCGATAAGATTTGCATTGCCATGCGTTTTCAGTTGTAATTATGCTTTACAGAACATCAACATGACCTAAAAATATGTAGCTTCCAACGGTTCTAATTGAACATATTTTCAAGTGCCATAAAATACTGACGTGCATGCTATGCCACTGGCAGCCAGCTTTGTTTTTTTCTAAATAAAGGGATTTCTATTTAACGATTGAATAATAATTTGCTTTTAAGGTTTTCAGTACCACCGGCAATATTCATTTACCCAGGGACGGTGTCAACTTAAAACAAATATATCTTTTTACATTTCTGTTGTAAAGAGCATGCCGTAAATGGCTTGATACCATACGCAGGACTTCATATTATCTTGAAAACTGTATTTGCTTGAGAGTAAACAAGGAACTATACCATAACCATGTTAGCGCCAATGTTATGTCGCAGCCAGGGTTCAAGTTCAGAACCTCCCGAACCTTGTGGCGACGCTGTACCGATTGAGGTATGGTGCGACTTAATATTTCTTTCATGCTATTATGTTGGAGTTAAATTTTATTTATCGAGAGATTAAAGTATATTATCTAACAGAGTATTATGTCTAACTTATGGGCTTTCCAAAGAGAAAATGATAAATTCCGACATACTGTTAGGAAAGGATGGAAAGATATTGTCTAGTGGAACTTTGTGAGCTAATGAGACATTAGAACATATTTAATAAACACCGCAAAGGTCAATTTTTTGTCGTGATAAAGTTTGGAAAAAAAGGTGTAAGCTTTAAACTCAGACTAAATTACTTATTTTATATCAGAAGCTTTACGTGACTAAAATGAAAAAGTATCATGAGGTGAAAATACATGTGTGATAATCATAAACACATTGTTGACCCAGATGGAAAAACATGTTCAATGTAAAACCATATTATAACATTGTTAGCAGTTCGCAATGTATTGAATAACAATATATTAACGTTTAATTGGCTCTGGAAAAATGTTCATTTTCTCAAGTTTAAAGACATATCGATAATAAAACCTGAGAGTATGGGTGAGTTAAAATTGTACAAAATATAGTTTTCAGTTTTCCAACACTTAATAACACGAGTAGTAATCAATTCATCCCTTTGATTGAGGATCGTAGTGAGTTATTGAAACTTTCCACTTTAAAGCTAAAGATACATTACAGTAAACAAGCAGTTAATGTGCTATTCATTTACATCTCGCGAATATTAATACTTCTGGAAAGAAAGTTCCGTGTAATTTGTGTTCATTATGTCTATTCGTTCTAAAGAAAATATCTATTTTAAACTTTCTATAATTTCGTTCCTGGGCTTAGTGACAATTGATTAGAGTCAGAAAAATAAAAGTAGGTCGGTAATGAAGTCTTGAGGTGGCAGTTTAAGCGGTATTTTTATGCTTAGAGATCTCGGAATATTGTATTAGAACGTTTATGAACATAGCCTTAAACAAAAAATCAAAGGTTTTTGTCAAAGAAAACAATATCTTTTTAGCATTAAATGTAATTGTGATTTTATTTTTGAATGTTCACTTTTATGTTCGAAATACCTACAGTTAAAAGTCAGGAATGTAGTAAAGGACCCCGTCATTTCTGTTTAAAATTACATTGAAGATTAACTAAAACTTCGTAAGTAAAACTTAATGAACCTTAAAATCAGAATGACAATTTAACATTTAAAACATAAGTAAATGTTTGCAACCCTGATTACACGAGGGGAAATTGTTTTCTATGGTCCATAAGGGCTCTTATGAAATATATAAAATAGATCTTAAAACGACACATTAAAGTTCTTTCCACTTTGATAATACTTTAAATATTAAGCATATACGAAACTGAATAAAAATATACATACGTGGACATAAAAGGATATTTAGAATGACCCTATTTCCGAGATAAAAACAGCCTAAGTTTTAAAAAAACAACAACAATTTCTTACAGACATACCGCTAAAAAGCACACAAAACTAACTTTATTACCGGGAAAAGATATGGAATATTTTATTATGAGTAAACCTCTTATGACCATTCGTCATGGTAAGTTATCCACAGACTTACGCGTCCTTGTATGGTAATGATAAAGCTTTGTTTGCGATCTCTCTCAAATTTAGTGTCATTCATCAAAAATCCCCATGGACAAGCTTCTGTAATTGAAAATAATATAAAAGCGGAGAAATCGTATACTAACCCTACAATATACTCATCTGTCTCGTTTCTCTGCTGGGTTATAAACTCACTGGACAATTCTTGCCTAATTTCCTTTGCCGATAGCCCCCTCCTAGTTATTACGATAATTCGGCAACTTCGAAACGTATAATTTAAGAGCCGTAACTGTCACATAGACCGGAAATTCATTTATCAGGTACATGGTGCTCGATAGAAGGACATGTCTAACACATGGCATCTCATTCCAGACTCGGTCTTACAAAAAATATCACCATTGCCATCTCTGTCAGTGGTCTCTATTTCTTCGATTATCTCATTTCCTTTCGTAATCTGTTTTTTTTCGCAAATAAATCTTTGCACAAAATGTCAATGCAGAAGGTCCCGGGTTCGGAACCAACAATGACCACGAGCTATTAGTCTAGCATCCCCAGAAAGCCGTTGAAAAGTATGGGCAAGACAGACCAATTTAAAAAAGTCATTGCTGTCATTCTTCTTTTTTTAAATAATATTTAGGCATGGTATGCCCACAACAAATACATCGCTATAAAGCTGACTAAAGTACCATTCCATCAATGTTACTTTTTGCTCCCTTGTAAGCAGTGAAGTTTTTGTATTATATCTCTAAATACCAGAACATGTATCAAATAAACTCTATATTCCAGCTATGGTGACGTCTCCTTTTTGGACCAAAATACTAAAGCTTTGTTTTTTAAATTATTTGCTAGGTGTTTATCAATAATATATTTTACTGAAACTTATATTGAGAGATGGAGAACATATCAGTCTTGTATTGGCGGCTGAATAAAAATGTATGATTTGAGATTTAACATGTGTCATGGCATAAAAGTTAAACACACAAGAAAACAGGAGCAGTTTTAACGTATTGCATTTACTTTGAATATCTGACTGCACACTTTTACCTATGACGTTAGCATCAATTAAGCGCTTTTATTGTAAATTACAATGTCATTTTAAGTGCCGTCAATCTGACGTAATTCTGGCGTCATTTTACAAAAACGTGCCAGAGAAATGAATTTTGACATAACTTCACATGAACTTGAAATATTTTATAAAAACGTAATTGTTTTGACTTGATGTCGATGAGATCTAACAAATTGTATATATTATTATACAATAAATAATTTATTAAAAATAACCTGTGGATGCTAATTTAGCCCTTGGAAGTGAATACTATTGACAGCACATTATTCCAGATGGTTACTACTTACGTACTGGTTCTACCCAGGGAATGGGATGCTGAGAGGAGTTACAGAGGTAAAAGAGCATGTAATCTTATGTACTTTAATTAAAAAATATTAAAACTGTAAATAAATGAGGTATTTTGAAGTTTGATTATTACTAAAATGTGTTGCCGTCTGTGCAACTGTAAACATTGGTTAATCTGCATTGTATAAAAATTGCAGCAAGTATTGTAAAACGAGCCGTGCACCATTAATGGGGAGACAACAACCACCCAGCAGAAAAAAGCTTAAAACGCCACGTGTCTTGCATCGCCATGACCAAAAATTCACTTTTAGCTTATGTCAATGGAAAGCAGTCAACGTCACTAGCGACATCGCCTGCTCTTTCTGCTGACATTCACGGTTGTAAGGGCAGAAGTATATCTTAAATTGTTTTGTCGCATTGTTACACACAAATACGTACTTAACATATATCCTTGGTATGGTACATCTGCTAAGATTATATGAAAAAGTCCTATGAGCATTGCAAAATATATACGAGCATTTGAAAAGGCACGGGACAAAGGTATTCACATGAAAGCCAAACATAAAAGTATGAACAAATATCTGTGTTGAGTCATTTTACAAAAGAGCAAATCCAACAGGTACCGCCTTGGAATGGTCACATATATTGATATCTGTCTAAGGATTACATGGTGTAAGAAAAACCCGAAAACGAACAATACAAGTGTCTTTGCATATTGCTTTGATTGTTATAATTATTATTATTATTATTATTATTATTATTATTATTTTTCTGATGATGATGTTAAAAATGATTATAACAAGTATTATTATCGAAACTGTTTATTATTTTTGTTATTATTATTATTATTATTGTTATTATTATTATTATTATTATTATTATTATTATTATTATTATTATTATTATTATTATTATTATCATTATAGATCCTTTATTAATTAAATCATTGATATTATATCGATCTATTTATTTTAGAATATAGTACTATAAATTATGTCATATGAACCATGTCTTACATATTTGTAAATCACTTATTAATATTTTTGAAATTGTAAAATGTTCTGCTATATTATGTTAAATGCTATTTACCTATTTATCTATTGTTTAAACATGTACTGCCGCCATGCTTTTGACACCACATGGGTCGTATAGCCTTCTGGTTTGCTTTGAATAAACTTTGAATCTTTGAAACATATCATAATGCATATAGCATTAATACTCAAATAAGATAAGATCCTTTTAATGCTGCAATAAACATTTAAATTTTATTTTAAATTTGATAAAAAGCACAAAACAAAGTTATTCACATACAAGTCAAATGTAAAAACGGGATATTACAAATAGATCAAACCCAACAGATACAGCACTGAAACGGACAGTCGGCAAAAGGACCGACTCGTATACCAAAAATCATTATATTACATTAACAATTGCCGTAGACGGTGGTAGACAATTGCTCTTTTTAAACATGATTTAAATGCGCCGGTTATTTTTCATGTTAATCTATTTTGTAAGTAATTTCATGTCTGTAATCAATCAATGTAAAATCCGAATGAAATTTTTATTTGCCACGTCCTGAGACATTCCATAAAAGAAACCTTCTAGGAACGCCGTTACGTTCGTATCATAAACCTCGAGCATAATCTTAGTAGCCATGACTCGCATATACATCAATCATCAATAAATATTTTAAAATTGGCGTTCTTTGGTGCAGGTTTTATCCTTGTACCCCTAAAGTTACTGAAATGCCTCGGGATTCTATTCTTGCCAGAATTATCACGAACCAGTCATACTTTCTTGCATATTTAACGGCACTTACACATTTCGTTTTTTTTAC
Organism: Sinonovacula constricta; assembly: GCA_007844125.1. Taxonomy (NCBI): domain Eukaryota; kingdom Metazoa; phylum Mollusca; class Bivalvia; order Cardiida; family Solecurtidae; genus Sinonovacula; species Sinonovacula constricta. The sequence continues at coordinate 51,525,119 of CM017567.1, read as the reverse complement.
GGCGCCATTGCACCATGAGTGTGTCTCGTACCTGAAAAGCTTGGAGACACCGATTAGACATCGCAAGGTTTTAAGACGAGTCCATGGATATCTTTTTAAGGAACTGACGAGAATGTTGCAAACGTTTCAAATAATTTCTTTAGTTTTATGACAAAGTAAATATAAACCATGCTTTAATAAATTCAAAAAAGACAAAGATTTTAAAATCGCAATGACATAGATTTATGAAATTCAAATAAACCAAACAATTTCTTCAAAGAACCATCCTACACACTTTTCAAATGAGTTTTATACATTACTTTCTTTGAAGAATTAACATCCATTCTTCGCTCCACACTTGAAGTTTTCTGCTTGGTAGCGTCGCGATAACACTTTTAGACATTCAAACGAGTGATGATAATCCTGACAGAATTTTAAATTATGCAATTAAATAAATTGAAAGAACTGACACTGAAGCTCCAGGACTGTCAAAAGATTGTTTAATATTATTAAAATTTAATCAAACTGTCACCAATCGTCTTTAATTAAACATAAATCAAAGTGATTCGACAAATTTAGACTACATGTATTTGTCTTTCTTCGTCGTTTCTTTAATAAACCTTAGCCGTAACCAGTAACAAGTGCAGCATCACTTTTTAAAGGTGGTAACCGACAGTTTGCATATATCAAATTCATGTAACAATACCTTACCACTGGTTTGAAGAATTGGGGCATAATTTCTGCATAAACTCATACTTAAGTATAAGAAATGACAGTTTTGAACACTATCTATATTTTAAGACAGTACAAGTAGCGATAAAAACACTCTTAACGTTTATTCATTTTAAATTTATAAAAAAAGCACGGTACTGATCTTTGCTAAAAATAGATATCGACGTCAGAGTGGATTACCCGGATGGCGATATAACGTATCCGCAAAAGAGAGGTATCACATGTTAAAAATAGCTATCTCTGAAGCGTAGCTCAGATAGGCAATACATGTTTGCATTGAGGAATGGGCGTTTATCTCACTGTTCACACTGATCTAGGTCATCAATGTGTTGTGCAGGACCCTTTCAGGTAAAATGACTAATTTCGTTATTTGAGAAAACATATTTTGGTCCAAACTGTCGGATACCACCTTTAACATTTAGTTGTTAAACAATATTAATGTTAAATAATGTTAAAACTTGTGAAATATCGCATTTGAGCTTATATAACAAGACACCACCGAATTAAAGGGAACGTAGAATTGAATTGAAGAAATAATTTACTAAGCCTGACGGAATAAAGAGTGTATTTTAGGCTTGTCTTATCCAAAGGTTATTTCATTTAGCCCCAGGATGTTTTTTGCATGGCAGTGTACTGGACGAACACAAATAGAGAACACAGCCCAGACACGACCAAACGCAGCTAATCTCGTGGTCCATTTCCGCGATATTTTATTATCTGTCGTGAACAAAAAGGAGACATACGGGTCTCGTGTTTATGTCACTCATAGCTACTGAGTCGGCGTCGCTGCCTCCAAGCTTCTTGCATATTTCATCGAAGTCATAACTGGTTTTTAGCCAACGTTTATATAGGTTCACACTTTTAAACTTATCATCAGTTATTCTTTATCTATTTGGTGACGGCATGCTCATTCATTCAATAAGCCAGTAGTGTTTCTTGCATGTTAAATTGCCCCCGAATGGAGGGGGATTAGCCGGCATTTTTGCCGATACTGTGCAGCGACATTTCATCATTATAGCACAGGGGCACTTATGAGGTGCCCTGGGACTGAAACCCGACCGGTCCATTATACTGACACCGACGAGTCAGGAGTAATGATGTCTCCTTAGCCCCGAGCGTTAGGAGGGAAGCCACTACTACCAACTTTAAAGTCTTTGGTTTGACCGGGCCGGGGTTTGAACCCACGACCTCCCGATCCGCAAGCCGACGCTTTACCACTATTGCGGCCGGTCCCCCAAATGGATGTTTTGGCGACGTTTCGGAGCGCGACGCCTATATTATTATATACTGAAACTTGTAGACGGAGAAAAGGCGTCTATTTTGCAGAGACTGAGACTCTCAATTCGGAATTTGTCTAGTTAGAGACATGCAAACCATGCCTAAAAGTACTCTGTACTGTTAATGTAGCTCGTTTCTTTCAATATTTGATGTGGTTATATTTGATGGAAGATTATGGGTTTATATCAAAGCGTCTTATGCCGATTATATAGACAGCTCTCTCAACACAGCATTCCTTTCTTCATCGGCTTTTATCAAAGCGCTTTTATTACTTGGATAAATTGGTTTCCTAGTCCAAAAATATAATAATAGCAAAATAACTAAACAAACATAACTACAGATGGCCAAAGGAACAGTTATTATATTATACTGATACTTAAAATAATAATAATAATAATAATAATAATATTGATAATAATAATAATAATAATTATTATTATTATTATTATTATTATTATTATTATTATTATTAATAATAAATAAATAAATAAATAAATTCTAGTACGCGAGCAAGTAATACATGGCTAAATGTTCTAACCACCATTTATCAGTAACATTATGTAAAAATCATGAAATTTGATAAACAATATTGTTTCTGTTACTGTCTATTAAAAGCAAGCAATATTATGAGAAAAGTAATTAACCTTAAAGTTAGCGATATTTTATTTCAAGAAATTAAAAACGTTAAAACTTTTGTTTCAATTCTTTAAAACGAAACATAAACATTTGTCTTTTACTATGGCCACACGAAATAAATTAATGTGTCATTTTAGATTTTACATGATCCCAAATTTCCAACACTCAATTACACGATTGGAAACTATTTTCTCTGGTCTTTAGGGACACGTTCAGGCAAAGTGTAGTAAATAATTCAACCAAACGCCCCACTAAAAGTTAGCACATACTTAAAAGGTTCCGACTCAGAGATAAGTTTGTTTTCACTTTCAAGTCTCGAGAGATTTAGCCGAACTGAAAACCACATTTTGGTGCATTCTGTGTTGACGGGTTTCGCTTCTAATGCGTTTTTCATAATTTCTTTCTCGCTGCTGAAACAATTGTTTTTGTCAAAGGTCCTGTCAAGCGGTAAAAACTTTTCAACAGATCCTTCGTGATTCTAAAAAGTCAAACTGTCTGGTTTAAGGACGCTTTATGCGAGCTTGGTTTACATAATTATTGATGAGAAGATAAAAATACAATGAACAAGTAACTAAATGATCAGGATATCAGTCTAAAGTGTATACAAATTTTAAAACAAATGCTTATGGTGGCTTTATTCGAACTTCTGGTCAAATTTGAAAAATAAATTCACAAACACGAAGTTTTAGATCACTTTCATCTTTCATACTCATTAAAAAATCATTAAAGCTTATGGTCGATCCAAAGAAAGTCTGGCATCAAAATTTAAAACATTATTAGCAACGCGAAATACGAGATAAGAGGTAAGCTTTCAAGTTTACAAAATCTGATTTTTCCAACATTCTAAAATTTAATAGCCTAGAAGAAACTCTTTCACAGTGTCTTAGTTGGAAAATGGGTCCAATTTTAGTGATTGTTTCATCTAAACGTTCCACTTAGAGTTAAAATGGATAACCCAGTTACTTACATATTATAAGTATTACTATTACATATATCCATTACCCAAATTCAAATATTGACTTTGATTTTCACATTCAATAGGTAACAACGTCAAATTTGTTGTTTGTCCATTGTATCAAAACAATGTTAATGAGTGTCGACTAGAAGAATCAGTGTGTATCAGTGTGTATCAGTGTGTATCCGTGTGTATCAGTGTGTATCCGTGTGTATCAGTGTGTATCAGTTTTAGCTTTTTGATAAAAATTGTCAACTTTTCCGTCATTTAATTACTCAAGAGGAAATTATTTCCTTGTGTTCCACCAAAGTAGTACTTTACCTAATTTTAGAGCATCACTGAACTTAATGCATCGCTTAATATTAAAGCATACTTGATAAGCAGTTTTATACAGTATAGCTTTCATTATCAAATCTCGGGATATTTTTTAACCAGACATTTTTTCGTAAAATATGTTTTTATGATCTTTGTTTTGCTAAGACGACATTAAGAATTGAATTCGTTTCCCTTATTTACTTCAACAAGAAAATCCTCTCAGTAGATAAATACAATTTATCCTTTATTATTTCAAAGGTTTCTCTAATTGATTAATAACGTTAGGAACATTATGATGTTTTACATAGACTTTCTGACAAATCATTAGAGGCGAAAAGTACATGAGTATAAATATGCAAAAGATGTAATTTATATACACTGTTAACAAAACAGAACATTGCCAAGTAGACTTTGTCGAAATATTTATCTAAATTATCGAGAATCGTGTGCGGAACACTTAAGTTTAATCAATGTCTAGAGTGTTTAGTCCAATAACGAAACAGGGGTTTTCCGGTCTAATGAAAGTAAACAAGAATTAAACGCCTGAGAGCGTGTAATACAACCTGAATCGACATGTCATGTTTTATATTTTACAAAAATCTGAAAGTAGTCATTTAAACACGTTAGGTTTCCATGGTGATGAACTCAAAAAGGTGAACATTTTAAACCAGACGTTTAACAACCAGATGTCAATCTGCGTGTTCTCGGTGTAGATGTCAAATCTAGAAATGTTTTCTTTTTCTTCGTTTAACATAGGTAAACTCTAATTTATCAATTTACATTCACATGAAGTTAGCTACACATCTGTACCCGCAAGATCGGAAACTTGTGTTAGTTAGTAAACATTTCTTAGAACCAAGTATAATATAATTACGCCAGTAATTTAAAATGTAGATATAATTTTTTTTAAATTAAATTAAGAGTTCTGGTAAAGTTGCAAATTGACAAAGCAGAAGACGGAAATTTAATAGTTTTTAAATTAAACTTTGGGACTTTACTTTTATTATAGTCTTAGGCAAACAGCAGAACATTTCATGTATTGAAAGAAATTTATAAAAGAAATCAACAATTTATTTAAGGAATACAACTAAATAAAAACCAGTAAATAGATATTTATATCTGAAGCTTGCTATTTTTATCAATTTTAATACATAAGTGGGAACGAATTCCTGGTAGCCCGAAAGGAGTCAATTTGGTATTAATATAGTGAATTATTCAACGAAACGTTTCACTAAGAGTAAAAACAAACTTGATTGTCTACAACTCCGAGGATGTATTCTTTCTTTTTTTAAATATCGTAAGAATCACTCGAAAATTCGTAACACCGAACTCGTTTGTCCTTTATTCGATTTTAATGCAATATACGAGTCATGGGATAAATTTTAGTGAAGTATTCAACCAAATATTTCATTAAAGTTGACGCAAATTTGATTGAAAACAGTTCTAAGAAAGTGTAGTTTTTATTTTATTAAATCTCTTTGTTCTCGGTTTTCGCTTATTTGGTATTGCACTATTTACAATTCATTTCTGAGCCATAGCTATGCATATTCTTTTCGACAAGAGAATCTTCAGACGAGTTCGGGATCGATTTAAAGCGTCTGTAATTGTGAGTCGAGAGACATTTCACCGAAAGCTTTATCTTACTTAGTATTAATTCATAAAAGTGTGACAGTAATGGAGTGAAATTCACTGAATTTTCCCTTCATATGTCCCAAGGGATCCGATAACGATGTTGCTTTTCGTGTTATTAAATGATGGGACATTATATTGAAAGCTTCAGTTTTGTAAATCTAATACTGATCCTAGAAATAAAACAGTTTCATTGTTGAAATATCAGCATCCTGGACACTGATTAAAATTACTAGATTTGAGATTTCAGAGCATAAATTGCGACAATCTTGACAATATTCTGTTTTAATTAAACGTTTACTCGAGAAACAGATTCACCAAGATTCTTAACAACTTGCCACAAGACCCGTTTAAAGCAAAATGAAGCTTCCAACGTGTTTTTTTTTTTCGATTCAAGTATAGAAACCTAGGAATGAATTAAGAACAAATTATACGTCACTAAAGAGACTGGTTTTGTCGGAGACAAGGGAGAAGAAAATAAACTCTTAATAATGAATTGCTATCACCTGGCAGTAAGAATTGCGAAAGTTATTTCAACAAGATTAAATGTATACAATATTATTTTAATAACGTTGATATTTATATTTAATGACGCTATTACTAAGATCTCAGTAATCGTCATAATTTGGATTGTTTTGATGCAAGTAGATTTCTTTTTCTTTTTACTTCCTGTATTTGAGAAATACCTCAAGCAGTGCGAGGTAAGGGCTCCGGTCTTAGTATTTTAGTTTGCCGGCTGAGCCTTCAAAGGCGGTAACTGCTGGATTTGCTCAATTTTATGTAACGGCTTGCCTTATTCTTTTAACTTTTACATTTGACTGCGTTTCTTTGTCTTTTAATTTTTCATATTAACTTTAAATGGGACATTTGATAGATCAAACTACTTAAGTTCGCCTTCAAAGATATTTTTCAATCCGACAATATTTCCACGGATATGTTTAACTGGTGGAAAGTTAGAAATTTTACCCTCTTTGAATTTCAAGCATGGCCGATATCGTCTTTTATCAAATTAATTAAACACAATACAAGCGTAATGAAGGTATTTTTATTAGGTAAATGTGGTGCAAGTCTAAGTAACTCTACTTAATAATAATAATAATAATAATAATAATAATAATAATAATAATAATAATTATTATTATTATTATTATTATTATTTCCAATGAAGTATTGTCTCAGCGCAACCAAAGACATTATAAAAAGGGGTTTACATCTGGGTTTACATATGCTTTTTTTTATTTTGTCTCATTTTCTTTTATATGTTATCCATTGAATAATACTGATGATAATGACATCCAATTACATTGGGATTGGAGTGTATGTGTTCTGCTTTGACTTGACGAGCCTGTTTCCCTTAAGGAAGAGCAAATGTAATGCTGCACCTCCAATTGAAGAGTATCAAAATTATGGTTAAAATGCTTCAAAAACTGGGTGTAGTATTTTCAAATCCCAACATGGACACGAATGGTCATTTTTTTGTATTTTTACTTTGAAAATTATTTCCGTATCTACCAGATTAACAAAGCAATATGTACAGTTTTTAATTTTATTTAAGTAACTGAATTTTTAACTGTATGAGTTGTGCTAAATTTTATTACAAATTCGTTACTTGGTATATTCAAAGTCTAAAGAATCAAAACTATGTGGGGAAATTATTTTTTTATATTGCAGCATCAACCAACATACTTTATAGGACATTTTGGGCAAATCTGAAGTCAATCGTTGGGCTTTAAAGAGCTCGGTTATTTTTCAATAATGCACCGTAAGCAGAAAAAAAAAAGATAAAATTGGGTTTGTAAACAAATAATTACATATTTGAGATAGTTTATCTAATAGTATATTTTGTTTCTAAGCAAGACTCAATTGCAAAACACTTCTCCTAAAGAGGATATTACATTATATTTAGAAGTTCACTATTTGTAAAATATAGACACATTCAACACCCATTTTAGAGGATAAAAATATCCATAAATTCAAATATGGATGGAGAATTTTCTTAACATATGACATAGACATCTTCATCAGATATAAGACATCAGTTGTGTTAGTTTTTAAATTATGTATATTTTCTGTTACACTTACTTTACCCTAATATGATTTAAAATAGTCGTGTAAGCTATCGAACATAACATGCATTATTTGCTATACAGAAGTGATTGAATTTTGACAATTTGTATGCTACCGTTTGTAACATTTTCTAGATCAAGTCTCTAGATGGAAAATCGATCCCATTATTGAAAGAGTGATTAAAATGGAAAGGACCCAATGAAAAATATTTAACAATTATTTTGTCAGAAAATGAGAGTAAATCTATCATATGTGATAGATTTGACCTGGGCAAAAAATGTTTCAATGATCATATGGGCAAAACGTTTTAAATGTTGGAATTCTTGTTAATGGCAAATTAATGACGTATTCTGTATTTCTCGGCACTCATTAGTTGCTGCAAAGCTCTTAAAATCCCCTTAAACGACAATGTGTATACATCTTTTCAACTCAGTAACACAATTGATAATCGCTAAAGAACAAACTGTATATTTCTACGGAGACAGTTTCTTTGGTGTAAGAAGATCGATGACAAGGGAAAAGAAAATGAATTCTCAACATCTAATAAGCCCTGCACACACACTTAACACTGATAACTCGGCACTTGATTTACAGTGTGTCTTCAAACGGCATGCATACACTTATGGCGAATATCAAATATTTATATTAATATAAATTAACTGTTTTTGAAAACCAGCATTAAACACAGTGATTTTTAAGAATTAAATCCAGAAGGCTGAGTAAAAAAGAAAAAGAAGGATCTATATTTGTCTATGGTCATTTTCTAGTCAAAGGCATTCGGTTTGATAATGGCTAATGAGGATATTTAAATCGCGCAACAGCACAGAAAACACCCTCAACACCGATTCCACAAACATTGTTTCGGTAAAAAATTCTCGTCAGATTAAAAGGTTTTCGCCAATCATAGAAAAATAAAATGGGACTGTTGATAGAATAATTAACTTCAAATCACGTTTTGAGTTATTGGGGGCCACTAACTATACTTTTTGTAGCCAACTTAAATGATAACAAAGCTTACAACTGCAGATTTTGTAAAATGTAAAATTGACCTTTTCATTTAAGCTGCATTTTACGTGAAAGTACGTAGAATTACGTTCAGTTAAATAGGATTTTGCGTGAAACGAATCAGTTTCGTGGTTTCTGGAATGATAAACGATATGTGGAAATTCGAGATTTAAGACATTATTTTAAAAATTATCACATGCAAATGATCCGTTTTGTTGAAAAATTATAACCACCAAACTTATACTGCTTACTGATTTTTAAAAAGTCAATAACCGGCGTTCTCTTTGTCTCCTTGGTACGAGTAAATTGTAACAAAGCTCCATTAAATATTTCGCAGAGACAGCTCTGGACTTAATTACAGAAAAATATGAATATAGTGTATATGGTATAGAAACAGTATGTTGTCTGAGATACCATTTGGTCAACAATGAAGTAGGACTTTTTTAAGTGACTCAAGATGGAAAATACCAATAATGGGAATCAATTGCAACATTCTTCCAAGTCAGTAAATAGGAAGGAAGGATCAACGATCATGTCATATTTAAAAAAAACAAAACAAAACTAAATGAACTAATGAGTTCTCGCATTAAAACATATATTTGAAAACTTCAAAAAATGAGTCCATCTCACATTAAATAAACTTCTGAGAAGACTAAGACGTCATCTAGTAGTTTTATTCTTTAATTATGTTTGTATTGTACAAATTAATAATGAAGATATTAAAATCATGCGAAAGAGTGTAACAGTAAAGCATTTTGTGCAGACTTTGCAATGGTTAATTATGTAAACTTTTTTTGTCCTTCGTTTCTGTTGCTGCCTCTCACGCGCTACTTAGAATGCTGTTTTTTGATTGGCTGATTTCAACTAGTTTAGATCAGTGGATTATGACATGTACTAGATGCCAATTTACAACCATAAAACACTTAAACGAATACTTGAAATTTTACACCCAGGCATTATCGACCCACTAACAAACCCCTCTTTCACATTTTTTATTTTTATTGTGAGCCGAAATCTGTTCTTAAATGTGATTAACGAAAACTTAAATTTTGACTCACGGAATTTTCAATCAGCATATTCCTGGTTGATTAAATGGAAATTGGATGCAAATTCAATTTCGGCTCGGTCGCCGGCTATGACTGTTTAGAGAGATCTTCGATAATACGTCTCACTGAGAGCAAAGTGATGAATTTTAATCTGTTGTGATTGACGAGAATGAGAAAATAAGTTGCATTTAAATAAGCGAGATCTAACCCTTTTCAACATACTCGTCACTGTCGTGGTCGTCGTCGTCATTATCATTACAATTCACCTCCATCAGTATTATTAGCAGCAGAAAGAGCAGCTTCGTTATTATCCTTTTCTAAATCATAACCAACATCACAATTACTCGTGTAGCGTTAAGACGTACTGGACACAATAAAAAGAAAATATTACTGACAGCTGTTCAATTTATTAATCAATTAAATTTTGGTAAAAACCCACTTCCGAACACGTTTGCATTTGCTTCTTCAAATTTCAGCGCATCATGACATTCTCATTAGATTCTTTCTTTACGCAATTAAATCTTGTCTCTGGAATTCCAGTTTGCGATGTTGTATAATTCCATTAGATCGCTTGGCGTTTAATTTCGTCTCTTCGCAGACGCCTACATGGTCTTAATTTAAGTTAAATTACTTGTTTAATTACTCCTATTGTTAGCGCCTTTGTGTAGGTTAGAAGTTAATTCAACCTCTACAGCTAGAACGAGGAATGTTGTGTGCTCAAGTTTGGGTTCGCGTGGTCACGGACGCGCCGTGCACGTGTGTGTGGCGAGGTGTAGAAGAATAGAATCATTGTTGGCAGGTGTTGTCGTACCACAAACAATCTTTCAGAAATCCAGATACTTGAACACCTGACAACGTCATACAAACCGGAAAAAAGGCAATTCCCAATGGAATTGCCTTTTTCAGCGTATTGGCTTGATCGCAATCAAAGAACCTATATCAATACTACACCATTAACGACTAGAAACTCGTCAGGAAATGCGAGGTTAGAGCTCTGTAAAACCGGTTTAAGCACCCCATTCGGTCCATATTGCCGACTGACCGTTCCAAGGCGGGTAACTGTCGGGTTTGCTCTTTTCGTTAAATGACTCCTCACAAATTTGGTCTTACTTTTCGCTTGGCTTTGCTGTGAAATACCTTTGTTCTGTGCCTTTTCGGAGTTTGGTATATGTTGCATTGCTCATAGGACTTTGTTATATATTCTTATTCAGTAAGTCGAGGACCGGGATTGATCCCGTGGCCTCCCGTAACTGGAGACGACACTCCAACGATAGAGTTACCAGTCGGATGAAGGATACAATTCAGTGTAAACAATTCGAAATATAAGCAAAAAATACAAAACTAAAGATGCGTTTTAAAATACAAAATATAACTGCACTTTGAATTAAAAACAAACTTAGTGCCACTAGATCTATATCAAGATACGTATAATTAAGCGGTTTTCGATCAATTAAAGGTTGTATTTGACAATTTGCGTATATAACAAATACATGTAAAATATCTAACCACTGCTTTTTATCTTAATAAATACGCTTTTGAACATTAACTATATTGTCAGAAGGTATTAATGGTGAAAGAAAACCCTCTAAATGTTCATTCTTTCCAACTCTATAAATAGCGCGAAAGTTGTCTGTTCTAAAAATAGATATGGACGTCAAGATGGCTTACCCAGCTGACTATATACCATGGTCTAAAATGTAAGTTGTCACGTGGTTTGCTCAGTTTAAAAATAGCTATCTCTGCAGCGTGGCTCGGATAGAAAATACCTGTTTGCAATCGTAAGTGAAGATTTATGCTTGAATGTTCACACAGCTCTAGGGAATCAGTAAGCAGCATTTTGCAAGTCCTGTTCGAGTAATATTGAGTTAATTAGTTATTTCAGAAAATAAACTTATGTCCATACCTTAGGATAGAACCTTCAATCTATATATTTTCCATTTTTGAATTCTGTTTAATAATTGCAAGTAGTTACTTTAAAATGTAACCATGCGCTTGCGTCGATATACATCATGTGTGTACGTCAGTTCTAAACAGTGTGTTAATTCGGAAGAGCAATGTAATATTTTTGACATACATGATGCAGAACTAATACCCTTGTTTGACAGAATATTCTTTACAGGATATTTTTTCTCTCTTTATTCAAATTATACCACCCATGTTCTTATATATTTTAAGTCTTAAATCTTCAAATGCCTTATGACTTTTGTTGGTGCAATATATTATCAATAAGTACGTCGTGGGGAATTTTATCGGAACGTCATATAGTCATAAAAAACGTTCAATATAAAATTGGTTTTGTGTTTTTCAGTAAGGCATTTTAATATTAAAAATTGTCGAGTAGATATATGAATAATAATGAAACAAATACAAATACAGCAACAATGGTTCAAACAATATTAATATTTAGACAATTTGATATGTTTGTGTGTATTTTTTCCAGGAAGGATAAAAACTTGAGGTTGTAATAGTCTAAGCATAATACACCAATTTTGAACAACAATATGTGCTGAAGTATGACAAATAAGTACCGAGTAAGTTACGAGATGAATACACTGATTAAAAAACGTTTTCTACAATCTTTTTTAGGAACATGTTTCCGGACAATCTGGTCACAGCGGCCTATCAAGGGGTAAGTAGCTCAGCTATTTTCTTCGCTTATTCACATGTATGATATCAAATACAACTGAAGTTAAGAAAATTGAAGTTAAATTCGTGTATAAACTATTTAGAATAATAAGGTTGACGTCTTAAAAAATGTATAAATACAATGCTTACATATAGAGGCGACTAAAAGTGGTATCAAATGTTTACATAATCTTTACACTTCTCGTTATAAAAAATAAACAACACAATTCACATACATGTAGGGGCGCCTTTGGCGTAGTGGACGAAATCGTCGACGTTAAATGTTATTACTGGACGACGTTATACTGATTATATTTTTGTCGGATAAAAAGTAAGAAAAAATAAAACTCCTACAAGTAATCAATATAGTTGTCAGAAACATGTAACCCATGTAGGTGACAATTTGTCCTGTCTTAATAGGAAAACAGACAATAAGTGACAGTATGTTATGTCTCTTAATAGGCAGAAAGAGTATTAAGGCTTGAACAATGGAAAATCCGTAAAGCAGGCCACCTTTATTTCTTAATTCAGACTTTTTTTAATAAATAAGTATTTCCCACAATTCCCAACCAAATACTGTATGTGCATAGTGTGGTTACTCATTTCAATCCTCCAAGACAGTTTATTAAAGTAGCCATATTATTGGGGAAGTATTTTGAATCATGAGGTATTCGGCCAAACCCTATAATGTAGATAGTATTTGTAATCTATTTATAAAGAAAATTCCAGTACCCGAAGGTATAGCTGTGCCCTAGGAATAGATGTAGCTGTACCCTAGGTATAGTTGTACCCTAGGTATAGTTGTACCCTATGTATAGCTGTACCCTAGGTATAGATGTAGCTGTACCCTATGTATAGCTGTACCCTAGGTATAGATGTAGCTGTACCCTATGTATAGCTGTACCCTAGGTATAGATGTAGCTGTACCCTATGTATAGCTGTACCCTAGATATAGATGTATCTGTACCCTAGGTATAGTTGTACCCTATGTATAGCTGTACCCTAGGTATAGTTGTACCCTATGTATAGCTGTACCCTAGGTATAGATGTAGCTGTACCCTATGTATAGCTGTGCCCTAGGTATAGATGTAGCTGTACCCTATGTATAGCTGTACCCTAGGTATAGATGTAGCTGTACCCTATGTATAGCTGTGCCCTAGGTATAGATGTAGCTGTACCCTAGGTATAGTTGTACCCTAGGTATAGTTGTACCCTAGGTATAGTTGTACCCTAGGTATAGTTGTACCCTAGGTATAGTTGTACCCTAGGTATAGTTGTACCCTAGGTATAGTGGTACCCTAGGTATAGTTGTACCCTAGGTATAGTTGTACCCTAGGTATAGTTGTACCCTAGGTATGGCTGTACCCTAGGTATAGCTGTACCCTAGGTATAATTGTACCCTAGGTATAGTTGTACCCTAGGTATGGCTGTACCCTAGGTATAGCTGTATCCTAGGTAAAGTTGTACCCTAGGTATAGCTGTACCCTAGGTATAGTTGTACCCTAGGTATAGTTGTACCCTAGGTATAGTTGTACCCTAGGTATAGCTGTACCCTAGGTATAGTTGTACCCTAGGTATAGTTGTACCCTAGGTATAGCTGTACCCTAGGCATAGTTGTACCCTAGATATGGCTGTACCCTAGGTATAGCTGTACCCTAGGTATAGTTGTACCCTAGGTATGGCTGTACCCTAGGTATAGTTGTACCCTAGGTATAGTTGTACCCTAGGTATAGCTGTACCCTAGGTATAGTTGTACCCTAGGTATAGTTGTACCTTAGGTATAGTTGTACCCTAGGTATAGCTGTACCCTAGGTAAAGTTGTACCCTAGGTATGGCTGTACCCTAGGTATAGTTGTACCCTAGGTATAGCTGTACCCTAGGTATGGCTGTACCCTAGGTATAGTTGTACCCTAGGTATGGCTGTACCCTAGGTAAAGTTGTACCCTAGGTATTGTTGTATCCTATGTATAGTTGTACCCTAGGTATAGTTGTACCCTAGGTATAGTTGTACCCTAGGTATAGTTGTACCCTAGGTATAGTTGTACCCTAGGTATAGTAGTACCCTAGGTATAATTGTACCCTAGGTATAGTTGTACCCTATGTATAGCTGTACCCTAGGTATAGTTGTACCATATGTATAGCTGTACCCTAGGTATAGTTGTACCCTAGGTATAGATGTACCCTAGGTATAGTTGCACCCTAGGTATAGCTGTACCCTAGGTATAGATGTAGCTGTACACTAGGTATAGTTGTACCCTAGGTATAGCTGCACCCTAGGTATAGTTGTACCCTAGGTATAGTTGTACCCTAGGTATAGCTGTGCCCTAGGTATAGATGTAGCTGTACACTAGGTATAGTTGTACCCTAGGTATGGATGTACCCTAGGTATAGTTGTACCCTTGGTATGGATGTACCCTAGGTATGGATGTACCCTAAGTATGGATGTACACTAGGTATAGTTGTACCCTTGGTATGGATGTACGCTAGGTATTGCTGTACCCTAGGTATAGTTGTACCCTAGGTATAGTTGTACCCTAGGTATAGTTGTACCCTAGGTATAGATGTACCCTAGGTATAGTTGTACCCTAGGTATAGCTGTGCCCTAGGTATAGATGTAGCTGTACACTAGGTATAGTTGTACCCTAGGTATAGTTGTACCCTAGGTATAGTTGTACCCTAGGTATAGTTGTACCCTAGGTATAGTTGTACCCTAGGTATAGCTGTGCCCTAGGTATAGATGTAGCTGTACACTAGGTATAGTTGTACCCTAGGTATAGTTGTACCCTATGTATAGCTGTACCCTAGGTATAGTTGTACCCTAGGTATAGTTGTACCCTAGGTATAGTTGTACCCTAGGTATGGCTGTACCCTAGGTATAGTTGTACCCTAGGTATAGTTGTACCCTAGGTATAGATGTACCCTAGGTATAGTTGTACCCTATGTATAGCTGTACACTAGGTATAGTTGTACCCTAGGTATAGTTGTACCCTTGGTATAGTTGTACCCTAGGTATAGCTGTACCCTAGGTATAGTTGTACCCTAGGTATAGTTGTACCCTTGGTATAGTTGTACCCTAGGTATAGCTGTACCCTAGGTATAGTTGTACCCTAGGTATAGATGTACCCTAGGTATAGTTGTACCCTAGGTATACCTGTGCCCTAGGTATAGCTGTACCCTAGGTATAATTGTACCCTAGGTATAGTTGTACCCTTGGTATAGTTGTACCCTAGGTATAACTGTACCCTAGGTATAGTTGTACCCTAGGTATAGATGTACCCTAGGTATAGTTGTACCCTAGGTATAGCTGTGCCCTAGGTATAGATGTAGCTGTACACTAGGTATAGTTGTACCCTAGGTATAGTTGTACCCTATGTATAGCTGTACACTAGGTATAGTTGTACCCTAGGTATAGCTGTACCCTAGGTATAGTTGTACCCTAGTTATAGTTGTACCCTAGGTACAGTTGTACCCTATGTATAGCTGTACCCTAGGTATAGTTGTACCCTAGGTATAGTTGTACCCTAGGTATAGTTGTACCCTAGGTATAGTGGTACCCTAGGTATAATTGTACCCTAGGTATAGTTGTACCCTATGTATAGCTGTACCCTAGGTATAGTTGTACCCTATGTATAGCTGTACCCTAGGTATAGTTGTACCCTAGGTATAGATGTACCCTAGGTATAGTTGCACCCTAGGTATAGCTGTACCCTAGGTATAGATGTAGCTGTACACAAGGTATAGTTGTACCCTAGGTATAGCTGCACCCTAGGTATAGTTGTACCCTAGGTATAGTTGTACCCTAGGTATAGCTGTGCCCTAGGTATAGATGTAGCTGTACACTAGGTATAATTGTACCCTAGGTATGGATGTACCCTAGGTATAGTTGTACCCTTGGTATGGATGTACCCTAGGTATGGATGTACCCTAAGTATGGATGTACACTAGGTATAGTTGTACCCTTGGTATGGATGTACGCTAGGTATTGCTGTACCCTATGTATAGTTGTACCCTAGGTATAGTTGTACCCTAGGTATAGTTGTACCCTAGGTATAGATGTACCCTAGGTATAGTTGTACCCTAGGTATAGCTGTGCCCTAGGTATAGATGTAGCTGTACACTAGGTATAGTTGTACCCTAGGTATAGTTGTACCCTAGGTATAGTTATACCCTAGGTATAGTTGTACCCTAGGTATAGTTGTACCCTAGGTATAGCTGTGCCCTAGGTATAGATGTAGCTGTACACTAGGTATAGTTGTACCCTAGGTATAGTTGTACCCTATGTATAGCTGTACCCTAGGTATAGTTGTACCCTAGGTATAGTTGTACCCTAGGTATAGTTGTACCCTAGGTATGGCTGTACCCTAGGTATAGTTGTACCCTAGGTATAGATGTACCCTATGTATAGCTGTACACTAGGTATAGTTGTACCCTAGGTATAGTTGTACCCTTGGTATAGTTGTACCCTAGGTACAGCTGTACCCTAGGTATAGTTGTACCCTAGGTATAGTTGTACCCTTGGTATAGTTGTACCCTAGGTATAGCTGTACCCTAGGTATAGTTGTACCCTAGGTATAGATGTACCCTAGGTATAGTTGTACCCTAGGTATAGCTGTGCCCTAGGTATAGATGTAGCTGTACACTAGGTATAGTTGTACCCTAGGTATAGTTGTACCCTATGTATAGCTGTACACTAGGTATAGTTGTACCCTAGGTAAAGTTGTACCCTAGGTATAGTTGTACCCTAGGTATAGCTGTACCCTAGGTATAGTTGTACCCTAGTTATAGTTGTACCCTAGGTATAGTTGTACCCTATGTATAGCTGTACCCTAGGTATAGTTGTACCCTAGGTATAGTTGTACCCTATGTATAGCTGTACACTAGGTATAGTTG
Source organism: Sinonovacula constricta (assembly GCA_007844125.1). Classification (NCBI taxonomy): domain Eukaryota; kingdom Metazoa; phylum Mollusca; class Bivalvia; order Cardiida; family Solecurtidae; genus Sinonovacula; species Sinonovacula constricta. Next base: position 51,507,962 of record CM017567.1, on the reverse strand, counting down.
TACCCTAGGTATAGTTGTACCCTTGGTATAGTTGTACCCTAGGTATAGCTGTACCCTAGGTATAGTTGTACCCTAGGTATAGTTGTACCCTTGGTATAGTTGTACCCTAGGTATAGCTGTACCCTAGGTATAGTTGTACCCTAGTTATAGATGTACCCTAGGTATAGTTGTACCCTAGGTATAGCTGTGCCCTAGGTATAGATGTAGCTGTACACTAGGTATAGTTGTACCCTAGGTATAGTTGTACCCTATGTATAGCTGTACACTAGGTATAGTTGTACCCTAGGTATAGTTGTACCCTAGGTATAGTTGTACCCTAGGTATAGCTGTACCCTAGGTATAGTTGTACCCTAGTTATAGTTGTACCCTATGTATAGCTGTACCCTAGGTATAGTTGTACCCTAGGTATAGTTGTACCCTATGTAGTAGTTATACCCTATGTATAGCTGTACACTAGGTATAGTTGTACCCTAGGTATAGTTGTACCCTAGGTATAGTTGTACCCTAGGTATAGTTGTACCCTATGTATAGTTGTACCCTAGGTATAGTTGTACCCTTGGTATAGTTGTACCCTAGGTATAGCTGTACCCTAGGTTTAGTTGTACCCTAGGTATAGATGTACCCTAGGTATAGTTGTACCCTAGGTATAGCTGTGTCCTAGGTATAGATGTAACTGTACACTAGGTATAGTTGTACCCTAGGTATAGTTGTACCCTATGTATAGCTGTACCCTATGTATAGTTGTACCCTAGGTATAGTTATACCCTAGGTATAGTTGTACCCTAGGTATAGTTGTACCCTAGGTATAGTTGTACCCTAGGTATAGTTGTACCCTAGGTATAGTTGTACCCTAGGTATAGTTGTACCCTTGGTATAGTTGTACCCTAGGTATAGTTGTACCCTAGGTATAGTTGTACCCTATGTATAGCTGTACACTAGGTATAGCTGTACCCTAGGTATAGTTGTACCCTATGTATAGCTGTACCCTAGGTATAGATGTACCTTAGGTATAGATGTACCCTAGGTATAGTTGTACCCTAGGTATAGATGTACCCTAGGTATAGTTGTACCCTATGTATAGTTGTACCCTAGGTATAGTTGTACCCTAGGTATAGTTGTACCCTAGGTATAGTTGTACCCTAGGTTTAAATGTACCCTAGGTATAGTTGTACCCTAGGTATAGTTGTACCCTAGGTATAGTTGTACCCTAGGTTTAAATGTACCCTAGGTAAAGCTGTACCCTAGGTATAGTTGTATCCTAGGTATAGTTGTACCCTAGGTTTAAATGTACCCTAGGTATAGTTGTACCCTAGGTAAAGCTGTACCCTAGGTATAGTTGTACCCTAGGTATAGTTGTACCCTAGGTTTAAATGTACCCTAGGTATAGTTGTACCCTAGGTATAGCTGTACCCTAGGTATAGTTGTACCCTAGGGTTGTACCCTAGGTTTAAATGTACCCTAGGTAAAGCTGTACCCTAGGTATAGTTGTACCCTAGGTATAGTTGTACCCTAGGTAAAGCTGTACCCTAGGTATAGTTGTACCCTAGGTATAGTTGTACCCTAGGTATAGTTGTACCCTAGGTATAGTTGTACCCTAGGTATAGATGTACCTTATGTATAGTTTTACCCTAGGTATAGTTGTACCCTAGGTATAGCTGTACCCTAGGTATAGTTGTACCCTAGGTATAGTTGTACCCTAGGTATAGTTGTACCCTAGGTATAGTTGTACCCTAGGTAAAGCTGTACCCTAGGTATAGTTGTACCCTTGGTATAGTTGTACCCTAGGTATAGTTGTACCCTATGTATAGTTGTACCCTAGGTTTAAATGTACCCTAGGTATAGTTGTACCCTAGGTATAGTTGTACCCTTGGTATGGATGTACCCTAGGTATAGTTGTACCCTAGGTATAGTTGTACCCTAGGTATGGATCTACCCTATTTTTAAATGTACCCTAGGTATAGTTGCACCCTAGGTATGGATCTACCCTATGTTTAAATGTACCCTAGATATAGGTGTACCCTAGGTAAAGTTGTACCCTTAGTATTGATGTACCCTGTAAAGTTGTACCCTATATCATCTTTTTATGAGGCTATTATTATAAGTACCAAAAACACAGGCTTTGCATCGAAAGCCTCTCATATCTGTAATCATTTGAATGCTCTCTTTAAAGCTTTGAGTAGTCGCAATATAGTGATTGCTTGATATCTTATGCAGATTTCAAGCAAACTATAAAGTTTATCGTAATCGTTTGAATTAATAATAATAATAATAATAATAATAATAATAATAATAATAATAATAATAATAATAATAATAATAATAATAATAATTTAAGTAATAATAATAATAATAATAATAATAATGATAATAATAGTAGAATTAGTAGTAGTAGTAGTAGTAGTAATAATAATAATAATAATAATAATAATAATAATAATAATAATAATAATAATAATAATAACAATGAAATGTCTAGCAATTCAGACATAGACAAAAAGTGTAGATCGTGATCTAAGCTTCAAGCCTTCTTGACAATTTTTTCTATTAAAGGACTTTATCTTTTTCTGGAATTGTTAGCTACAAAACCAAGGATTCGAAGATTGAGAAGACGCAACAAATAAATGAAGCATGGTGAGGACTTAGCTTCTCATTACTTGGAAGAGAATAAAGAAACCAGTCCAAGTTTATCAACGTCATTATTCAATGACCCAGTCTAGAAAATAAATTGCTCGAGAATCCGTCTACAAACAACTTGTTTAAATGTCCGTTTAATAAATCATGGCAGTATTGTGTTTTTTCTTTTGATATCTATGTACACTAATTTGATAATGACTTTAGGAGTAACCATCAACTTGTGGGGACGATTTTACACATAACATGGGATGTGTAGGAGAAAGAAGTAGATTTAGCGTAAGAATTACACACTCATGCATATAGAGCTCGGAAAGAAATGGGCAAACTAGAAAATTGTCTTCCGATTAAACTCTTAGAATGCTAATGTCTAACACTCAGACATAGGCAAAAGGGTAGATCGTGATCAAACAGCGCTTTAAGCTTTCCAGATACTTTTTCTAAACTACGACTTAATCAATACACCGGGTTACCTATTCATGGAATTGTTAGCTACAAAAACGAGGATCGAAAAGAGAGGACTAATAAATGAAGCATGGTGACTTAGCTTCTCATTACTTGGAGGAAAATAAAGAAACCAGTCCAAGTTTATCAACGTCTTTATTTAATGACCAAGACTAGAAAATAAATTGCTCGAGAATCCGCCTACGAAATATTTGTCTCTTTATGTCCATTTGATCAATCATGGCGGCATTGTTGTCTTGTCATTTAAAGCCATTCATTTACGTGTACTAATTAGATAGTTACTTTAAGAATAGCCATACTTACCTTCGCTTTCGTTTTTCCAAAGACATCGGGGTTGTACTACTAATGAGGTTTCCTTCGGAGTTTACTTGGCAATACATATATTTTGAGTGTTAATCTATATGTTATAGTGTTAATTAAAAATTTAAATTTAATCAAATTTGGTCAAATTTGCACTTTTTAAAGTGTTATTTCAAAAAGCAAAAATTTGTTGAACCACAGTGAATAACAGAAAACAATATTTTATTTTTAAGTCCACAAGTGAAACGTCAGGATCTATCAGTGATTTTTATTTTGCTGTGAAAATAATACTTTTAAGGAACTACTTTAACAGAACACCCTGCTCCCTCACAAGCTTCTTCTCCATTCACTTAGTCAGTGAATACACGCGAACATTTCCAATAGATAACACTTTGATTAAAGTTTTTATCCTCTAAGTTTACAGAGCCATTAGCCTGCTTAAAATCAAACTTCTCTCTTTTGAACCGAGGACAGCAGTGACGGCAATGTTTCTTGATAACAATCATTAGTTGACAATGTATTACTGCGCATAGAGTATTGTTTGATTTTTTCGATAATTAAAAACGACCACATCAATGCTATAACACTTACATTGTTAAATTGTGTTTGTATTTATTGTCTGTACGTTTTAGAGTGAATATGTAAGTTTTTATATGGCGGAAAAGAGATTCCAAATGGGATATTAAAAATGGAAACAATTTCTTGCTATAAAAAAGTTGTTGAAAAAATAGAATATTTAATTTTCTGGTTTCAGACAGATTAAGCGAAAAAGAATGCTTTTTTGCTGACTATAACTTGAAAAAATAAACACAAGTTGATAGCAAATATCTTCTATACATTCGAACGCTAGATTATATACAAAAACGCCGTCTTTCAAAAGAGTGCGTTGTCATAAAGTTCGGAAAATCTAAATCGCTACGAGGCTTTCGAACTATGTTTTCACTCTCAACAACCTTGTATATTTCCGAACTGCGCATGCGGTAATTAATATGCACATGTGTAAACTTCAGTAGTAAAGCTAAACGCTGATTGGCTTAATAGTGACGCCAAAACACAAAACAACAGCGTATGAATTGCAGATTATATGGGTCTATAAATCTTGTATGCAAATTTGTGACCGCATCGCTTTTAGATACATGTGTTTTGGGCAAAAGAAGAAAGCAAATCGTGCAAGAAAAAAAAATGAGTGAAAAATTAAAGCATTTTAAGATTTTATGCATACTTATTATTGAAGCATTTTAATTCTATAATTTTAATCAACAAATTTAAAAGATATATGCATAAAATGGCAAAAAAGCTTATCAGAGCCACAATTCCACTGATAAATGAAACAAAATCTTGTGCACGTTTTCGAACTAATACTTTATATCTTCTCGCACATTCCAACCATGTTACAGACATAATTATTCTGTTTATCTTCGGTGCGGGGATTGTCTTCCAAAGCCAAAACCATGTCTGCGAAATTGGTAGCCCTAGGCCCCTTGTACTGTGGTGATAGGTAATTTCCGGGTCACGTGAGTTCCATGAAAACCATTAGAAGCAATTATTGTTGTAATAATTGAAACCATTCTTTACTATTTGGGTCATATGTATGACTGACAGCTCATATTAATAAGAAAAAAAAGAGTATGTTTTGAAAAAATGGCAATTCTATTTGCGGATGATTCCGATTTTTTGCATTTAAAGTGAAATTAACATGACTTCCAATACAAACATGAGGGATTAATATTCTTTCTGAATAACTTGGTAACTAGAACTTTACCGTTTTAGGCAAAATGTATAGATTAAAACTTAAGAACAGAATCACATATATTACAATGACTTAACATTTTTATGTTCTAACTATCATTTTCGAACAAAAGGTTTAGTTCGTTTAATATATATGTATTTAAGTGTAAGCAAAGTTTTAAACTTTTAAACCTTACCAAACACAATTTCTTTTACAAAAAACTTCTACAAAGACTTCTAACAAAGTACATTACACAAACAGTAAGCAAGGCAAACAAAGTAACTATGGCGAGAATGTTGCCAAACAATAACGTTAGGCAGCAAAAGGTTTGTCAGACAAAATTCTATAGTGCTAACACTCTTAAACAAACAAAACATATTGAACATCAAAAAATTGTTGGACCCTTTCGTATTCACAGAATATCTGTGGTTGGCGTTTGTTGAAGAAAATATTTTGACCAAGCTGCAGTTACAATGTGTTTTTTTCCTTTGTTCACGTTTCCTTGACGCGCGATATTCTTTAAATATGTTATTGATTTTAATGTTATTGATTTATCATATTATTGATATATACCAAACAAAATCAATAATGCATCTCAAAGGTGGTATCCGACAGTTTGCCTATGTCAAATATATGTAACAATACCTGATCTCTGGGGTATTTGTGCATAGTTTCTGCAGAAAGATCTTAGTTAAAATCTAAGCTTAGACGATTTTCAACAGTTTCTCATTTTTACTGCCGTAAAACTTGTTAGTCAGCATTAAACTGTTCATTCTTTTTAAATCTATAAAACAAGAACGCTGGGAATTTCTGCAGAAAATAGACATCGACATCAGAGAGGATGGCATGAATGAACTTAAACATGAGTGGTCGCGTGGTTTTCTTAGCATAAAAATAACTAACAGTGTCGCAGATAGGAAATACACTTTTGTAATGACGATTGTGTCGTTATGGTTCACTTTTCACTCAGATGTGGGATATCAAGAGCGTTTTGAGGAATCTGTTCTGGTAACAATAATTTATTTGGATGTTTAAAGAACATAATTTTGTTCCAAACTGTCGTATACCACCTTTAAAGAAAATAACTTATAATTTTATAATTTTACTGTCATTATTTGTCTAGTTCCGTTCAGAAGAGGTGAAGAGTAGCGAGAACATCACCGTCACCGTACCGTACAATGAATCAGCCAATTCAACGTTGTTCGAAGCAAAGGAGGGTGACGTCTTTAACGTTACGTTCAACTACGTCAACAACACGGTGACATCAGTCACGAAAAGTAAGTTTGACATATGTTTTTCACAAATTTTAGTTTTCTTAATAGAACTGTTATGAGTGCTTCCCAGTTTTTTTTTATAGAAACTTTATATTTTAACAGCTCTTCACACGAAGCAAACTACAATTTTACCTTATGGTTAATGCAGTAGATCTACAATAGTTGTTCCTGTACAAGTTCTGTGGGTGTGTTTCGACGTGTATAAATACTTATACATTCTCGTTACATCTCGCATGGATTTGTTTTTTCCTTATCAGATTATAGCTTTTTCTGGCAGGAAACTACACACATGTTAGCGCTTAAATGAGATGGTTTCAAGAGTTGCAGCAGACGACACAATACATCAGGCTGTGATTTTAAGCTGTAACACAAACGACACTAGTTTTAAGAAATAATACTGCGTTTTTTTCCGATTTCGTTATGGGATATTTGTCTCGACGAGGCAATATAAATATAAATATATATATATAACTACAGAAAAGTACCTCGGTGTGTATTCATCAAAATTGGTTATGATGAAAGCAGGAAATAGCTTATATATATATATATATATATATATATATATATATATATATATATATATATATATATATATAATATATATATAAGCTTTTTCTTGCTTTCATCATAACAATTTTATTGCATACACACCAAGGTACTTTTCTGTACGTTTTCTTCATCACATATAGTAGCAGTGATTCTCATATCATGTTTCTGATCCTACTTTCAGTTTCTAGCTTTCTTTATACTTTGCTATATACAAGGAACCAAGGAACTTCATTGATCTAGCTTTCAATTTAGAAACTCGGATATTTGACGTAGCAAATGTTTTATTAACGTATACTTCTTTTTTTTGCATTTTCATTATAAAAATACCGATACCGATAGGGCAAAAAATACGAGCTTGTGTTTACGTTTCACCAATGCTGCTACAAAACATAACGCTTTTGCATATTGAAGTAGGTCAAGTATGGTGTCCTTTACAAGACATTGTTCATTGTTGAGACCACATACACGTATTCCAAAAGACTAATAAAATCCCCCATGATAAACATTGTTTTTATCAGATACTTGATGGTTTCGGTAGAAAAACTTAACAGATGTCTGCGCCTTAATTAGATAATTGCTAAAATTGAAGTAGATGGCACAATACATCAGTTCTTGGCAAATGTCTAAAGAAGAGACAAAAAACAAACGACGCCAAAAAGGTCTTTTGAATGAAGAGACTGTTTGTCTGATTCCTTGATAGCATTTATTCAGCTGTTTGACTGATTCCGTTGTAGCATTTATTCAACTGTTTTATTCCTTGATAACATTTATTCAACTATTTGTCTGATTCCTTGATAACATTTATTCAACCGTTTGCCTGATTCATTGACAACATTTATTCAATTGTTTGTCTGATTCCTTGATAACATTTATTCAACTGTTTTTCTGATTCCTTGATAACATTTATTCAACCGTTTGCCTGATTCATTGACAACATTTATTCAATTGTTTGTCTGATTCCTTGATAGCATTTATTCAAATATTTGTCTGATTTCTTGATAAATTTTTTTCAAACCAGTTTCAAAGCTGTTTTTATTTTCATGTAAGTGAGCCATTTTTCGTTTTATCAAACTTTTATTGAGTTTACCAATGTATTTCACTTTTCACATGAAGCAATACTGGCAGAACTGGATAGGAGTAGTTTTTATTTACTGTTTCCATAGAGAACCAAAATTACAAAGAAGCCATTCTTTATAATTTATCTTTTTGACCAGCTTGACATAACAAGTCTACAGTTATCATCTTTGCGTTAAAACTGTTTGGTTAAATAAAGAAACTACAATTACTCGCATTTCCTTACAGCCACAACCAGTACATATGGACCGTATAAGATTAGGCTTTTTTTCTGTTGAGCAACTTTACTTCGTGAAAAAATGAGCCACGAGCTTATTTTTTTCTCTCTTTTCATTCTTTATTTTGGTTTGATTCCAAGAAATCACATATCAATACACCCTTAAATCCAATAACATTCTAATAAAACTGGCAGGGATGTTTTAATACGACTAAAGCTTATTTAGGCAGGAAATTATCCTAATGTTAGCGCAAAACAATGATCAGATGATTTTTAAAACTACAGCAGACAACACGATAAATCAATAGGATGGGATTTTCTTTTTACGAAATACAAACAGAAAACAGACGAGCGTATGGGGTTTAAGGAAAGATAACGTTTTTTATGTTTGTTTTATTATGAATAGTATTTAACAGAAACTGTTACGTTTTTCTGCTTTAGTTATAATATCGAAGTAATGAACTGTTTAATATTTTCTTTAAAAAGAAAAAAAAACACCCTTATCCAAGCATATTTTCTTCTCGTTTGCCAACTATAGCAACTCTGGTGCAATGAATGGGGACTATTTTTCTTTATTTAATTAAACCACCACAAGAAGAATGGAGCCTTACTTAATTGTTCTAGCCATTATCAGAAAATAGCATGTTTCAACGGAAAATTATAAGGATGTTGGCGTGTAGGTGACATAATTTCTAAAACTGCAGCAGACGACCCGATATATCCAAAGAGCTGGGCTTTTTAACAGACACATAAATCAGTTGACACCATGGTGTTCAGGGAATACTGCTGAATTAAATTGATTCTTCTTTATACAAATGCTTTCAAATGGAACTGAATTGCTCCATTTCTGTTTCGTTATTGCATTTTAATTAGAAACTTTACTTTATTCAGCTGTTTCATTACTGCGACCAAGAAAGTTGGTCTAGTTTGCTTTTTTAAAGTGGATTGGTGACAGATAGTCGAAAAATAGTTTTTCTTTAAAAAGCAAATATTTGTTAAACATTTATGAAGAAATAATGTAATCATTATATCTGCTCACAGGTTGTAATGTGAACGTGCTTTTTCTGAAAAGTGTCTTTTCCGTAGGATGGGGACTTGTTAAATTTAGACTAAAATGGGATTTTAGTCATAGGCGTAAAACAGACGACACCATGGTGCATAGGGAATAGTTCTGTGTTTTAATTTTATTTTAAAGTTCATTGTATCAAAGAAACTGAACTACTTTATTCCTGTTTGGCCTACTTGTTCGCTGTGCCAGTTATATGGTAAAAGATATGAATTGCTTATGTTTTCATTATAGATACTTTTGTCAGAAAAAATAGAAAACCGGACAATGGACTTCACTATTTTCGTATTCATCATATATTCTATTTTTTAATAAGTTCTACTCATATTTACGAACCTAAGATCTTCCGTTTGTTAGTTTTACGTTTATTACTTCTGGTACACTAATTATATTACATATGATATAATAAGGCGAACTACTTTCCTCCGTCTTCTTATGGCAAATTTCAGTACAAAGGGATTGAAGTAAGTTGTCAGTACAAACATGAAATCCATGTTTAGCCTTTTGATCTATTTTGATGGCAGAAACTTTTATAAGCATCAAGTTAGATTTAGTGTAAGAATATCTTTTTTAAATCAGATAACAGTTTGTTTCGCAAATAAATATTTGTGTGTTTTTGCGTTTCGACATTCAGCGGTACATTTATGGTCATGACTGAGTCGTACAGCTGTTTTGGTAGAGAACAAAATATCCAGATAGAACCAACTTGAATCAGTTGGAAGACTGCCCAACATTATAATTTTGTATCGACCGAGACTCGAACCCACGTAATGAGTGTCCCAACAGTCAGAGTAGTTACCAGTTGGCGACAGACTCCTTCAGTAAATCATTGTTTTACTGTTTCAACTCTGCTAAAACTCATTTTTTTCACCAACAATCTTTTGTTCCATGGTCAAACCAAAATGTAAAAATATTCCCAAAGTTAAATTTCATCTCGCATTGATTTGCTTTTTTGGATTATAGCTTATTTATGCATAAAAATCATTCTCATGCGCGTAAATGATATGATTGATAAAACTTAATTTGACAACACGACACAATTTATCAATCCTAGCTGGTTTTTAGCACATGCACAAAGTAGCCAACACCAAACCTGTCATGGACCATTGTCGTGGTCTCAACAACTTTTGCTTTGCTGCTTGAGATATTTCTTAACTTTTAGATTTTAACTTGTTTTTTGCTTTCGGCATAGAGACAGAAGTGCAGACAAACCGAATATTTTTTCTTCTGTCCTTAAAGCAAACTTATAACGTGTTTCCAGTTTTCATTATTGCAGCTCTCATTTTAAAGTTTCCTTAACAGTACTCTCAATACAAACGATTCGAAAAGCTTCACATTGTTCAGAATTTGCCTAAGCAAAAATGTATATATTTTTAATTTTTACTCAACACAGTGTAGTATTCAGTTAGTTGCCCAAGTATGATACCAAGAACTCATACGTAAATGCATCCTACCACTTATGGTGTATCACTTATCATTTATCAGATAATTGTTCCGGCGAGAAATTAAAGCATGTTGGTGGGTAAATGTGATGTTCTCTGGAACTACAGAAGACGCCGCTATATATCTAACAATGGGCTGTAAATTAGACAAGCTCATGTACGGACGACACCAGATTGCCGAGGGAATACTTTTCTTTTTCGGCGTAGCTAACTTAACATTTTGACCTACTTATAAATAAGGCCAGTAAGGTCAGCCTGGATGAATATCAAAGCGCAGACATTCCAGAAAATATCTGATGCCGTATTATGCATATTAAACGCTCCTAATGAAGCATTTCTCAAATAGGGTTGGGCAGGGTATAAGGTATAAGGTAATAATAATATAAATCAATAATGACAGTACTTTTGTTTAAAACGCATAAAAACATTCAGCTTATAACCTACATACCAAACTTTGTTTTCGTTTGTCTATTACAGCAAGTCGAGTGCAGTAAATATTTATATATAATTATTTTCCTGTTTATCAAAGCAACTTTTGTTTTAAGTAATTATACCTTTAGACAAAGGAGCTGAATATGTTACTTTGTTTGTTTGTTGTTGTTTGTTTTTTGTTTTTGTGGGGTGGGTTGGGGAAGCTTTATATTAAGAAACGCATGAAAAAATCTCACTGTTTCCGTTACATAAGTGGCGGCATTCACATTTAAATACATTTCGAATTCGTTATAACAAACTCAAGCATTAAGAAACCGAATTATGTTTTACTGATTCCGATCAGCAATTCTGATTCAAGTACATGTTAACTTTTCTCCTGTTTTTGACATGTTTAACTCTATATTTATACCAAGAAATCTATATACGTGCTACGTAAAAAAGCTTCTTGAGCATTATAAGATTTTAACTTGTTTCGGCAGAAAATTATACGTACACGTTGGCGCGTAAATTTGATGTTGAACTGAATCAGACGACAGAATACATACCGCCTTAATGCGGATGTTAATCATATACATGTAACAGACGATACAGGCGTGTCGTGGGAATTATGTTCAATTGCATTTTATTTGCCTTTTATAGGAACAATGTTTCCAAAGAGTTGAAGCACTTATTCCTTTTTCCGTAATTGTGAATACATTTTAAATGAGTCGAACTTCTTTTTCTATTAGTACAACTCATAACATAAGAAAACAAATGTCCTTATAATTTTTTCTGTTTGAGCAGCTATTATTGTTTTTGTTATACCAGGTTCCTGTACTACTACTACTATAACAGTTTTCCATTTCAACATCTAAGCAGGTCTACAATCGTTTACTTTATCCATTTCCATAAAACGAGAGGAACACTTGTACAAAGCATAATTACGTTTCTTCTATTTCCAGTATTTAAATGGCAAGACCCCATGGCTTCTTTCCAGTTTCAGTAATTATAGCGGTTACAACAGAACAAAGAAACTATTGTCCTTTACCATTTTATTGCGAAATCAGAAACTCCTGGATCATCATTTGGAAAAATATTGTTAAAAATCCAGCCTATTTCTATTAAGTTTTCTTTCCATTTTGAATATATGTACACAGAACCGCACCACTTTTCAATGAATCTGTTAAAACAAATAATCATAGCTTTCTTTTTTCTGCTCATATTAGAGAAGTGTTTTTTCGGAGTAACATAATTTGACTTTAAGTATGCTTAACGTATTTCCTCTTTTCGTAAGTAAAGTGACTTTACTATATCTATTAAAACTACATTCTTACCTCCCTTGTGGGTAGGCATTTGATATATAGTTCCTGCAAAAAACTGAAGATTTTTTCATTTTTTATACTTTTGAAAATACACTTAAGATTGAAGCATGCGCATAATATGGAATCTTACTGTTTAAGATAAAAAATTATAAAAAAGGTTGGGCAATTTTATTTAAAAATAAGCAAATTAAAAACAAAATGTATTATTTTTCTTATATAAAGTATATAAAAAACCTTCCCACAAAGGAGATAACTAAAACGTTTCTTTCATTTCGAAAATAGGGAATAGGCAATTAAGCCTCAAAGGAACCAAGGTACTTTATAATGATAAATATTCAAGCAAATATGTCTCCCAGAAATCAATGTTTCCTTTTTATTATTAACGCTAACGTAACTGTCTCCGGAAAATGCAAGTTATTTTGAGTAACATTAAAGTAACCGTGTCTCCATGAAATGTTATTTATTATTATTGATGTTCAAGTAACCGTGTCTCCACGGAAATGTTCTTTATTATGATTAACGTTAAAGTAACTGTGTCTCAATGAAATGTTCTTTATTATTATAAACGTTAAAGTCACTGTGTCTCAAAGAAATGCTCCTCGTATTAAGTAACATTAAAGATACTGTGACTCAAGAAAATGTACTTTATTTCTTTTTAAGTTAAAGTAACTCTGTCTCAAAGAAAAGTTCTTTATTATGAGTATCATTAAAGAAACTGAGACTAAAGGAAGTGTTCTTTATTATGAGAATCATTAAAGAAACTGTGACTAAAGAAGTGTTCTTTATTATGAGTAACATTAAAGATACCGTGACTCAAGTAAATGTACTTTATTTTGATTAGCGTTAAAGTAAATGTGTCTCAACAAACTGTCTTTATTTCTATTTAAGTTAAAGTAACTCTGTCTCAAAGAAATATTCTTTATTATGAGTATCATAAAAGAAACTGTGACTCAAGTAAATGTTCTTTATTTTGATTAACGTTAAAGTAATTTTTTCTCAAAGAACTGTCTTTATTTTTATTTAAGTTAAAGTAATTCAGTCTCAAAGATATATTCTTTATTATGAGTATCATTAAAGAAACTGGGCCTCAATGAAGTGTTCTTTATTTTGATTAACGTTAAAAGTAACTTTGACTCAAGGAAGAGATCTTTATTTTGATTAACGTTAAAGTAACTTTGACTCAAGGAAGTGATCTTAATTTTGATTAACGTTAAAGTAACTTTGAGTCATGGAAGTGTTCTTTATTTTGATTAACGTTAAAGTAACTTTGACTCAAGGAAGTGATCTTTATTTTGATTAACGTTGAAGTAACTTTGACTCAAGGAAGTGATCTTTATTTTGATTAACATTAAAGAAACTGTGCCTCAAGGAAGTGATCTTTATTTTGATTAACGTTAAAGTAACTTTGACTCATGGAAGTGTTCTTTTTTTTTATTAACGTTAAAGTAACTTTGACTCAAGGAAGTGATCTTTAGTTTGATTAACATTAAAGAAACTGTGCCTCAAGGAAGTAATCTTTATTTTGATTAACGTTAAAGTTACTTTGAGTCAAGGAAGTGTTTTTTTATTTTGAATAACGTTAAAGTAACTTTGACTCAAGGAAGTGATCTTTATTTTGATTAACGTTAAAGTAACTTTGACTCAAGGAAGTGATCTTTATTTTGATTAACGTTAAAGTAACTTTGACTCAAGGAAGTGTTCTTTATTTTGATTAACGTTAAAGTAACTTTGACTCAAGGAAGTGATCTTTATTTTGATTAACGTTAAAGTAACTTTGACTCAAGGAGTTGTCTTTATTTTGATTTACGTTAAAGTAACTGTGACTCATGGAAAGGTTTTTTATTTTGATTAACGTTAAAGTAACTTTGACTCAAGGAAGTATTCTTTATTTTGAGTAACGTTAAAGAAACTGTGACTTAAGGAAATGGTCTTTATTTTGATTAACGTTAAAGAAACTGTGATTCAAGGAAGTGTTCTTTATTTTGATTAAAGTTAAAGTTACTTTGAGTAAAGGCAAGATTCTTTATTTTGATTAACGTTAAAGTAACTGCGTCTCTCTACAATGAACCAATCTACTTTATTATAATTGATGTTTAACCAACTATAGCCTAAAGAAACAGAACAACTTAATAATAATTAACTTTCAAGTATTTGTGTCTCAAAGACATCGACTATCTTTATCTTGATTAATATTTAAACAACTATAAAAAGAAAGTGGTCTATGTTGTAATGATAAGCGTTCAAGCAACTATGCCTCAAAGAAACCACCTTTCATTGTTCGTTATTGACACTTTTATTAAAAAACTGGTCTAGTTTGTTACGTTTAATTTATTACAACTCTGGAACAATATTCACTTCTCTGAATAGGACGTTATCATTAAATATTGCAACAATATTTTGACTTAACACCTATGAATGGTTGGTATTATTTGTTGCGTGACATCACGAGATTTGTCCTTAGTTCACAACAAGAAACACATTAAAAGACAATAATGGAATAACGCCTAATAATGCTAAATTATGAACAGCACCTAGTTCAAGTCGATATACTGTCTGCTAACACGAAACTACATAGCTTTAAGCAATGTGGAATAATGTTGATTTGTTCATATTTACAAATTAAAGCAACTCTGCGCAGCTACATGCATAGTTGTTATTTTCGAATGCCAAGAGACGTCGTCTATGTGCGTTCTATATCACAAGCATACTTCTAGACGATTGACCGACCTAGTTTACGTCGAATCCTTTGAAAAAATTTGAAATAGGCGACTAATCATATTTATTTGCAGCAAAAACCCTTGTTGTATATTACAGGAGCTTGCATTTCTTGAATTCTGTATTAATAGTTGTTTTTGCCGTGAAAATGACAATATGTAAAAATACGAAAAGGGTCCATGAAAAACACCACATAACGCAATAAAATATATTTGAACTTGCATTAGACAAAGACACAATCGCAAACGTCTAACTGATAAAAATGCTGAGATGAAACACTATACGGCAAGAGAAAACCCAACGGTTAGCGCACTAGCTTAGTCTGTCGGCAAACAAACCGACTGGGGTGATAAAACGGTTTACGGGACGCTTACACGTCGCATTTCTGAAGGTTTGCTCAATGACAGTATGAATAAAATATCCTATCCAAGCGAGACAATAAACAGTTAGCCCCTGTCTCGGGAGTCGTTAAGTGAAATACATTTTTTGCAGCGGAAATTTTGAAGTGCATATGACCACATTTTGGCAGAGTTCTGTTACATTATGCAGTTGTCACTTGTCATCCTGGTAAATTATTCAGTGTTCAATTTGAAGAAAGTCCCAGCTAACGTTTTTGGTGTTAAGTTCAGGGAATGCTTTCTGATACAGTGTTTTCCGCGTCCACGCCAATACGTTTTTGATTTCCACTGCATTTACAAATTGAGTACCTTACAAACTAGTCAAACACAGCAGCGATGTGTCAGAAAGTTCACCAAATTAACCCCTGCTAATGAATTGAATGGTTACTAATGATGAACCTATCACACAATAAAGACTAATAACTTCAACTAAGAAAAGTTATAAACATTTGTTGCAAATAATAAGCACATTTAGCTAAAAGGGGCTGACAAACCCCTTGGGTAAGCAACTATATTTTTTACCTTTACATAAAAACTGCATCTTTTCTCCAAAGTAAGCTATTGCCTAATAATATTTTATCTTTACGGTGTAGACTCAATCCGATTTGCTTATCCCTAAAATAAACTTACACTTGAGACCTTTTTCTCGACAATGGCAAACTTGTTTGAAACTTGTCTGAACGACGTTTATCTTGCAGATGTGACCTGTTTCCTCTCATATAGTTTTACTTTATTGACACATTGACACGTACTTATAATTTTCATTACCCTAATGGAATTGCAAAATATAGCATCGGTAACTGAACAATGCTATGCTTATGTTGTTGTTTTTCTGGTGTTCTCTGACATAATTTCACTTTTTTTTATCTAATGACTTTTTTATCATTGTTTTGACATGACCTTTAAACTGACACTTTTCAAAATCTCAACCCAGCAATGTTTCATTGCTTAAATCGATTTCCACCATCGCAAACTTTCACTTTTCTATTTGTCTATTTTTCTACTTTCATATACAGATACAAACACCATCTCTGAATGATAACTATTTGAACTTAAACTTTTTTTCAAATGTGTCCTCTACGTCTAAGACCATTTAAGCAATCCTCGACCTCAACACATAAACATACATCATTATTAACCCAGCATAACCTTGCACAAATACACACATAACCCATTTACTTTAAACATTTTTCACCATAACGTTTGTTTGCAGATGTGACCAGACATTTCTGGGAGCCTGGTGTTTCCGACAGTGATGCCATGAATATCCTGGGCTTGGTGGTGTTTTCGGTACTGATGGGCATCACCCTCTCCCGAATGGGTCCCAAAGGAAAGCCTCTAGTGGCTTTCTGCTCCTGTCTTGCTGATGCCACAATGCAAATCTTCGTCATCTTCATCTGGTATGTTGCTATCGGTGTTGTCGTTGTCATTTTTTGTTTTGTTTTAGCGTTGTCATATTAGTTTTCTAGAAATCTTTTTACCTAACCACCGACCATGAAATTGGTTTTCTGTAAGCAATTATTGTTGCTTAAGAAAACGTGCCATATTCATCGGGTACGACACCACATTGTTCAAGCTGTCAGTGTTGTTGTTTTTTAACCCGGCTGTTGAAATATTCATTCATTTTAAAATGTTTCCCTTTTCATCATTGGTAACGTGTTCACCTGGCTGTCGCATTGAATGATTGTTCTCGTATTTTATCATTCTGTTTGAAATATTAAACCAACAAACACATTTTGTCTTTATTGCTGTAACGTGACTAAACCTTTCAGGAAGCGCGAGATTAGAGTTCTGTATAAAAAGGTACAAGCACCCTAGTCGGTCCCTTTTGCCGGCTGACCGTTCCAAGGCCGTAATTGTTGGGTTTGCTCTTTCTGATAGATGACTCATCTTGATTTGTTCTTACTTTTACATTAGGTTTTAATGTGAATACATGTGTTCTATGACTTTAAAGTTTGTGATACGTTGCAATGCTCATAGGACTTTGTCATATATATTCTTATTCAAAGTTTGTGATATGTTTCAATGTTCACAGAACTTTGTCATTTATACTTATTCGTTTAAAGGCGGCGACTCTTGAGTTAACTCTAATTTGCGTAATATCTCGTTTTTGTAACTTTAATATTTTTTTCTGGCATTTGAAGACTTTGGTCTAATGTTGTTTTTTTCAAATTTGAATATATGTTGCAATACTTACAGGACCTTGCAATTTTGTCGTATTCAGTCTAATTCTGAATAACATGTTTGTTTCTTGTCGTTTTTGGTTGTCATTGACTTAGTTGATGACAATTTTTTATATCAATAATGTTGTTACACTGGTGTTTTATTGTTGTTAACGTTGTAACAATCTCTTAAACCCACATATGATTTTACTTGCCACAACAATTTCAATTCTTGTTTTGTTTAATCACTGTTATCGGGGCCAGAGTTGATATGTAATTTACATTTAGTAAGTTTTCGTAGTGTTATCGTTTGTCGTGGTTTTCAGTATTGTTGGAAAAAGAACTTCATTTACTTCCGTTGTCAAGTCCCAGTATACTTGTCAAGCATATGTTTTCATGTGGTTCGCATTATAATTAGTATTTGTCTATTTCCGACAACAAACTACATATTTGTTTCCTTTCACCGTTTTGTTTGTTACATATGTTTTGCAGTGTTTGGTAATATTCTTCGATTTTTTATTATATTATTATATTATAACTTCAAAAATCATTTGAAACACGCGTCAGTAGCTTTTCACGATCTGTTATCTTTTTCATAGTGTTACTTTTTGTTACCGAACAAATTTGACTATTTCATGTTTATCATTACGTTTACACAAATTTCCGACAACAAACTACATATTTGTTTCCTATCACCGTTTTGTTTGTTACATATTTTTTCAGTGTTTGGTAATATTTTTCGATTTTTTATTATATTATTATATTATAACTTCAAAAATCATTTGAAACACGCGTCAGTAGCTTTTCACGATCTGTTATCTTTTTCATAGTGTTACTTTTTGTTGCGAACAAATTTGACTATTTCATTTTTATCATTACGTTTACACAAATTGTCCTAAATCATTCTTGCCAGTTTTTGTTATATTTATGAGAACCTCATTTTTCTGATTATACAAGTTAGGGCTTATTTTGTTTTGTGCATTAATGTCAATTAATATAAAAGGTTACGTATGGCAATGTATGGTTTGGTTACGAACATAGTTCAATATTATGCAATTAGCTAATTGCGAAAGATGATACGTGAATTCGAAGAGTACATAACTTATGTCTCACTCCTGGCTTAGCCTTTTATGTAAACCTAGTCTTGATCCAAAATGACATTTAAAAAAAATAATATCATCCGGAGGTCAACGGCAATCTTGACTCAGTATTCTCGTCGGTAAAACATCAGCTTTAAATCAGGATTTATCTTCATAATTAATTTATATGTTGTACGAAGCATTTAATCTCTTTCTTTTTGTCATTTACTAGCCTGTCCTTCCCTTTACATCGGAATTAAGTTTATGGATCTCGAGAGACTTTCGACATATCACATGTATGACATTGAGTGTAATTGGCAAAAACTTGGACAGTTTTAACAAATTAATCAAATGGAGTCTGTGGCTGTAATAAGACTATAAAGAAATTTGATTTACGACTAAGTCGGATTCTGACGACATTGGGAGAACACATCCAAGATGAATTGAATGCCTTTTTCTACCAAAGCATTGTACGGGAATAGGAACTCAACATTATAACTTTACATGGTATTGATTACCACATATACGATTATCGTATTGCCTAGTAACTTTGTCATTGAAGCACAATACACTGTCGATCATAACTACTACCACAATTGCTTGAAAATCAACGAAGCAAACGTATTATGTGTCATTGTAAAGGTACCATAAAATTATTGAAGGTATCAACCGTGTTTAAAATTATCGGAATCTATTTAAATTTTAATTAATCGTTGGAAATAAACTCTACGAAGTTCAAATACCCCATATGACAGCTTGGTTTCGGAGAAAGAAATGCACATTATGAATGTCTTTTTGTTTTTCATGTTGTTTAGTAGTGTTTAATGATATTAAATTTTATTTTGTGGCCACTAAATCTGAAAATACAATAATTACCAAACATTATCGGTATTGCTATTATTACTTAATAGAGCATTGCTGAATAATGGTCATTTTTAAATAAGAGTAGCAAACCAGCTTGGAAGTCTACAACTTCAAATTCGAGAAACTTTAAAAGTGGAGCGGTAAAACTTGTAATATTTCAGATAAAACTTTCTCAAAGCAAACATAAACAAACTGCGAAAGTTTTGACGATCTTTTTAAAGATGTCCTTAAGTATGTGTCACCCATAACTTTACCATACTACATACGTTCCCAGAATGCCGTTACAGAAAACCCTTACGCTGTAATGAATCTACACAATCTCACACTTGTCGAACAATGAGATTATTTTCCCTGAAAAAGAAATGACTCCTTCCTAATTGAATAGCTCTAATAGAATTATAGTCCCTACAAAATTACCATATAATATCGAAAGCCTTCATAATTAGCTAAGACATACGTAGACATCATGTGAACGTGGAAACGGAAAAAAAAAGTTAGGATTCTAGAGTGTGTTTGAGAGTCAAAATGAGGTAAGCCCCAATGAAAAAAAATGTTCAACTGTTGCACAAGAAAATAAAGTTGTCTGTAGGAGGTAAAAAGTTTATCTGTTTGGGCCATGATTGAAAGTAATGTCAATTTACAAAAATCTAAGATGATCCAAAATTCCTTAGACCATTGACTCTTCGCAGCTGTCTTGGGAAATTATTTACGGCTAAACATATTCTAAATAACAAGCTTAAATCAGCTGGAAGCAAACTATATCCTGTGTGGTGGCCAATATGGCTTAGGACAAAATAAACTACAAGACCTTAAGTAAATGCGAGTATTTTATAATTAAAAGTTATGATTTTCCCTTTAAACTGTACATTGTTGTTACAAAATTGAATATATAACAATATCTTTATTCAGTTCATACATGCCTCTTGGACATAAGACATCAACGTATGCATCAACATATACATTAAAAAATTAGTTGTTATTGCGACTATATGCAGAAATAGAAAGTTAATCGTGAAGGTGTTAGCAAAACATGAAAACATGCTTAGTCTTAAGTTATTTGATTGAAATATACAACGACAAACATTTCAGTTGATGATTCGATGAGACAAATTCAATTAGTATCCACAACATAGGGTTTGTTGTTATTTATGAGATATACCATTCAAACCTTATATTGTCGCTAGTCATAGGAATGGTCTTTAAGAGACAAATTCAATGAGTACTCAGAGTAGTTTGGTTTGGGAACTATGGGATATATTAACAAAATAAACGAAAATTTTGTCTGAAACTCCGGAAACGTCTAAATAAATTCTTGTCTATTTTACAATCAATTCACTACAACAAGGTAAAACGAAAAACGAAATCATTCTGTGCTTTCGTTGACTTTATCAAAACATTTGACCTTATGTAGCAAAAAGGGACATTACATATTATAAAAATGAAAAAGAAATGCCTATAAATGCCATCAAAATGTGTTTGCATGTACACTGGTATAAAACCAAATTGAACAAAATCTCACCAAACTTCTGTTGTCTTCGCTTGGAGTAAGACAAGGAGGAAATGTTTCTCCGTCACTATTCTCGTTTAATCATAAACAGGCACAAAAGTCATTACTAGTTACGATAACAACGACATTTTTCATCACAGTACATTTGAGTTACTCTGTAGAACGTTTCGCTTCATTCTAAGTATTGTTTCCTAACTAAAACTTTTATACAGAAAGAAATTAATTAAGGTGATAACTTTAAAAAAAAGAAAAAAGAAGGTAATTTCGCACTTTTATCAACAGTCCAGACGAGATTTCGGGAATGTATATGCATTTTGTCCTGAAAACAATAAGACAAAATCTGACAAAGCATAAATATGTAGGTTAAATTAACGTGAGAAAAAAATGACTTACCTACCCTCGGAACTACGGTCGAAGCTTTTGGCTATACTAAGTCCCAGAATGTCCCTTTGTTCCAGAATGTCCCTTTGTTCAGAATTGAAAGCTGTGGATGTGAGTATTTGTAAATAATAAACATGACCGCATCTTCTTCGAATAAATAATACATGCAAAACAGTGGTTTAATATTCTATTAATTGTTCTTCTTTAATTGTGATGATACTATGTATATATAACAGTTTAGTTTTAGGAACAACATCCTACCGGACAAACATAAGAAAAACAAGATAAGGGTCATATGGAAAAATTGCCATAATTACTATATCTAAATTGCCCAAACCAGAGGCACAAACACATGTGGTGAAAAAAAAAAAACATTAGAAAAGACATTATACCCATACAGAAAACCAGGCAAATACCTCCTAAGAACGAGCAGCCGACAAAGGGGCCGACCGTGGTGCTTATACTAAGCGTGGCAATTCATAAGCATCTTTCTTAAAATGAACTTTAAATCGTCAATCTTTCCAGAGACAAAGATTTCTAATAAGGTTAATCTGAAAATGGAGCTATAAACGTGCATAACTTGGAAAGTTATGGCCGTTGGTTTAAAAGAAACTCGTTTAAAATTTAGTTCTTTAGGAAAATACTTAAATTTAGACTAAAAAAGGATACTTACATGTTTCCATCACCACAGAATAAAAAAGGTCCACAAAACACACACTTAGAAATTATTAATCCGAAACATGTCTTTGTGCTAACATCAATTATTTATTTACTTAAGAACAGCAACCAACATTAAACATTTTCCAAATAATGTGTAATGCAATTCACATTTGTGTTTACAAACATCTTCGTATTTAACTATGAATCAATGCCCCCCCCCCCCCCCCCCCCCCCCCCCCTCAGCGAGTGTAACTACGAGCCTACTCCACTGTATAGACTCCACGTGCTGCACGCAATCCACTTGTTTCTCATTTTGTAACGTTTGTATTGATGGTTTCTAGATCTAAAATAATTTAAGATGGCCAAGAAGTAGTATCTTTGGCCGTTCTATGTGTATTTTTATCATATTTAAAGTTTTATAATGTAATACTCTGGAGAGAACATTAGGTAAAAGTTACTAAATAATTAGTAGATAAAACCAAATTCATTTACATACGATTTTGACTTTGCCCATTTCTATTTTAAGTCTATCTATTTGGCTAAAGAAACAACAATTACAAAACCACATTCAGTATTGAAGATTTGGCATAATTTGAGAAAAAGTTATAAAATTATGTGTTTATTTTTAATTTCTAGTTAAGTCTGAACAGTTTTGCCCTTGGGCATGACTTTTTAAGTATGTTTAGTTTAAAATTTATTGATTTGATGATGCATTGCAAATTTTCAAACCAATTGATGTCTTAAACTGATGATTCCTCGATAAGAAAATAGTGGGGATTTTAACGTGTATTTTTTCTGTGCTTTATATTATTATTACAAACAATATTAAAAATTCACACGGGTACAGTTTAATGTAGCGCATTATTTGTATGTTAACAGATCCAACTAAAATAAAATGAAGAAGGAATAATAAGTTCGCTTTTGCTTCGTTATTTTGTTGTGTTTTTTGTTCTTCTAAATATCGCAGCGACAAATTATAGTCATTAGCGACTTTCTGGTATTATGGTGGAGGAGGACCCCAGACTTGATCAACCGGCGCACCGTAGCTCAGTTAGAACACCTTTCCACGTTAAGTTAAGTCGGCGACCCCAGTCACTACGCCATGGGCGCCCTGCGAAGCAATAAAAGAGAGAGAGCGAGAAAGAGAGAGAGAGAAAGAGGGAAGGAGAAAGAGGGAGAGAGGGAGGGAGGGAGGGAAAGAGAGAGAGAGAGAGAGAGAGAGGGAGAGATGGGGGGGGGGGTAATTTTTCGATAAGAAGAACTACGCAAAAATTGTTGATTTTAAATGAAAATGATTTGTTACATCAAGAAAAAAAAATGACCAGAGAAGATTTAATGGTTGTACCATTCTGTTCATGTTTCTAGGCCGCTTAATGTCGAAATTAATTACCTTATCTTCATGCGGTGATTGAATACCCCTCGGTTGAAGATGTAGACATAAAACTTTCCGCAAGTCATACCAAGCTAGTCAATTTATTGTTTAAATTTGGCAGGGTTTATTTCACATTTCATCGTTTTCGACAAAACAAGTTACTTTAACACATCAAACATAATCACGTGATATTTAAATTTGTCAGAATTAACATTTCCGCTTGGGAAATCTATCGTGCCTTATTTAGCAAATGACGATTGCAATTTGCTAGAATATGTTTGTGCAGCAAAGGGAATTCATTTTAATTCTGTTAAGTGATTGTAAAATAGGTTTGCTGTCATCTGTGCGCCTTTTAATCTGATTATGGCTATCCGTGGGGAAAATAAATATAATGTCATGTATAATGTAAATATAATGTAATTATGTCTGCGGTTTTGTGCCTTGTGTCAAGTTTTGCATAAAATATTGTGATGATAAAAGATTTATAATAATTTTAGGTTGATAAGTTATTTAAAATATTTCAGCATATCACGATCACTATCTAGCTAAAATTAACTCAACGAAATTGTAAGACAAAGATGGTAATACCAGCATTTTAGGAAAGTATTATATCACTGACATGTCATGCCATTACATTACATATATATGACTGGTTGTATTAGAAAACGGCTTATTATTCTACAAATCCAGCCAGTTATCAAAATTTGCCTACGTTATTTAACAGTGATTTCAACTCCGAATCATGCAAATATTACATTATATAGATCATTGGGCCTATCGCGATCAAAATAAAAATAATATCAAATTAATGAAATTTGATTACAGTAAGGGGAATTCAAGCATTTGATGAAGCACAAATCATATCACTGTTGTATATCTATATTCGGTAGGCTTTACTAACAAACGGCTTATTATCCTGCATACCAAGACAGTTATCAAAGTTGTACTTATTCCTGTGACATTGATTTCTTTTCGCCACAATCATACCCAATTACTACTTGAAAGTCTTTTATTAATTATACGCAATTTTCTGAAACTTTTCTTCACTTAAAATCTTACGAAATTATCACCTGGTCTTCGTTTTGCAGTAACTTTCAACGACAGTATTTATTTTTTAAATTAATTAAATCATCTTCTTGCAACTGTAGCTGTTCTGTTTTTAATGTACACTTGCTTCTTTCATTTACATGGTTTGCTATTTCAAATACAATTTTATATATCTAGTGTCAGGGTGTCTTTTTTCTTTACGCATGCAGTTCTATAAACTACATTAAAATTTGTTTTACCAGCATACTTAATTATATGAACTACATGAACATTTTAGAACTACACATAAATATTAGTTCCGGTTACATTTCCTACCATGTTTCAGTCATTCGTACTCATTTGTTCCGTTTACATTTTCTTCTCTTTTTACAATCGTATATTACATGTAATCATACTATTGACATTTCATTTTTTCCCTTTTCAATCATACATTATTATTCGTTCAGTTTACATATCCTACTTCCTATTTTACAATCATGCATAATTACTAGTTCCGTTGACATTTTCATCGTTTACAATTAGATCTCAATATGTATGCCTCTTTTCCATTAAAGGTATTCTCCTATCGGAATCACATTCCTCATCGCTGGCAAGATCGTTGAGATGGACGACTTCGGTGTAATGATCGGCCAGGTTGGCATCTACTTCATCACTGTGCTTATAGGACTATTGATCCACGGCTCCTGTGTGCTCCCCCTCATCTTCTTCCTCTTGACACGCCAGAACCCATACAAGTTCATCTACGGCATTTCCCAAGCTCTCGCCACCGCGTTTGGGACATCGTCAAGGTTAGCGTCTGATTATGTTTCACCTTTACCTTATTTTCTTAGTTATAAGTCGCAACAGAGTATAAGTCGCCAGTACTTGTTTGGCGCTATATTGCAATAAGTGCTATTTGTATTACACTGTTGCATTTTTACTTTTTTCTTTTAGTATTTATATTAACGTCACACACAAGTCACTGGATGTACAATCTCCTGATTTGTTAAGGTAGTCTGCTTATAACAAATTGGTGCCTTAAGAACATCATCAATGTTAGTTTTAGATGATTGCTAGTTTTTCAAAAACTAACACTTTGTTGTAGTAACAAAACCTTATATCGTCTTAACTGAAACTACACCTCACTAGCAACTGAATTTGCCTTCTCAATGGCCGCCTACGGTTTAAACAAGTAACGTACAAAACGATGATTATACTGGTAACTAAACACTCTTTTTATTTCATTTCAATCTATGACATAAATTTGTAAGAGTAACGAACCGTTACTTTAATGGTATCTAGACTCTGTGATACTTTTTTTCTCCCTTGTTGTCTGCTACATCTGCAATTACAAGCTGCGTTGTTAATATCTGCATACTCGGTATCTTTTATTAAACAAGACCTCGCCGAACAGCTGCGAATTCCTATTAGTACCTACTATCTTTTTTTTATAATTGCAAGTTACACTTTGTTGCTGTAAGTTACACTGTTAGAAACGTAGTACTAGGTTTCTTTTCTCTGAAAAAAGGTCTCACAGAATAGATGCGATTTGCTGCTTGCCTTCTTCACCATCGTCCCTACAAAATTGCATTTCATATATGGCCCGCTCTACAGAGCGTCGCCAATCACCGTCTCATTTACTGTTGCCAGGTATCACAATAAATTGTACCTGATTTTGAAAGTTTGTATAATTGTTATGTACCTGTTCAATTCCGACAAGTTATTTATACCGCGCGTCGTTACTAAACAAATCTGGTTTAAACAGTACTTTTAGCATTCGAACGGTTTTAAATGGTGCTTTGACGCAAAAGACCACTGGACGTACACATTTCTGATTGGTTGAGTTTAAATGTTCTTAGTTATTGATGATGATTGATCTTTCCTCCGTAACCATGCCTACCTTAGCGACGGACCCTCGCTAAGTATATATACAAACAATTACCGAAATGGCGGCGTTCACAGTGAAGCGTATGCAGGTTACCTATATATTACGATTGGTCTTTCAGTTGCTTTTTAAAACGTGTCCAATCAGATAGACGTAAATATGAAAAACCGAAAGGAAATTTTTGCATTGTTAAATAAATGATATTGATAAAAATCCGGATCTTCCGTTTCCGTGATATTACACTTCATGATTCCTATTTGAAAAAAATGCCTCAGTTTTTGTGTGTGTGGCTACAATCATGCCGTTGTAGATCTAGGGTATTGCGGGAACGCGTGAAAAAAAGTGTCAACTATTGATGATGTTAACGGTAGGTTTGTTTTCTTTAGTTGATCGGAAAATTAAAAGATATCACTGTATTGATGGCTTACTTAAAAAGATGTTTACGTTAAGTGCTAAATGCAAACTGTCATTGTTTCAGGATGTCTGACTATAAATTCTATTTTTAATGGTAAATCAGTCTTTGCATGACTCAAACTGGAATACTGGTCATTTTGTTTTGAAATGTCTTATAAAAAGGTTTACCTTACATTAGAGCAGAGGGTTACTGCAATTAAGTTGTTACAACAAGAAAGGTCAGCACAGTCTATTGCTACCGAGTTGGGCTGCGGCAGAACTCAGATACAGGTCCGTTCCTGACGATTTGTTAAGGTTTTTGTGTTATACAACTTGTTTTTTCATCATCAATAAATTATTTAAAAATCATCTTCTGTTTTCTCTTATAACAATATATTGCATTTTCATTATCAAAGCATAATTAACTAAAACATATACTTAGGAAAATCTAATATCAGTACAAAACTATTAAAACACATTTTTTTCTCGTCTCATTGAAACCTCTGAGCAGCAACACCTCTCAGCAGCAACACTTTTTCGTGCCTCCGCCAGATGTTGCTGTGGAGAGGTTTTACTGTACGAGTACAGACACAAACAGTGGTCTTTTTACATCAGTGAAATGAATGTCTTTGTAATGCCATTTTGTGTCGAGTCACCTTGTATGAATATATATGTACGACATTGTGTTTTTGTTGTGTTGTGTTTTTATATATAATTTGATAATTACTTTCCGAAGTGCGAGTTCAGTATTTAAACGGGAGATCTGATTGGCTGAGGTGGTTGTCTGTCAAATAGCTGCAGATGTACACTTCGATGTGTCATGCTGCATAAGTATGCACATCTGAAAAGTTCTCTTAAACTTTTATTTTGTGCCTCCGAAAAAAGTCAACTGAGGAGAATTGAAATTATAAAAGAATCTGGAACTGCTGCATGCGTTATTTGGTTTATGTAAAAGTAAACGTTAAACTGAACTATACTTAAAAAGCACTGTTACATCACCAACACAAAACAATGACAGAGAAGCAGGACTAAAACTTGAGGCTGTAGCGTTTTTTATGCGATGAAGAAAAAAACCCATATGTGTTCTTAAATTAACAGCTAATTCTATACCGGTGAGCGTGAAGTAATATAAATAAGACATTCCATGTCAAATATAAAGCTACATTTAATTAAGTTTATGTCTAGGGCAATAACTTCTTTTGGTTAATTCACGAAAGTGCCAAAAGGAACGGATTCACTTTCTTCCTAGCAAGAAATATTAATTACTTGCATATTGATTACTTAGGAATGAAACCAGTGATTTAGAAAGAAACGGATTATTTGTATTTCCATTTTTGTAAAACTTAATTTTGAGTTGCATAGAAGCTAAAGTGATTGTGACGTTTCACTTAATTTTCATACAACGTAGAGAAATATTGTCTTGTTTAAAAGCGAATTTGTTACCATAGATACATGGCAAATAGAACCACAATATTCGCACTTGACATGTACGTTCCAAGACGGTTACTCATGAGTTTGCTCAATTTTTGCTCCATTTGGAATAATGTCTCGTCAATATTCTGTAGAAACGTTTACAACTGACTGGAATGTGAATACTTTCGTCATGTGCAATTTAATTTTTACAGATGTTGCTCTACTCAAGGGGCTTTGTCATACTTTCTTACTGATTACTGCACCAATTTATTTTTCGTGCAAATTAGTGTATATCCATAACGTACATTACCGCATGCGCTATTCAGGTATGTACCAGGTTGTGGAGTTTACAACGGTTTAATCAGCTGAGCGTCACGAACACAAACCTAGGATATAGTTGATTAAAAAAGGACCCGATGTTGCGAATTGTATAACGAAAAAACATCCAAACCAATCAAACAAAAAGAAGCAAAACAAAAAACAAAACAACAACAAAATAAACCAATAATAAACAAAAAACAACATATTTTTCGAACTAGAGCCAGTATTCGGTTTCTAGACATTGTGAAGCGTAGTAATACGCCTAAGATTGTTGATAAGTAGTCCCTTTGAGTTCATATTGACCTTTCCATACTGTAAAAGTCGACTACTCTCAAGATCAATATTACAAACATTTTTATTATTTTTATTAATAAACATTTGATTAAAAGGAACGACATTGTTTCCATAAATCTTTACTAGTTAAACAGGGGATGTTATTATTCATCCTTATATGAGTTCAGGCTGTAAACCTCGTCTTTTCCAAAATATAGGAGGAATACAGGAATATTTTCGCAACAAATATAGGAGTTTTGAGATAGTTTTGCGGCAAAGTATAGGAGTTTCCTACTTAAAATAGTCTAATTTACTGGCACTTATACGTACAATTCTTACCTGTACACTTACCGTTTCTACAATAATCAATGTCCAAAATGGCTACCGTAAAAAATAAGGAAAACATTAAGTTTGAACAACTGCATCCAGAGGACAGAAGGCTGCTGCAAAGCACATCGCCATACCCATCATCTGAATAGTCGCCTGCAAGACACATGTCCTATTGCACTGCCTTGCAAGGTGACCATACAGATGATGAAGAGGAGCACAGCAGCATTGTCTGGAGGATTATGGGGGTGTTGCAGGCAAAGAATTTCTTTTTACCTGTAAAATACAAGCCAAAAGCAGTATCAAAGCAATATTTACTCTCTATTTATCTGTGACAAATTAACTAAAAATAAAGGAATATCTTTTTTAAATATAGGAAAATATAGGAAATATAGGAGGTTTTTTCCAGAATATTGGATTTTGATCCAACGTATAGGAGAAATAAAGGAATACAGAAATCGGCCGAGAATTGATATGTATGAAACAATTATTTTTTATTCACAAGTCATTATTGGCAAGCGGTGATTGAAACGTCGCTTTACAGGTCCTTGTGAGGATGTGGAAGACTTCTCAATTTAATAGCCAATTTAGAAGGCTTAATTAACTCGGCACTTTACTGTCTCAAGGAATGTATTACTAGAGAGGAAGCGACGGGTTCTTTTTTGTTGCATTGTAACCAGAACGCCGAAGAAATACCGCGAAAGGGAAGATAGTTTTCTATGTTAGAAAAATATTACAGACAATATAATGCCTCATCTAGCGAAGTCATTGTATTACTGGTGGAGTAAGAGCCAATACAAATTAATGTCTATGTAGAACCACCGGCGCACTGCAGCTAAGCTTGAAGACCTGTCCACACGTGAAACGAAGGAAACAATTATGGCAAAGAAAAAATGTTCTGTTTTAAAGGTTATGACATAAGCTGTAATTTTTTTTACCTCATGATGTGATGGCCTCGTTTCTTCCAGTTCCGCCACGATGCCGGTGACTCTTCACTGTCTGGAAGTAAATAACCACGTGGACCCCCGTGTGAGTACATTTGTGATCCCCGTTGGGGCCACCATAAACATGGACGGCACGGCGCTGTATGAGGCGGTGGCGGCGCTCTTTATCGCCAACGTCAACAAGATCACTATGGACTTCGGTAACGTCATCACCATCAGGTGAGTTCAGTACTTCAAATCGTAAAATAACATCGTGTCGGGGTTCTACGTGGTAAACCAGTCGAGGCTGATTGTAAGGATACGGGGATATTACATACAACTGTTGAAACAACGTCTTGTATACGCCTCGTCCATATAGCTTTACAAGAAACCCGTTGATGCGAAGGACCCGTATTCTATCGGGTTAAGAAAGCAAAACAAACTTTGCCCATGTGCAAATTTCAGTGAGCAGTCCATATAAGATATATATATATATATATATATATATATATATATATATATATATATATATATATATAAAGCAAACGACATGATATGATAAAGCTCTTAAAAGAAATAGTGGTTCAAGAAAAGTTTCAAAGGATACAATCATCTACAAAGCCCACGTATTTTCGCAATTAGTATTCCTGATTCAAGTCAGTTTCCTTTCGTATGTTTACGAAATCAATAACTACGTCTTATGTATTCAAGACGTTTATACATGTATTTGTCTTATTACGAGACAGAACGGAAATATTTCTGTGACAATTTTAAACACACTCTGTAGCAATCATTTGCGTGATTTCAAAAGAGCGAATTTGTTACAATGAACGAACGTTTCTTATTAAAGGTAAATGCTTGCCAAATAAATATGAACGTATTCTACAATACACAATTAGTTTACATCTACAAAACAACTTTGCATAAGAATATCTATGGCTGTCCCAAAACATAAATAAGATATATGTCAAATAACTGACGAAAGACCTCAAGAAGATTTTTTTAGGGGATGGGGGATGTGGGGTCAAACTCATTCAAACGACAAAAAAAATCAACATTACGACCATGGTCGTTAAGCTAAAAGTGTGTCCATGGGGTGTATTAGATGCATCAATAAAACAAGAAAGCAGGCTGACATGCATAAATAACAATTTGTTGTGGCGAAGATAGAGCTGGAAACATAAGGATACAGTTAATGTAAACTATCAGACTAGTGAACTTGTAAAAATAAACACTACTGATATGTATTCATTTGTCTACGATAACATTATCAGATAATAAACTAAAATGTGATTACATTAAAACCTTAGAACACGTCTGTTTTTGCTTTTTGGCGACGTAATTTTGGTAACAGATGATTAGCTTATACAAAAATGTAATATATTTTATCACATAACCTACCGCACGAGCGTGAGGTAACACTCATGCGTTATTTTTGGCAACTCACTAGTTAGTAATCGTAGTGTGACGTGATTGTCGTAGTGTGACGTCATTAAGTATGTGTGATGTATATGCCATTTCCCGATCACTTTGTTCTCGCCGTTTTATGCATTTTGTTGTACAATTTCATTTTAATTAATAAATAGACAACATTTAAGTCATATTACAAACAAATCTTTCCCTTTGTGTGGAAAATGGCCTCGTTTCGTATCGTTTCATTCAACTCGTTTAATATTTTCAGTACCTAATGACCACTCATATCAGATCCTTTATTAAACGTTAC
Source organism: Sinonovacula constricta (assembly GCA_007844125.1). NCBI lineage: Eukaryota > Metazoa > Mollusca > Bivalvia > Cardiida > Solecurtidae > Sinonovacula > Sinonovacula constricta. The sequence continues at coordinate 51,476,060 of CM017567.1, read as the reverse complement.
AGCAATGAAAAAAGCTTCCCTAAAAACGTCGCAGCGATAACGTTAAAACCATTTCACTGCGACGTCCAGCTATTACTTCCACAGCAATATTGCAGAAAAAGGCCTCGACAGAATCACCGGCGCGCCGAAATTCAGCAGTTTTACCTTCCTACAGGAAACTAATACACATTTTTGCGAGTAGAACCAACTCGGTAAATGGCAGAGGATGTAGAAGACCTATAAATCGACGGCTGTACAAATTCTGAATTTTATTTTAAGTATACTTATATTTCTTTGGGGGAACGTCTTCATGAAAAATAAAGAAAATTCATGTAAGAATCGAAATGACATGCTACTTTTACCCACACATTTTTATACCACAAAAGATGTGATTTCGTTTGGTGAAGTGTATACAGACGATCAGCTTACGGGTTTAGTCAGTACAATCAGTACAATCTAATACACAGCAGAACTATTAGAAACTGATTTGAGGATTTTATGACCTATATACAACAACCCCGCGTCAAAATGCTACCCGGTGCGTTAAATGGACACAATACGGTATATAGTGTTATCTGGAATTTTCCACATATGAGCGTGGTTTAGATACTCATTCTTGCTTATTACTGACCTAGCTTCAACAATTGTAAGTGGGGCAAACGTGCGGTTAAACAGCTACGCCGACAGAAAAAGAGCGCCAGCTTCAATACAGACCTAACATCTTTAAATAATTGAACAAAACATAATCAGCCCGGTGCTTAAGTCTAGTTAAAATGTCAGCGCTTAGGTAAATGGATTTCAAAATAATAAAATAATCATGCGCAAAAGCCATGTATAAGCATGGTGTTTGCAGACAAGTATACATTGCAGGCGCTTAAAATGGATATTTTCTTGAAATAATGGTAAAAATAACATAATTAGCATCGATTCTTGACTTTTTGTTATGCAATATTTAACATCAAAAGGCGCAAATCCATTACAATTGTTGTTATTCAGAAAAGAAAATGGTATCCTCAGAATTTTTTTAAACAAACGGTTATTGACGTTAAATGACATGCACGATTCAAAGCTATATGTAAGCAGAAACAGCAATACCGACAATAAAGATCATATGATAAATTTAATTAGCACGTTCTCTTTAAACGAATAAGAAAAGTATAAATGCTGGATAGCTGAGCATGTTTTAGTTTACTTAATTAAATTCGTATTTAGAAAACCTCGTTCAGCTAAAATAACTTAATTGATAATTACTGTAATTAGAACGATTTATTGACAAATTACTATTGTAATACGTCTTTCATCCCGTCCGCTTCTTTTACAGTATAGTAACGAAATCAGAACCGAAGTGGCGCTTTTTGCCATTGGTATTGTCACTCACTGGCATCAACTTGTCGGTCTGTTTGTTCAGTTTAGTATCTTCAACTATGTCAAGGGACGTGTTCGCTCTAGTGATTGCTTGCCTACTGCTATAGAAGTCAGATTGTAAATGCATTGACTACCTTTGGGGGCCAGTAGTGACAAATCTGTACTGACGTCTGCCAGATATTCTTCTGATTTTTCTTTCCACTCCAGGCGCTGATTTACACACTTCCCCAGTGTGCTTTCGAATTACTACGTTCGCAGGGAGTCCGCTCTCTATTAGTCGTTGACTAATTCAATTGGTTATGTCTCAAAGGGAGTTTCGTCTATTATACCGAAGAATATTCTGTTAACAGTGGATGCCAAACGGCAATACAGCAGGTTGTGGTCTAGTACAGACAAAGTTCATTACCCGTATGTGAACTGCAGTCCCTAATTGTTTGTCCAAATGAGTAAAATTTGATTTAAAAGCTTTTTTCGAATGTGAACTTTTCATTTAAAGTAATAGTGAATAGAAAACTGGAGTGGATGACATTGCACTTGTAAATGTCGGAGGATACAGATGATGTATTTAATCGATGACTGTTGATGTACCTATCGTTTTTTTCTACCTGTGTCCTTTACTTAAATGCCTTTAAAATAACACATTACAAGTTAAAAGCACGTGTGTGATAGGACACGAGCGTATCTGATCTGTATTGTATTTCACTTCATTTTTGTTTGTTTTAAACATTACAAGTTTGTATTTGTTTTGTGATCAAAATGCGAAGCAGGATAAGCCACAATCAAAATTCCAATGCCTTTAACTTTTTGTTTGAAATACGTTGTTGTTGTTTTTACTTAATTATTTAGCGTGTGGCGATTTAAAGACACTGGTTCTTTCCGGAATTAGTTGTATTTCTAATTTAAAGTTATAAAACTTGTAATTAAAATCTTTTCTTAGCATTACCGCCACTGCAGCATCCATCGGGGCAGCAGGCGTTCCCCAGGCTGGTCTGGTAACCATGGTAATTGTGTTGTCGGCTGTAGGACTTCCGGTTGATGACATCACCCTCATCCTTGTCGTTGATTGGTTCCTGTAAGTAAAATTAAATTTATGTTCTTGCATAAGTTATTGTATTAGTATGGCAAGTTTTTAAATATACAATAGTTTAAGTATCTTGCAAAGATTTATTGCTATAAATAAACATTTACGCATTATTTTCTGAAAATACTGTAAATACAATAACTACGTTTTTGTATGGTTTAACCTGGCCAATTTCCAAATTGCACAAAATTCTAGATATTTTAAATCAGTAATATTCTGTAAAGTACCTTATGACACCACCATTACTGCTGTGTAAATACGCTAAAAATAACCGACTTCTACGTATAGAGTGATAGAAAACAAATTATCTGACAATATTTTAAGTCAATATCGGTTATAAATTGCGATTTTATAAAGATCCCATTTTTAAGCATAAGATTAAACCCAATTAAAAAAAAAAAACGGAATCAACTGGATCCGCCTTAAGATTAGCTCAGGCTAACCGGAAGTAGCAACCAGATTTATATTTCCTTATTTGCAATTACTAGGGATCGATTCCGTACCTTCACGAACGTAATGGGAGACTGTCTTGGAGCTGGGATCGTTTATCATCTGTCCAAGCATGAATTACCGCCAATGTTGCCGACAGAGGTCGCAAAACTGGAAGCACCGGAAATGGAGATGATCGAGGTCAATATTGACGATCAAGGCATACGGAAAGAACCGAACGGAGCCGAAGAGAACGAAGTGGCTGCAGTATAATTAATCGCAGCTGGGATCGCTAATAGTATTTGACCTTTTTTCTGTATGTGAAGGGTGTTGGTGTTTAAATAAAAGTATAACATTTGTAAATAGACCAAATAATATCAGGTTGTGAGATCACTGAACACGAGTGTGTCGTATGTATCAAGGCCAATTCATTAATGTAAAACCTTTTTTTGTACCTTGAACCTTACGAGTCTTCGAACATGTTATTTTAGCATGAACAATGATATGACATATTGAGATATTCAAATATAGTTTCCTACAGACCGTCCTTGAGACATACTTAAAATATGCTGACCTACATAATGACAACTCATCAGCGCAGTCAGTATACCATTGAAGTACCATACAACCAACAACCATACAAGAGAAGTCACGGGTTCGAATCATACATAAAACAAAAATGTTTCAGTTTTTGCTTTTGTTATATTTTGCCCTCATTTTTCTTGTTAAATGGCCGTCATTTTACACCTCATAAATTTTATCGACAAAAAAGTATTCTAAAATTATTGGGTGGTTATTCTGTTGTTTTGTGCCAGATTTTTAAACCAGTTATTAATAGAACATGCGTTGTGTTGGTTGTGTAAGTAATAATCAAGCGGCTCAGAAATCAAAGTACAGGTCAGGCCGAGCAATTTTTACATTTCCTGCTGGTCCACCGCTGAACGGATTTTAAGCTCGGTGCGTTTATCCCGTGACAGTCACAGCACGGATAGCAGTACAATCTTAATGGTACATGGCGGGTAAAAAATACCACTGACCACTGCTACGACAATATATATATATATATATTACTTCTGTCCTAAATGGCTTAATTATAATTTTGTTTTCAATATCAAGACAAAAATAATAAAGTGAGCCCATCATAACGACTTCGAGTATCATTTTCCGGAATGTACATCATATTTGATATTAGTTTTGCTATAAAGCAACATAATGATATACTGTGCCAAGACCACTACAGTATTCGACCTTTGTAACTCTACTGAAACTCCTCGCTCCTGTCTTCAAGTGTATATGAAAGTCATTTTTAAAATGCCCAACTAAGCCAGCACACAACCAATAAACTCCGCACGCAAAATTTGTATTCTGATGCCATGCGCAAAATTCATTAGCTGTTAGTGAGACGGTCTTAAAATTGTTCATACAAACTTCGTCAACGGACATTCATAAATGTACGACGTTCACACACATAAACAAAGACATAAAAGATGGCATCCGACAGTTTGCCTATATCTATTGTATGTATCTGACCTCTGCTTGGGGTGTTTGTGCCTATATTCTGTAGATAAACATCAAACTTTAGGCTTTGACGATTTTCAACAGTATCTCAATTTTTCGGGCAGTACAACTCGTTAATAAATAGTTAACATGCTCATTCTTTTCAAATCTATAAATAAGAACGATTGGGATTTCTACTAAAAATAGACGTCGACGTCACAGTAGTTGACGTGGATGAACTAAAACGTAAGTGGTCACGTGGTTGTCTTAGTTTTAAAAAAAGCTAACTGTGCAGCGTAGCTAAGATAAGAAATACATGTTTGTAATGACGATTGTGACGTTATTATTCACTTTTCCAACAGGTGTAGGACATCAATAAACATCATTTTGAGAGATATGTTCAGGTAACAATAGTTTATTAAGATGTTTAATTAAAATACCTTTGGTCCAAACTGTCGGATACCACCTTAAAGTGATGTTCCAGTCCTTGCCTAGGCCCGAATACCTAAAATGTATTTAATGTTTTGCCAAATAATTTTACAATGCATGAAAACTAACAAGAGATAGGGCGAATGAGTGGAAGATGAGAAAAAAAAAAACAATTTGTAAAGTTGATCATTGGAAACTATATTGATGCCGAACAGTAGATCAGTCATGGCAATAGAAATAATTCAGTTTCAAAATTTAAATAAAATGAAATTAAGAAAAGTTGGTAAACGACAGGAAATAGATTTGTTGCTTTGCAGATTAAATACATTTTCTTATTCTTGTCAGATTAGAACATATTGTCAAACATGTACATACTTAAGTAATATTTGCACATAGTATTTCTTTCCTTTTATACACTGTTTAATGTTTCTTGATCTCTGTGTTGTACATAATGACGTCATTAAAATTTACTTGTGACAATTTTTAGTTCACATGCTTTCAGATTGCTTGAATATTTTGCTATTTATTATTTTTAATCACAAAGTAATTATTCTTATACACATGTTGTTCTCGTCGTTTTCATAGTTAAGTATGGCAAATATAGATTAATAGTGCTAGATTGTAAGTCATGCCCATGTTACACATGATACTTGTAGATCACTGATCTACGATTACGAATAATGCTGATGGCTATATCAGAATACGTTTGTTGTTTAAAAGATTACTGATTTTGACTTTTTCCTTGTATCCAAATAGGTTGCTAATTATGGTAGGTTTTCAAAGTTCCTTAGGTATGTCTGAGGGTAAGCAAAATTATTGAATAACTGATAACAGCACAATTTTCGATAACAGCGCAATTTTCGGTTTAATTGTTAAAATATTTTTGAAATAAAGAAATGTTATTTAATGCAGGTAAATGAAAACATGGATTTATCAGCAATTTTTTTTTGCCATGAAAAAAACACCACGGAATTCCCCACTGTTCACCAGTCTAATGTATGTTAAATAAGCCATGTCAGTTAACAAACTTAAACATTTCCAAAAGATCAAACGATGAACAATATTTGTAATAGTCAATTAACAATGTACAGCGATTACTTTTCTTACAATCTTTGTTGTTATTTTAAACCAAAGACAAGAAAAACTGCCGTCATGTCACTCAAAAACAAGCATTACTTGATCTTGTTTTTAACATACTTAGGTCTTTTATCACCTCAACATTTCCATAAGATATAAAGAGATAAATTATTATATGTCTTTCAAAATACATACTGCAAAAGTTTTAAGAGTATTTTATTAGAGAAAATATTTTAATAAACTAATATATTATTAACTTATTTTAGGGTAAATATGTTATATTTGAATTTGAGAACAAGTTGCTAAGAATCAAATAGGAAAGGGGGAATTAAAAATTGTAATATTTATATAAGAGAGCTGGATTTCATAAGCACACAGGATTGACCCTGCATGATATTGACTACTTGAGGTCAGTTATTCATGCCTGGAAAGAAGTAGTGCACGTTCTGTACAAATATGTCAATTGTATCCAAGCGCGCTTCAAATGTTAACATTTAAATTGTTACCAGTTTAAACTGGAAGTTCATAATATTGTGTAATTCTGATATACATAAAATGCAGACTTATGAATGAACAATGCCAGGTACAATTACCATTCAGTAACTAGAGGAAAGGGTCAACATTAGGAGTGAACTGCTGTTAGAAAAATGGCATCATTTACTAAGCGTACATATGATTTACTGCAGTATAAATTTGACAATTCTTTGGACACATGTTATCGCATACAGGGTAAAACTTACACCGCCCAAACTGAGTGCTTTGATTTTTTGATGACCTTACACATGGGGTCACATGAATAAGCAATCCAACAAACATTTCTTTCAAAAAAAATAAAAAAGCATTAACATTTCATAACCGTTTGCCATATGATTAAATGTTTTCAATGTAATTAAGTACCACTATATAATACAAAACCATATACATGGTAACACTAGGCCAAAATATAATGTTGTCAAATAAAATCGGTTCAAAAGAGAAAACAATGATTTTAAAATAAACATGGCAAATTTATTGAAACAACGTTTGTTTTAGGTAAGATCTTGTAAAAATCTTCAGAGTTTATTGAATGACATGACGGATTCGTATGACAACTAGCTGGAAACCCATAAAGAATTTGGCTGAACACATGCTTTTTTAAACAGTAAAAGATTGATATTAATTGAATATCTGGTAGAGACACATGATAAAAAGCCATATTTACTTGACCTTCAAATTACATCATCTGTAGGCACTTCTTTTGGCTGATAATTTTGTTTTTAACCACAAGTCACAAGTTTCTAGGTTTAATTTTGAATAATTTGCAACTTTGCTTTCAAAGACTTAAATATAGAAACTGTTTAATCTTGAACTGTTTAAAGAGAACGTTTTGGAATTGAAATGTGGTGGCCACTTACCACGTTAGGATAAATAAACTATTTTTGGACTTTGTTTTAAAGCATAATCTAAACTTTGGGGTACATAGTAAATTCATAAATCAGTTCATATTTTTATCTAATATATGCGACAATCTGAAAATACGTTTTTACATAGACCATCTTTAAAGTCGTTGAACAATTGAATATCATGTTTGAAAGTTTAAGTTTAATTATGTCATGTCATTTACTCAGACATTCATGTTTGTAATAAACACAACTGTTATATATGTCAATTTCTATATTTATGTACATAGCACAGTGTAAATTGACAGTTTATTGTCAAATCCCTTGTCATATCCCTTTTGTAAAATCATGTATTCTTGTTGTGTTTTCCTTGCTTTTGCATTCTATGGAAGCCCATTTTTCACCATCAGATTTTTTTAACAGTTTTCATAATATTCTAATAAGCTTTTTATGGACCGTGTTGACATTTTCACAATCAATTTTTTATATCATAACAACAATAAAATAGTACCAGCCTATTAACACTTATTCGCCTATTTGGAGTTGCACAAATCACCTACTAGGTACATAGACCAATCAACAGTTCTATTAAGTCAATTAAAGCATTATAATTTAATGGACCAAGGAACTCTTTACTGTTATAGATATTGGAATGAATCAAACATTCTTATTAAGAACGTACAAATTTTTGTTCTTTCTTGCTTAAGACATATTATAAAAATCGCAGAAAGATTTATGAAAATTGATAATAAAGTGGTGGTGAAAACTTGCCATCATAGCATTCTGAATGAATGTCTGCCAAAGCTGCAGTCCTTAAATTCACAGAAATTTGTCTTGTTGTTTTTTGTTAAAATGTTGTGAATTGTTGTTTTCTATTGCCATCATGGGTAAGGTCTAGTAGAGTTTGTTTGCCTTGCAGTAAGTGAAAGAGAAGAAAAAAGCTTCAACCAAAGTCATAGTTGATACATAACTGTGCATAAAACAACACACATATTAACCCATAAATTTACCATATTATTATTAGAATTTTAGCACTATGTGGGTATTTATAAAGTACAAGACTGAGTATGGTCAGTGTACAATTTTTATCAAAATTCATTTTTACAACAGTTCCAAGATACCTATTTTTATTTTTATATATATTTTTTAGAGTTCAACAAATCAAAAACCAAAGATATACATACCAAACTATTGTGGGTGTTTTTGTTCCCTTCATCCAAGGCCCTTTGTATCCTTTTATAATAAAATGATAAAACATTACTGATTCTATTTTCTATGAATACCAGACCTTTATCAGGATACACTCTATAAAAGCTGTATTTCAGATTTGGACTAAAACTACAAACATGCTTGAAAAATAATTCAAAAGATGCCAATAATGTTTTAACATCTACTACTTCTTCAGGTTTTATTAATAATTTGTCTAAAGACAGCACGTTCAACTTTTCTCAGAGTGGGATAGTATAAATAAAAGTCTAAAAAGGGGCATAACTCAGCATTGCCTGCGTTTTTTAATGGGTTCTGCTATTGGTAGTAAACTTGGTATCCAAAGTAAGAAGTGAACCATTGATGGTTTTCAAGAAATGGACTGTAACAAAACGGTCAAATGTCAAAGCCGATAAGAGGGTCATGACAATAGCTTCAACTGTTTCTTCGAAAAAATTACAACTACTCAAAAATATTTACTCTGTAACAGTCACAGTGGTAGACAAATAAGCATTTCAGATCAGCCTAATTGCTGGGTTATTTCTTTAGCCACATGGTTTAAGTATCCTCCAAAGTTGTACGGTTACGAAAACAGTTACTGTGGCCGGTGTACGGATAGTTGACTGTTGGAGAGCACCGGCCTGTGTTACAATATTTTCTGCTATGTAAATTGAGTAATGCATAGTAGCATTGCATTACGCAGGTCCTCATAAAACAGCTCTCTTTTTATTTTCATACAATGTATTATTTTCCTGAATTTAATTTAAAAACCAAGACCCCTTTACTTTTTCTGGGTTCCAAAAAGATTTTTTTTAAAAAAGAGTTACACCATGGTCATATTCTAGTCTACGGAAGGACAATTCTGAACATTACCTATATTGTTAGACAGTACAAATTGTAAAAAGTCTCTCTAAATGTTCATTCTTTCAAAATCTATAAACAAGTATGGCAGTGATATCTGCTAAAAATAGATTCCGTTGTCAGAGCTGATTACCTGGATGACGATATAACATGACCTCAAAAGGAAGTTGTTACATGGTTTTCTTAGCTTGAAAAAAAGCCATCTCTGCAGCGTGGCTCAAATAGGTTATACCTCTGCAGCGTGGCTCAAATAGGTTATACCTCTGCAGCGTGGCTCAAATAGGTTATACCTCTGCAGCATGGCTCAAATAGGTTATACCTCTGCAGCATGGCTCAAATAGGTTATACCTCTGCAGCGTGGCTCAAATAGTTTATACCTCTGCAGCGTGGCTGAAATAGGTTATACCTCTGCAGCGTGAGCGTGGCTCAAATAGGTTATACCTCTGCAGCATGGCTCAAATAGGTTATACCTCTGCAGCGTGGCTCAAATAGGTTATACCTGTTGGGAATGACTGTTCAAAAAGATCTAAGACATAAATGAACAGCAGTTTGCAGGACCTCTTTAGGCAACAATGACCAACTTGATTATTTGAGATAAATTTATCTAAATTGTCAGATACCACTTTCAACACTATTAAGTTGTGGGAATCGATAGAACCATCGAAAACATGTTGGAGTTCTGTTGATGTGTATTTGTTTAATTTAACTCAGTCACTAATAAGTGACCTTACACATGTAAAACTTTAACATTTTGAGACACCAGGTAGCGCACATGGTAGAATGTCTGCACCAGGTACAGGGGGTCCCAGGTTCAATTGCAACATAGGTAGTGGTATAGCTCCCTTGCTAACACTCAAGCAAATAAAAGGGTAGTTTCTCGACTGTCAGGATAATGTGTCGGCATGCTATACACAATATACATGCTTCAAGTGAACACTGTCTCCAGATAACTGAAATACTGTACTGGGAGAATAAACACAATAAACATAACATTTTGGGGTGCCAGTGTCTGAATGGGTAAAGTAGCTTGATGCTGCTCTATGGCTGCTCATTGTGTGGGTTAGAATTAAGGTTGCATTACTGGCTAAAGTTTGCAATGAATAAGCATATTTTGACAAACAAGTTCCACAATTTAGCTCTTTAAATTACTCCCTAACAATAATTTTCTATAAAATAACATAAATAAAAACATTATCATTATAATCTAAACATGAATACCGGTATATGTTTTTTTTTTGTGGAACTACCCTTTTATTTGTCTGACCGTTAGCATGGGCACTATACCACTACCATTTTTTAAGACTTTGAAAATGTTGTGGCATGGCTTCGAACCTGAGGCCTCCCACACCCTGAGGCCGATGCTGTACCTTTTGTGCTACCTGGTCTAGTGACAATATCGTTACTCGTTTCAACACAAAACAATTGCAATGCATCGGTCCATCCTTAATTACTGTTGCTAAATGCTCACAAGCTACCTTTTAAAGGAGAAGCTTTACTGCAACCTACAATTTGATACCATGGTCGAACACTGAGTTAACCGATTACTACCAGAAAAAAAGTCAACTACTTTAAACCACTGACAACAGTAATTATATCTTCAGTAAAAGCATATTCATTTACATAAAAGTGCAGAACTATTCTTCAAGTGTGCACTGGTTGTGAGCTATGTATGCTTTACATGAAGAGGTTACTTTAAATTGTCCTTCATGTGCCTGTAAACTCTATAAAAGAGGTAAATGGATTGCCACTTTCTGATTGGGTAAAAGCAGCTGGTTTGAAACAGTCCATTCAAATGATCATATGCAAGCTGCTCTGCTATCATTGTTTCCAAGTTTTTTCCTCATTACATAATTTATTTGGTGTCTTCATACAACAGTTTACATCATCATAGCAAGCCTGCAGCTATACCATCTTTGAATTTATTTCACACAATTTTACTTAACTTCTTTTTTGTTTTTGTTTTCAAATTTTTTTAACATCAGAATCATCTTGATCAATATACAAATGCCAAACTTGACAAACTCTAGTTTTAGCCACGTTACAATGAATTATATCTTTAATGGGTTTTGAGGCTTTATGGCACACCAACATTTAACAGGTCATATGGCACTGAAAAGGAAATTTCTATATTCTAAATTCAAACCACAAAATCAGTTTTCTTTACCACTATGAGGTTGTAATTTGCTACCAATTTTTAAAAAAAAATAGTTTTATATCTGAAGGGTTCTTATTCTTTTCTGTTTTGTTACAAGCTTGCTGCATCGACATTCAAGGGTTGTACATGGCTATAAATATTTCTAAGTTACGTGACAAATCTTATTCATTTTTTCATCATTTACAAGATCATTAAAAACACTACAGATATTTCACAATTAACTGCTCACAATTCTAAATTCTTCTCTGTTTCACCACAGACTAGTTCCAGCTCCATTCAAAGGATCCTTCATAACAACTACATGTACACATTTCCCAGTGTCAACATTTATTAACAATTCTTTTCTGTTTCACGACAAGTTATTTAGTATTCTCTCCTTCACTAGTCACCAGATCATTATGTATACTGAAGGTATCCCACTATCGACTAATAATAATTATTCTTTACGTTTCGCCACAAATTACTTCTTTTTTCTAAATTCTTCTCTGTTTCACCAGAGACAAGTTTCCACACCATTCTATGTCAGGATCCTCTATACCATTAAATGTATCCCATCCTTCATCGTCGGCAACCACAGTATTTTCTTCCGTTACACTCCATACATACCGTGGGAAATTTGACTAGCAAAATCTCGTTTTCATGAATATGCATGAGGCAGGGGAGACCAATCTTCTTCCAATGAAATCGCATGTTACAATAAAATACTCTTCAATCTCAATGACGTTATACTGGGATTTTCTTACTAAAAATAGAAACCAACGCACATGTTTACTCATGGAGGTCGCCATTTTGAACGGTAAACCGAACCTTAGTCATAAAACGTAATTTCATTGGCTAGTTGTCCGTGGTGGTTTCCTCATGGCACCAATGAAACTGCCTCATTAATTATTCATGACTACGAGATTTTCTTAGCCAATTGTCCCACGGGTACATAATGCAGCATAGCGGAGTAATGTAACGGGGGATAACCGACGATGCCCATCCTTGTAAGTTAATAATAATACTTCATTGTTTTATCACACATTCTTCCTATTCTTTTCTTCAGGGTTCACAAAATCATTTTACTGCAGGTATCCCACTCACTACAGTTAATAATAATTCTTTCACCACAAATTACTTCAAATTCATTTTCTTCACTATTACAAAATCATTTTAAACACTGCAGGTATCCCACCTTCCACTGTTTTTTTCACATCAGCTAAGTCCTGACGGCTCTGAAAGATATTCTTTTGTACCTTAGAAGTTGTTTGTTATAATACATACACTTTAAAATATTTTTTAGGAATAAAATAAGTTTTATTTATAAAGTAATCATGGTTTAAATAAGGGTATAGTTCTTATGATAATTTCTTCACCCTCTGATTGGATGTTATCAATTTTTGAGTATTATTTTATGACAAAATTTAGGTGTAAAAATACATTAGTTTCATTTTTCAATAAACTTACATCACTTACTTGTTAAAACTTGTTTAAAAAATAACAGCCCTCTGATAAAATATATGATCAAAATGGATGATCTTACTGGAAACACTGCTGCACTTCATTTCTCAATATGTCTCCTATATTATATGTGACTCAACAAAACCATTTTTAAACATGAGCCAATTAACATCAATAATAACTTTTACAGGAAAAGCAGTCTTACTTCAGCAAGTCCATTGTAACAGCTTGTAAATTAAATGATGACATTAATTTTATTATTATTATTATAATTATTATTATTATTATTTTATATTTATTTCCCACTTTTCCAGAAATCACAGCCACATTATAATGGTCATTATAGTGAAGTCAAGCTATTTTTGTGAGAAAGTCCTCAGACAAATGTCTAGGAAGAACCACTGGCAGATCACTTGGCAGTCATTTGTCCCGACAGGAACTTGAATCCATGCAGTGCGGGACGAGCAGTCAGAGAAGCTGTATGACAATCACTCTGCCACAGGTACCCTTGTAACTTAGACATACTGTTAGACTAAGAACCAAATAGTTCTGACACTGATAAGACAGCTCCCAATGGAAAGGAACTGATGTGAATCTACACTTTTTTCATAGACATTATTTATTCATCCTTAGTTGGCCAGCAGCTTCATGTAAGTTACAGAAGTTTTTACTTTTAAAACCTTTACCCCTTTAAGCTTTTGTCTAGTAATTTTAACAAAAGCACTAACTATCTTATACTCTGAGTAAATCAAACACTTTTGAAACCTTTACCCTTTGAAGATTTTCTGTAGAAATTGCAAAAAAAGCACCAAAGATATTATGCTCTAAATGAATCAATCACTTTTGTAAGTGAATCAAGCACTTTTGAAACCTTAACCCCTTAAATATTTTCTGTAGAAATTTTAACAAAAGCACTAAATATCTTATGCTATTTTTTTTTTTTTTTTTGTGTTTTTGAAGCGACCATTTTTGACCATTATAGCAACATTCAGCTTTTAGGTGGAGGAAGACCCCAGACACATGTCTGGGTAGAACCACCGGCGCACCGCAAGTCAGCTGGAAGCCCTTCTCACATTAAGTTTTTCGCCCCAAACAGGACTCAAACCCATGTTGTGAGAGGCTAAGCTCTTATGGTCTAAGTGAATCAATCACTTTTGAAACCACTTGAAGGCTTTTTCTAGAAATTTTAATAAAACACTAACCATTTTATGCTCTAAATGAATCAGTCTTCTGCGTAATCCTTTCAACAAGGCGGCAAACTGTGAATGATGGAGTCCTAGTTTTAACAGGGCACTCCGCAGACACAACCTGGAAGTGTGAAAAATAAATTCAATATAAACCCACAAATATTTTTTTCTAAAACATTAATGTAATTTGTTGATCCATTTACACATACAAGTTGCTTCAAAATATACATTTTTCAAAATGTAAAGCAAGCTGTTGATATTGTTTTTAAATTGTAAGATAATAAAAATTACTTATTCCAAAAAAATCCGTATGTTTATTCAAAAATTACAAAAAAAAAATCCTTACATTTATTAATTTGGGATTTATAGCACATCAATGCTGAAGATGTTGATATGGTGTTAATTATAAATGTGCAATTTGTATTTAAGACAAGTATCACAGCTTGGTAACAACATTAAAGTGTATCTTTTTATAGTTTATCAATAAAAATGAAAGTTTGTGAAGTAATGTTTACAATGTAAGTTATTGTGTTAAAGTTCAAAAAACCTTTTTCATTTATATGGATATATTCCAAAAAATAAACAACATAAGTTATTGTATTATAATTCAATGAACCTGTTTTATTGCAAGTTCATGATATGAAAAAAAAAATTCATGTAAAACCTAAATAACATTTAATATATAAAATTGCTAGAGAAGGGGGATTTGCAGGTATTTTTGCCGATACTGTGCAGCTACATTTCTATTATTATAGCACAGGGGCACTTATTATCCCAGTGCCCCGGGACTGAACCTGGCCAGTCCATTATACTGACACCAACGAGTCAGGCATAATGCTGTCCCATTAGCCCCGAGCGTTTGGAGGGAAGTCACTACTACCATCTTCACAGTCTTTGGTTTGACCTGGCCGGGGTTTGAACCCATGACCTCCCGATCCGCAACTCGACGGTCTACCACTTGAGCTATTGTGGTCGATCATTGATAGGAACAAACAACAGTATCTCCATTTACAAGTATTTTAATCAATATCCAAGCTGCCTTATTGAAAGATATTTAGCTTGCTTTATGCTTGATTATTTGGTACTTGCTATAAACTAGATACTAAGATAATGACATATTACAAGAAACTTGATAGCAAATAGTGCAGAACCTGCTCACATCTCCTGTCTGTAGCAGGCTGACTTTTTAACATGATCCACACTGTCGACTTTGTGATAAGAAGAAAAGGAACTAAATTTGAACTCAATGCATTAATGACCTTCAATAAAACAGCTGGTTAAATGATCCCATTTATGGTTTTATTCCTACGCTAATAGCTTTAGACTATAAAACAAGGGAGAAAAACCATTTTGAAATAAAACACCTTAATGTAAATTCTCATCCACTAATTAATCAGGCTTACAAGTAGGCAAAAATATTGATCCATATCTAACAACATAATCTTAATGATGTCAGGATCACACAATTTGTTTAAGTGTCTCTAGCAATGTTACAAATATTCAATGCTTCATTCTCTATTTCCTCTAAATATAGATAGGAGATTGAATATAAAAATACAAACAAGCACTCAGTTGGTGCATGGACAGACAAGAAAACTTTTACATGTAACACAGTGTGCCTAGCCACAGAAGCTTAACTTATAGTTGAGTAGTTGTCAATGTCATAAATAAGGCTGTGAAAATGTAAACAAATACAAGTATTCATTCCCATGGTATTGTCAATGACACTCTTAGCAAAATGAAATACAAATTTATTACATGCCAGGCAAAGAAAAGATGATAAAATATTATATATTTAATAATAACATATTAATAATAATTCAAATTGAAAAGATAATTTAAATATTAAAAATAATAATAATTAAAATAACAAATAAATATCTGAACATATACATGTATGAATCACATGGTCATCTCTGCCGTTGCCAAAATTGGATGTGATGAAATAGAAAAGCTTATGAAAAGGGAGCAGTGAAACAGAGAAACCCCAATTCAGCAATGGGGCATAATGGTGAGAGAAAGAAAAGAAAAAACTCAATATGTGTTACTCCCATAGACAACACAAAACAAGATATAACAAACATGTACACAAATCAAGATTAACCTACGGCAGTTTCAAGTTTGATGCTGTCATCTCAGGAACTGCACTGTTTGCCAGATGGTCTGCAGCAACCAGTATTTTTCGGCTAAGAAAACTACATAGCAACTTACATCTGAGATCATATTATACGTCATCTGGGTAATCCACTGACATCAGTATCTACTTTTAGCAGAGATCACTATCGTGCTTGTTTCTGGATTTGAGAAGAAATAACTTTTGGAAGGAGGACATTGGGGATTAGGGGGGGATTAACCGGCATTTTGCCAATACTGTGTAGCAACATTTCTATCATTATAGCACAGGGGCACTTATGAGGTGCCCAGGGACTGACCCCGGCCGATCCATTATACTGACACCGACAAGTCAGGCGTAATGCTGTCCCCTTAGCCCCGAGCGTTAGGAGGGAAGCCACTACTACCAACTTTACAGTCTTTGGTTTGACCCGGCCAGGGTTCAAACCCACGTCCTCCCAATCCGCAAGCTCTTACATTATACAGGTAGTCTTTAATAACCTA
Source organism: Sinonovacula constricta (assembly GCA_007844125.1). Lineage (NCBI taxonomy): Eukaryota > Metazoa > Mollusca > Bivalvia > Cardiida > Solecurtidae > Sinonovacula > Sinonovacula constricta. The sequence continues at coordinate 51,459,359 of CM017567.1, read as the reverse complement.
TTTACTAAGCCCAAAGAATGAATTTATGCAGAAAAAATGTCTAAATTTGCCAAAGCAGTGGTAAGAGACACAATTTGAATGGACAACCTGTTGGATACCACCTTCAATTCTACAATAAAAAAATGGCCTTACCACTGAACATGGTTCCATGAGACCACATCCTGAGAGTTGTTTTCAGTCTGGAAAAATAGCAACAAAAAAGATAAGCAATAAAGTGAGAGTGGTATTAACGTAAATCTAAACAACAAAAATGACATGTTGAAAATTACCTCCCTTAAAAATAATTAGATATTGTTGATTTTATTTCCCATTAAGTGAGACAGGATTTTGAAAGTACATGTAGATCCCCAGAAACATGTTTAATTTTTTCTGGATTTTAGAAAAAAAAATTATTTCATATTTTCACTAAAATTAAAAACTGTATTACCCAAATAGTCTTGATAAATTAATATCTAAGTTCATAAAAGACCAATGATGGTCGAATTGTTTTTTTACAACAAAATAGCATTCATTAACAATGAAAATCAATAACATTGATTTGAAACAACCCATGCAGCACTAGACAATAGGTAATCATCTGCATATGAAGTTTTCAGACCACCTGGGAATCAAATGCATGCTGAAGAGCTTGAGAATTTAAAGTAGGCAACCCCATCCTTTCAACCTTGGACACACTCAAAGACAAAGACACAACCCCGACCTCTCAATCTCAGAGACTGTCAATGACAATCCTGACCTCTCTACCTCGGACACCATCAATGACAAAAACACACCCTGACCTCTCAACCTTGGAGACCATCAAAGACAAAGACAAAGACACAACCTGGACCTCTCAAACTCAGACACTGTCAAAGGCAAAGGCACAACCCTGACCTCTCAACCTCACACACTGTCAAAGACAAAGACACAATGGCTACCTGTCAACCTTGGAGACTGTCAAAGACAGACACAATCCCGACCTTACAACCTCAGAGATCATCAAAGACAAAGACACAACCCTGACCTCTCAAACTCAGACACTGTCAAAGACAAAGACACAAACCCGACCTCTCAACCTCACACACTGTCAAAGACAAAAACACAATGCCTACCTTTCAACCTTGGAGACAGTCAAAGACAGACACAACCCTGACCTTACAACCTCAGAGATCATCAAAGACAAAGATACAACCCTGACCTCTCAACATTGGAGACCATCAAAGACAAAGACACAATCCCAACCTCTCAACCTTGGACACCATCAAAGACAAAGATACAACCCTGACCTCTCAACATTGGAGACCATCAAAGACAAAGACACAATCCCAACCTCTCAACCTTGGACACCATCAAAGACAAAGACACAACCCCAACCCCAACCTTGGACACCATCAAAGACAAAGACACAACCCGACCTCTCAACCTCCGACACTGTCAAAGACAAGGACACAACCCCAACCTCCCAACCTTGGACACCATCAAAGACAGACACAACCCAAACCTCTCAATCTCGGACATTGCCAAAGGCAAAGACACAACCCCAACCTGTCAATGTGGACACCATCAAAGACAAAGACAGAATCCTGACCTCTCAACCTTGGACACCATCAAAGATAAAGACACAACCTCAACCTTGGTCACCATCCAAGACAAAGACATTCAACAACAATAATGAAAACATTACCTGGTTCCTGGCCACCTTATCACTTGTATAGCTGGCTATAGCTGTCACAACACCTGCAAACAGAAAAATGCCATTTAAATTGACCACTACAAACAGAATACAGGTAGATGTAATACACTAAAAATTGTAACTTCTCTTGCAAAATATATGTTCTAGTTTTATAAATCTACTGAGCCCAACATTAACTTTACACTTGATTCATATAGCTTGGAAAAGAGAACATCATCCAATGGTTCAACTATGGTCGCAATATACAAAAATTGGGAAAAAAAAGGTTAAAGTTCCCTAGACCATGCTAAAAACAAAAATATAATGCATAAAAAATAAAGTTATTTTTTTCTGAATCGAACTAAGAAATTTCCTTCAATCTTCAATAAATATAATTTTCATTCATAAAAACACTTTAATAAAATATCTTACAATGTAGTATTTTTCAAAATTATAGGAAATTTCTTCAGAAAGGAGCAAACTTTATTCTTTAATGGAATTGACTTCTGGTGTCAATATAATACAAAGGTAACCTCCCCTTGACTGCTCTCACCAGCCACATTACAAGGGTAGTTCCATAACTGGACAGCCAGTACCAGGATATCAGATATTACTGGGTGTGGTATCATTGCAGGTGTTCATGCGATACACAGTGGAGGCAGCAAAATACAACCTTCAAGTGAATGCAATCCCCATCCACAGATAAGTAAAAGATTGTTGGAGGATGTTAAACAAAAGAAATCATGTAAAACAACTGTTTTGGCTCTCATTAAACTAACCTTCGAAGAATTGTGGGTTGCTTCTTATTCTGTTCTTATGGCCCAATTTGCGAACAAATACCACAAACCTATAGAAGGTGAGCATGAACAAATAGAAGATGTTGGTGAGACGATGATGCAGGGAATTAATCTCTGGGTCCATGTACAACTTGTGACACTTCTGTTGAACAAAACTGAAAAAGATCAATATTTATCTGTTTGGTTTGTTTTTATTAAAAGTCCACATCACACATTTTTCCCGTATTTTCAGGGTCATACAGTTCTTAAAGGCTGAAAAATGGCAAATTACACTATTTTTCCATAAGTATTCTTCAAATATCTTCATACAAGGAAGATAACCCATTGTTACTTGTTTTGTTTGAGTAGCATCCCTTTATAAACAAGAGAGGGAATTTCTGAAGATAAGGCAACAAAAAGTCTGGGTAGGACATCTGATGAACCATAGCCAGCTGGCAGACGTCTGCATATATGTTTTCACTTGACTGGGGCTGGCACTCAATGGTTGGGGACTATGGGGTTGAAAAAATAATTTATGATAATTATAAACATTCTTTGTTTTATCATATCATGTAAAAGCATATGTTAGGTCTGGTTTAAATTAATTTTAAATTTCATTCTATTTTGGTCTGCATTATTTTTGCTTTCTAAAAGTTTCTGCCAAGAATTGTTTTTGTCATATCATAACATCATAATCGTGTCTAGTTTTTGATATGTTCAATTAGACTTAACTTTTACTTTTATGCTGGTAACTCGCATTTAAGGAGTTATGTGTAATTTACATCAAAATAAATATTTTTCATACCATGTAATACCTGGTAATGGGCTTGGAATCACAGTATATTGCATGAACATGAAACTGAGAAAAATCACATTTATCTTTTATATAAGAAGAATAACATCACCTTTAAATGATAATAATATAATGGTATTCCTTAATTCTTGATTTTAAATATACGTCCTTATATAATGGCAGGGTGTTAATTATGGTGGCTTGGCGATACAGTGATCTGACCTTCTTTAGCATGACTGGTGGTACATAATGTACTGTAATATTGGTTGAAGCCAAAGGTTACAGATTTTCATCTTAAATATAGTTGGACATCTTATATGTCTACTTTGTGCCATTTATTCTAAAAAGACCTACTAAACGAACCAGCTTACTGGCAAAGAAACAAGCATCTGCATGTTTGTTTCAAAATGTCTAAGCTATATGTTGTATTTTTACTGTGTTATACTCATAACCTACAAGATTGAATGATCATCAACAAAACAGTGTATAATTGTGTTACTAATGAAACTTAATGCATTTGACAGTTTAATGTAGGTCGGAGTTAAGCCCTGACCTGATTAGAGATTGGTTAAGCTAGCTCTGTCAATCAGTTGTTTATAGGATCAAAGCTAAAGAGGCACAGGTTGCCATGTTATTAAGGGTAACTGTGAAGTTTCATCAAAATTTAAGCAAAACTGTAGAAGAAGATGCCAAGACAAAACTTTGACAAAAGACAGACAGATGTACAAAAAAAATCTGATTCAAGTTGACCATCTTCTACAAACAATGATGGATCAAAGGTCAGCTAGATCTTCTTTCATCTATGTTAATGCCCTGCCTGGGACTGGGGAAGTATGGTTAGGTGGTATAAGTAGTCTCTTTTTACTTACGTCTTTGACAAACTTACTAGAGAAGCTTCTGTTTCATTGTTTTTCCTGGTGTTTTGGAGAGATCAAAACTCATAGTGTCTTCTACCTCTGAAAAAAAGAAACTTTATTTTATGCAAATAATGTTTGAAACGATGATCAGGTAATCTTTTTATGTGGCAATGGACTTATTTTTTAATTGATTGTACTTATGGCTTGAAGCAAAAGAAAATAAACATTGAACAACATCTGATTTGTTCTGTTTGTTGGGTTTATCGTCCTACCAACAATCTGTCAGATCAGGAGACAGTGTCAGTTCAAGACAGTGTCCACTTGCAGCATATATTGTGAAGCCTTCACTGTGTAAAGCATGGACACCTGGCATGATACCATATCCAGTCAATTATCCTGACACCAGGTAGACCAGTCATTGACCTTAAACTTATATCTGCTTGAGCATAAGGAAGAGAGCTGTACCATTTTAAAAAAATTGTGTATGTTTAAGCCCTAGTCAAATTGTATTTGGAGCTCACTCTTTACCAATTACTATAAGTGCAACCCGGTACAGTTTTTTTTCCTGTTTTACGAGGGGCGAGCGGTTATATGCGGGTATATATTAGTTACAATAAGAAATTCATTGTCACTTTGGCAACTTACAGCTACAATCTTTGGATAGACTTCTGCATAAAAATATCTGGATAAAGCCATTATAAAATAATGTTTTGAATGAAAGCAGTGAAGGCCTCAGTGGTAAAAATTTGACAACTTTAACTCCTAAGTCAATTTGATTACCTTGCTGGTCTTAAATATAAACTAAAAAGAACTTAAAAAGGGATTTAAATACACTTGATATGGAAAGAAATCAACAGGAAAGACTTGAATGCATGTGGTGAGAGGATGGTAAAATTAGGTCGACAACTCAATTTTCTCACTTACATGAGTCCTGTCAACAAAATCTTTAGATAACCTTGTATTTTTTTTATATTAGGTTCAACAGCACATTGACAACTGATAGGTAATGTCCCAGCAAATATTACAAAGTTTTACGTAAATGGAATAAAATCTGGTTAGTAATAAAATACAAGAGTAAAAATTAAAGGATCTATTGGGTTACAGTTAATTGGTAAACAATAAATAAATAAAATGGTAATTTAAAACTAGATGGAATAAAAGACATTTGTAATGTTCAACCTCATTTAGAAAGCAAAAAGGTTTATAATAGGAACACATCCCCTTAGAAGATCATTCCTGTTACTGGCATTACTTTATTTTAACTGAACATGGTTTGTGTCAATTCACTGTAACAAAATATGGTTAACGGTAAGTGCTTCTTGGCAAGGAATGATGTCCTTGTAAACTGAGGTGTAGATATGTATAGAAGGTTTAAGGTTATATCTTAATTACTGTTTATATAATATTATTATATTTACATACTAGTTCCTGAATACCTGCTGTAATCTACTGCTGTCTCTAGTGTAGAGGTATTGTACATGGAACCGCACCAGGGAAACCAGTCTAAAAGAAAATAGAATGCTACAGTGAAAAACATATGTATAATTTTAAATGCAACTTTACTAGTGCCAATAAAGCCATAAAGTTATAGTTTTGCTAACCATGTGATGAAGCAAAAACCAAATGAATATGTAATGGCAACAATTACAATTGTCATGAATTTACATGATGCATATATCTATATTTCAAGTACAAAAAAGAATTCATTTTCAAGGAGCATAGCAGTTGTATTGATCTTTTTTCAAACAAGAAAACATGGAAACAAATAGCCATAAAGTATAATTTGATGATAGAACTTAGCTTTGGCCTAATTGTTATCTTAAGGAAATTCAAATTTTTAATTTTTCACATCATTTTTGTTAATTGATAAGGATTATTCAGTTTTATTTTTTTGTTGATGGTTAAAACCTGTTAATCCTTCATTGTACTGCATTGCTTGAAAATGACCCTTTTACAGTCAGAAAATTTTAATTAATATGTAAACCAAACAGGTCATTTAGACTACATGAATATGTTGACTTAAAGCCATAATTTAGTTAGTAACTGTTGGAATTCTGTCTCTTCATCATTCCAGTCATGCCAAAGAGGCAACTTGAGCAGTCTCCATGCCATTTTTCAGGTGAAATTACACAGTAGGTATAACTTCAGGATTTTGTTATTATCCAACAAGCCATTTCTGGATTATTTCTCAGCTTATTTTTACATTACATTTGGATCTCATTGCATACAATTTCTATACAATACTATATTTTGTTTGTTTTGCAGGTTTGGATTGTTTTCTAAAATTCACTTATTTCCTTTAGCAGGTTTTAAAATTGCACATTTTAATTTTGAGTTTTATTGCAAACTACTTTCTCATTTGGTACTGCTAGGCTGCCAAGGCTTTTATCGCCTATACATATCTTTCAATCAGTTTTTAGCGCATGATGCTGGTGCTGACTGTTGGATAGCTCACTTTGATGGAATATTTTTATTAACAATGTTTGTTGGTGGGAACTACCTTAAGGAAGAGAGAGGTTGAAGCACCATGGTCAATCCTTTTGACAAATGACTGTTATTCTTATAGTGTGTAAACAGTTGTCTCTTTGCTTTTGTCACTTTACATTTACTCTTTGTGTCTGTCTAGTGACAGTTCAAACTGTAATATCTGCGGTTATTCTCATTGGACATTTTCTTATTTTCCTTTTCAATGAACTATCATTTCAGCTTCATTTGTCAAACCAAAATTCAGATTTCTTTCATTCTGGAAACTTTGTTGTGTGGGGAAGGGGTATTATTTAACCCAACTGACCTCCAGTGATGGCCTTGACCTGATCACCATGATAACAAGAGACTGTAAAGTTGGTGACAACCTTCTCCATATTGGTACGACAGTTGTACTCTTTCACACCTGAAATCAGCAAAAATACATGTTCATAGTCATACACATATATGTGAACTTTTTTGCTGGCCAAAGTGGGAGATTTTCACTTGCAAAGTGGGAGATTTGTTATTTTCATGTAAACAAAGAAGGAAGTTATCAGTTTTCATGTAGGGAGATTTCTGAAAATACGTAAAACACCACTAATTTTCAAATAGTTTTTAACCTTAAAGAGGGAGTCTCCCTCCAAAAGCGGGAGAGATCACATGTATGCATACATAATAGCCCGGGCAGAGAGATACATTGTCTTCCAAAGCAAATAGTTGTCAACAAGCTATGAAAGGGTTATGGATGAAAAATTTAAACTGATAATTTAATCACAAGGTTGTGTTAGTTTGAAAAATGTAAAACAGAGATGATTCACTTACTATAAGAGTATAAATTAGTCTGTCCTTCAGGCCAGTGACAGTAGATAATGATAGGAGACTGACAACATTGGACTGTTGGGACGGTGTTAAAAAAAAACAGTTGGCAACAACTATGTGCAGGAAAATTTTATAATGAGCTACCGACACTGTCCAGCAACACCCAAATAACTATCAAGCAAGAAGGAGAACAATGAGATGCTTTGAGCTTATATTGATTGAGAAATCTGATGGCATTGCCTGCAATATCTGGGACTTGTAGTCAATTCTAGGGACAAAACCCAACAGCCAAACTAAGAACACAAGGCATGCCACACTAATGAAAAACTAGGCACTGCTGCACACATCAGCAAAGATGCTCTGGATAGAGACAGATAGTGAGAAGCTAGAAGAAAACATCCAAACCAGAGACCAATAGCTTAAAGACAATGATTCATAAAGTCCCAGTTGAAATTAACACTTCAATGTTGGGAGGGACTCTAGCTGACTGAGATGTATAGGTGGTTCAACCTAAACATTGTTATGGGGGCTTCTTAACCTTACCATAGCTGAATATGGCTAAAATGACCATAATTGTGTCAATGGGATGTAAAATTTAGCAGTAAATATATGTACCAAACACAGGAATACACAGTAAATTATTCCTATTAAAGCTGAAGGTTACAACCTTTGAGCATGGTTGTCAGGTAATCTTGGGCCCTCTTTAGAGATGGAGATACAAAGAGACAATCATCCACAATTCTGAGCAGAAGATCTTCTTTGTTGGAGGTAAAGATGTTTTTCTCCATGTCAGCATAGTAGAAATTACACAGCAGTGTGGAAATTATGGATCCTTGGCTGATACCAGATGTATGGTGATAGTAATGGGGTCCAACCTGGGAATAGAAAGGCAACCATTGTTTGTGTTAAAAATATTAGTACATGAATCATAACTTCGTGAATGTTTATTAGGCTGGTAGGATAATCTAAATCATTTAAAAATCACTAATTTAGAAGTGTCAATTCAGTGACATATTCCACCAATGAAGCAATGGCCTTTAATATGGATGTTGAAAATGACGTTGATGTTAATATTGCACTTGCAAATGGGCACACATTATTATTTTCTCAGAGCATGTCACAGCACGTATACTAGCTAAACAGCCCTAAATTGTATATTACAATTGACATGATTCAAGCTGAAGTCCATAATTGTATAACTGTCCAGTGCCGTATGACCAGTTAAGTATCGGTGTGCCGTAAAACCCAAATAAATAAATAAAGTATAATTGTCCATAATTATATATTATTTACACAAGCTAAATGCTTAAACTTATTGTTCTTAGGTTACCTCAGATGAATTGGGCAATGACAAGTTCTGCAAGTGGCTATGCAGCAGACTGAAAATAGTTACCTTTAATGGCCTTCAGTGAGAAAGTAAATCTCTCTAAGTCAAAGGTACATTCGTGATCTTGTATAACTTATAATTAACATGCAATTATCCCTATTGCTACTTCAAGTAATATACATTTTTGTTTGGCTAATTTGTTTTTGTTGCATTGAACTGACACAGTTACAGTCATATTGGTGACATCAAGCTAATTATTGGTGGAAGATCATCGACATGACACAACCACTGTGGCACTGCTGATCATCAGACATGAAAGTTGTCTCTCCAATCGAAACTTGAACCCATGCAGGGGGGCGGGGGGTGAGAGGGGTGGGGGGTGGGGGGCGGTGGGCGGTGGCAGGCTGAGACGTTACAAACAGCTTGGCCACTTTACCGACATATAGATAAACCATATCTAATCTGCACTTAGTAAAAAAAATCAGTTTCAGTGGATTTGACATTTCTAAAGTTGGTCAAGAGTTTGTCTTTGTAACCCCCATTTAATTTATAAGATATTGTAACACATGATTTGTTAAATGGTCTTATAGCAAGTCCTGCATACTAACCTTGATCAAGTTGTTAAAGAGATGCATTTTCAGTGTGGCCATGATGGAGGTGCAGGTCTCGTGTTGATAAAGTACCTGGAAAATAAGGTTCAATAAATAAATATTTGGTGTTGTTATGCTTACAACATCCATCATCATCCACTGAGAGATGGGTTTTTAAACTTCTTTCAAAATGATTATTACCAGTTACCCTATGAATACTTATGTCATTGTCGAAATATTTTTAATTCTTCCAAAGATTTCCTACTGTACTTTATAAGTCCTTATGACAGTAAGTTTTTCAAACAGAACTGGACTCAAAACCACATAGTAAAGAGTTGTTTTAACTCTAAAACTTGCTAAACATGACTAAACAAGGCTAATGCAAGTAGTGTGGATCTAGATTGGCCAGATATGCACCGTTACATGTACCTGCATAGTCGATATATCTTGCTGCCACTGCATAAAGTTTTCAGCAAAAAAACTAATAATTAATATATCTTTTTAAGAAATACAGCAGGCTACATTTTATGTCTATGTAAAATTTATCTCTATCTTTTCTTTGTATGGGCAAGCTCTAGAGAATGATGTCTTCTATACAAAAACATTTTTAATGGAGACAATAACGCAGCCGGCAAAAACAGGAATTCACAGCTGTCTGACACAATATTTTTTAATAAACAATGAAGTATGCTGAGGTAAACTGGACAGCTTGCAATTATAAAAGATGCCAATGATACAGCAGGCACTTAGAGGAATTACAGCTGTTAAGTTTTGTATCATGCATAAAATCAAGTATGCAAACATCGCTAGACACTGCAGCTTGCAACAATAAAATGTCTAGAAGACAGCATGGAATAAAGCAAAGGAGCAGATAGTCTGGTTCTCAACATATTCATCTTTTTATTTAAAGTGTATGCTCTCTTCAGCACCTTGGATTTCACACCTCTGTAATCTTTCTTGTTACCTTATCGACCAGTACTACATCATGGAGATGCTCAGTGTTGATCAGTCCCAGAGCAAACTCCACAAAATCTGGACTAAACTCAGCAAGCGATGACACCTGTCTTTGAAATTTGCGTTTTAGCTGACCCTGAGATGTTGCCATGGTAACAAACTTGCGAACAACAAACTCTTCCTCCCCAATTTCCTAAAAAGAAACCAGAAGTTTTGTTGAAAAATGCTGTTATGCAGCAAAGGTTTGGACACAACATTGTGATATTGACTAAATGTTGATAAAAAGTATTAATTGTTTTACATATGTGGCATTCATTAAGTTAGCATGTTGTAAAAGATTGGTGATGTAACTGTAATCAAGGAACCATCACTACACATCAACATACTGTTTATAGAAATGATTAGTTAAAAGGCAGTGGACTGTGGTACTAGTTCACCAAAGTCTGATGAACCTGTAACCTTTACAAGTTAAATAGATGGATCCAGAAAGTTTGCCAGCTTTACATTTGAAAGGACTAAAAAACATATGATTTGATATGATATTTTTCTGATTACTGCATGGACAAATTACTTTTTGCCATAACTTTTCAGGCCCTCATGGTTAGAGTTCGGGTCCATGTCAGGTTGAAAACTTTCATGCAAGAAGGATCTTACAGATGATGTGCAATACCTCAAAGACTCTACCCAGATATTTGTCTAAGGCCTTTCTCCAGAAAATAGAGCTAAAATTTGCCAGAATGACCATAAATTGAGTTGGGAGTCATGTAAATATTAAAACAAGGGGGTAACTGAGTTATCAGCATTAAAGCTGGATTTTCTTTTTTTCAGGTTAGTTAAATGACAAAATGGGTAAACAATAGTTATCGTATTTCATTTTTTTACTGTAAGCTACCTATAAACAAAAACTGAATCCAGTCTCTCACTAAGTATAACAGTTACATTTGCTCATGTCCTACAAAATCAATAACGAGGGATAATTACAAAAAACTGGTCATGCAAGAGTTAAGGTTCTTGCACCTTTCTACCTCATTCCATCACATACTACCAAATAAGAGACAAAGTCACAAAAAATATTTAGCTTTAGCACTTACCTCCTGAAGAATACTCTCCATAATACTGTACATCTTCCCTTGTATAATGGAATCATAGCAGTTTGCAATATCCGTCTTAACGAAGTAGAGAGCCGGTTTTCCTTTCTTACGCCAAGCCTGAACAAAGTCTCGCCAGGAAGAGTGGAGTTCACTGGTTCCCAGTTTACCATAGCCAACCAGTGCAGGGCACCGAACTCGCAAGTAATTCAAGATCTGGTGCACATTCAACAACTGCTGGTTTACAGACAGTTTCTGCAAAAATAACATGGGCATTGCATTATGAATGTCAAGCACTCTCAAGACCTTTTTTCACATCACATGACACAATTATGGTCATACTGGCAATATCAAGCTATTGTTGCTTATTATTATTATTATTATTATATGAAGACAGACCCCAGACACACATCTGTGTTAAACCACTAGAGTACCTCAAAGCTAACAAACAAGTTCTGGCAAAATAAGGCATAGCATCATCAGAATCAAATTTAAATATATAGCATATCTGTATACCACTGCATGTTGACAGTTTCTGAAAGATAATGAAGACAAAGCAGTTTCTGAGAATATTGAAAGGCAAATGCATAACATTGAAAAGGAGCACTTAAAACAGACTTTTATATATAAAAAGAGCAGACATATAATTTTACAAATTGTAGAAGTAGAGCTTCCTTTCGTACATTTATATGAGATGTTTTAAAACTTGTTGATATTGTGGCAGTGTGGTACTTTGCCAGATATTCAAGGCATGCATCAAACTGCATAAAGATCACTAGAGAATGGGAGTTAAATCTTTTCTTTCATAATCCTATTTATGGCCTATTTCAAAGGGTATGTTATATCAACAAATGTAACAACTAAACAACAGGATACCCAAGACTGAGCAATCAGGTGTCATCTCAATCCTAAGCAAGCACTAATACTTGAGAAGTTGTCGACTTAATACACCATGCTGCAATCTAAATGTGGTAAGGTCTTCCACCTGCCCTTGTATGTGACAGTGGCTATTTCAAAGATATTTGTTCATGGTCTTCCATCTGACCTTCTGTGTGACAGTGGTGCTTCAATTAATAACTTGATCATGATATTGCTATAAGTATAAAGTACTGCAGTAATGTACTAAAGAAACAAAACCAAATCTCCCAAAAACATTACCTTGTTTGTGAGTTGAATATCAGTTGTGCCCATGTTTATAATTGGTCTCAAAGACTTTTGTTTGGGTAGAAAGCGTAAAGATGACACTCCGAGAGAAATCCGGAACCTGAACTGGTTCTGCACAGTTAACTAAAAAACAAACGTCGAAGGTGTTTAAAGTCTATAGATGTTAGGTCATTATAGCAAACATAGTTCAAGGTATGTTCATGAAGTAATAAGTTGTTTAACATATTTCAAGACATTTTTCTACATTGCAAACTATTTATCACATGCATTTCTTCATTTACATGTTTAATAGTAATTTGGTATCATATGACTTTTTGAAGGGCTCATGTGTCAGAATCAACTCAAAGTTAAAAAATATTTATTACAGAAAATCTGTAAAGTTATAGTATTGTAACATTGGGAGAAAAATGTGCAGCCACTCAGGGACTTGAATTGGGGACCCTTTGTTAACAGGGCAAATGCTCTACTGACTGAGCAAACCAGACCATTTACACATTCTCTCCCTATCACCTGGCTACATACAATCTGGTCAACTTGAAATTCATCCTTGAATTTCCACAGACCATATGGTCTACATGCAACTCACAAGCATGTGTATTGTAATGAATGCAGGTCAGTTACATTGGGCACCAATAAACCATAGGGAGAACAGTGTGCAGCCAGTCTGGGATTGAATCAGGGTCCCTTCGATAAGAGGGCAAATACTCTACCAACTGAGCTAACAGGACTGCTTACACATTAATCCATTTATTACTTCAGCGCTACTGCCAGGATAAGGGCTGCCATCTTGTGAGGGTGAACAGTCTACAGGAGCAAAACATCATAGTGTGGTCATATAATAGGCCATCGTTTAAACCAGCGGTCAGTCAATGCAAACAAACTACTGTTTTTGTTGTTGTTTTTCATTCATCTTTTCTCTCCCTCTTACCCGGCTATAGTATGATGTAACATACCTTTGACATAGGCTTCAACATTTTTCTTCGTAAAAGATCTAAAAGGAAAACAAAAAAGTTCAACTCTTAGCATGTCAGATATCACAATAAAGAGAAAGACATGATAGAAAATATAGAAAATATATATCTTGCCAATTAGACTGACATATACATTGAATCCAGAACATCAAATAAAGGAAGAAAATATTATTGCAGCATTCCAGCTTTTGTCAGAGAAAAATCTGAATATTTTTTCAACAAAGGGAGATAATTCATAAGGCAGATAAGCTAGTTATAGTTATTGTGCAATGCACGTCAACACCTAGTAAGGTATCCATGTTTCAATTCAGCAGCCACAGTGTTGAAGTTATGCTTTGGGCAAAACTCGTGTAATGCCACAAAAATGAGGTTACAGTCTAGTTAAATTACTAAATTACCACTATATGGTAATGTTTTTACATTATGTCAATCTAGTAAAACTGTTACCTTATTACAATCTGGCAAAATTGTTACCGTATGATAATCTAGTAAAATGAATACATTTAAGCAAGCTATCAAAATTCTTACATGACATAAGTCCAATAAAACAGATACATTTTGACAATCTAGTGAAAACCAACACTATAGATAGTTTCCACATCAGTAAAGATCCCTCATCTTGGCAGCCATCTTTAATGGCAACTTCAAGGGACTTTCGGATGAATTTCTATGGAAGGGTAAATTTTATTTTCTTGTCATTTCTTCATTAGTGGTCCAGAAATTAAAAGCTATACACCATTGGAAAGCTCTTGAATTTCATATTTTTAGAATGCATTTTTTAAGTTGATAAATGCACAAAGAATTAATACACAGAAATAAATAAAACTATTGGCTCATCCTTTAACAAAATGAACAGTGTTTCTTTTTTGGTTGTAATTTCTTTACCTTTTAAACTATCAAAATATAGTTTTGATATTTAAAAAAAAACACCATGAAAACTGTAAAATTTGATATAAAATTCAGTAAATTAGACTGAAAAATAAAAACAGTGGTGAGTTTAATACAGCACATATTTCCAGATTTCGTCCTGCATTAGCTTCTGCCTTCAAAGATGTCTTATCAGTGCCTATGACATCACATGAAAACTATCATAACATAATATATAGAATCACATGTTTTCTCTACTCTGGGTTTACATATATGTAGTAATGGTGAGTTCTTGGGCTCAGAGCATTTGGTTTGTTAATTTGGAAGTTTTTGGCAAGATTACATCCCTTTAATCAGCTGGATGACCTGACTGGTCACATGACCAACGAGTTTAGACATAAAAGTGAAAGAACAAATAACTTGAACATCATCTGTCATCAATAAAAAATTAATGTACTAACATCAGAGGGTAGTTTGTGTAAATGGAAGCTATAGAAATTAAACAGCAGAGGCATATCTCCAAACAAGGATAAAAAGCTGGAACAATCACAGGTCTATCACATTCTCCATTTGTCACATGACCCTTGATGGTCATGTGACCAGTAAAGCCAGTCAATTGATAAAGGCAATGTAATATTGCAAAAATAATGGAAAAGAAACCAAATGCTCTAGTTTCATTAACTCACCATAATAATATTGTATAGGGATTTGGGAATAAAATAAACAAATTAACTTAATAAATACTACCCTTAATTAACCTTTTATTTGCTGGAAACACCAAGTGTAAGTTATGTTTTATCTAAATGGAGTAAATGGTGTATCCAACAAGAAAAGGGTTAAAGTTATGTTTGAAACAGAAATTACTTTTCACCAACCAAAAATGCCTTGAGCATGGAGTTTATTCCACACAGCTTGTCTGTAGTACAGCAGGCGGTAACGAGTGAATGACGTCTCAGTTACATAGAAGAAAGTCCTTAGTAAAACCAGTACGATGTCAGAGAAAATCCACATAACCACCCTGGCAAGAAGATGTAAGCGACAACTGTTGGAAGGAAGAGACTGCAACCAGTCCACTTCTGATGTCTGTAAATAGAGAATTAGACACAAAAAGGTCTTCTTGGAGGTCTTGGTAAAAAGATTTCTTTTCAAATCTCTAGTTTATGATATAAATATTTTTAATAGCAAATAAGTTAGAGTATATTCTGTTAAGGGCATACACTTTAAACAAGTAACTGATGCTTTATTACTGTGAAAGCATTTTATTTCGTGGGGCAGAAATTTCGTCGTTTGAAGAGGACAGGCATATTCGTGGGTACTTGACTTCGTGGATTGCCCTACCCACAAAATTAAAAAAAAATTACCTTCGATTTTTGACAGATGCGAAACTGAGGCCTAACACTGAAACAGGGTCAATTGCGAAACTACGGATCAGCGAGTGACTCTGCCTATTGTTTTACGTCACGCCTGATGATATTGATCCATGGCAGCCGGTCAATGTTTTCAAAGCCGAGTCTCATCAGACGACTTTTATGACACCAAACTGTCAATTAGCATGTCAGTTAAGGGATTATATTTATAAAGATGTTAGGGGCGCGGGTTCTTTTAAGGGTCTAATTTAACGAAGCCATTGACTGTCAATTAACGCCAATTAGCGCACTATGCAAACTGACACAAAACAGACCCTTGAGTAAACACCCTACACCTATAAAGTTGATCAGTGCTTTTATTTCTGTCTCACTTTTACAAAGATTCTTATTGACAAAGTTTGATTATTTATTGTGCATAAAAAACTTATTAGCTACATTTTCACTTGTTATTTGTCATGGCACTTCGTGCGTGGCTGACATCTGGTTTTCAAACCCGTGCGCCTACTTTGCCTACAAGTAAATCTAGCATTCAAAAGTCTAACCGAGGGGATTTTATATTGTTGGTACTTAAATTCGTGGATTGTCTTGCCCACGAATTCCACGTAATTAAATGCCCCACGAAATAAAATGCTTTCACAGTACAATATTATGGAAAGCCCCGATTTGTCTGCTGACACTAATTATTAAAAAGTGTTTGTATGATGCTGATCTATAGCAGGCATCAAATTTCTGGTACATAATAATAGAAATCTAATTAAAGTCTAAGATAGGTTTCAAATACTGATTATGTTAGACTTGAATCATTAAGATGCCCAATACCTTCATGCCATCCATGAGTTCGCTAAGCGTCATCTTGTCATGCTTACCAAGGGAGACAAGTCTGGAGACATCTGGTGAAAAAGAAACAAAGCAGTTACAAATTGTTTTGCAATTGTTGTTTATTGTTTATTGGGTTTATCGTCTCACCAACAGTAATTCAGTTATCTGGAGATGGTGTCCACTTGAAGCAGATATAGTGCTGCCTTCACTGTGTATAGCATGCCATAAACACCTGGCATAATACCACACCCAGCCACATTATCCTGACACTGGGCCAACCAGTCATGGAACTGCCTTTATATTTGGTGGAGCATTAGCAAAGGAGCTATGCCACTACCATTTTTAACAACTTTGGTATGTCGCAGCCCGGGATCAAACCCGGGGCCTCCCGTACCTGGAGCCGACACTCTACCGATTGCGCTACCAGGTCTGCAATTGGCATGCCGAAATCTTTATGAATAGTCTGTAAGATGCATTTAGAAAACATTTACTAGTAAAATAGGTGATACAAAGACAAATTAGTAAATTACTGGTGAATACATGAAGAAGACCTTGTTCAATAAGTGGGTTTGTTTTGATTTTTATCCTTTTTTCATTTATCGATTTCAATAAGAGCATTGTTTATTAAATTAAATTAAGGTACTTATTACCACTACTTACTTGTGAGCATAATTCTATTAAATATTTTATTCATTATTATTTTATAAGTGGTGAGGTATTTTGATGCTCAGGAATAAAACAAAAATGAAAATAACAAAGAAGAGTACTTTATGTTGATATATAAGTTCATAACAAGTTCATTAAGCTTTGAACTGCCATATACTGATTATGATGAAGAAAAAACCTACAACATTGATCTGGGCAGAACAACAGACATGCAGTAGGTCAGATGCACAACGTCCTCACGTAGAATTTTAACCATGAAAAGGTCACGAACCCATAATGCAATAGGCAAAATGTCATGCGTTTACAACTCTGTTTACCAACAGTTGTTCTCAACTGGCAGATCTCAATCTAAACATTTTGCCAAGAACTGATCCATTTCTGCGTAACAAGTTGAGAGTCAATATATTTTTTCATATTTTATTTAAATAACATAAAAGCAATCTCACTCTTGAGAAGGCGGTTCCTGTTGCCATGGGAACCAATCATCCCTGGAGGAAGTGTTCGCAGCAGACAGATGCGTAGAAATAGGAACACCTGTAACAAGTGACAAGTAAAAGAGGACAATTCTTCTGACCCACAGTTAAATCACAATACTACAGAAATACAGTGAAAATTGAACTAAAGTACATGCTATAATGGATACAACAACCAGTTTTGTCATTCTTCCGATATACAGAATTCATATACATGTATATTCTAATGTAATAATGTTACAAATGTTTGGATTACAAAGCATCTGCTTATCATGCTAGACTGGATGACAATCACAGTTGTTTTTTAAGCAATGACTGACTAAATTTAGTTATTTATTAAGATTTTACAAACAGAGATGCATGGCAGCATGCTATCAAACCTCTGTGAATGACAACAGCTACCTTCTGCTGTCTGTTGTGCTGCTTGGAATATTGGAACAAACAAAAAGTGGTCTTGGTTTGGGGTTGTTTCAATATATTTAAGGGTATGATATAATGACTAATGTCAGTCCAGTATATTCCATTTGCATATAACAGTCTCGTAATCAATTTCCAGCTAAAGTGAATGATAATGTAAAGTTGTGACACTTTAACAATGAAATAATTATTTATAGAACAACAGTAGTCAGTACATGTATTAGACAAGCTTGTCATGTTAGTTGAGATTTTTTATATTTTACGATATTAAACAAGATTTGGTCAGTCCTGTAGTTTTTCTTAGTCTTCTGACCAGCCTTTATTTCTGTGTATTCCCTTGTCAGACCCGTTTCTAATGCTTTCTTTTGGCAAAAAAAAGCTGTTGTTACAAGACTTTGGATTGATAAATTGATAGATGGACTGTTGCAAGATTTAATACAGGTTGCGGATTCACAGTGAGTACATAAAAAATACTGCCTATTCTATAAGTACCTGTCTTGGTGGACTGTGGTCACCAAGTAGACTGGACATGGAAGGACTACATACTGCACCTGGTAATCAAAAACAATTAATATTAAATGGTGTTGTTTTTAAAATAAAGAATAAGTATAATAGTATTATTTTCATTCCGCCAATCAAAATTAAAATGTAAATGCAAAAATCCCACACCTTATGTAAGTTAAAACAGAATAAATAAACAATATAAAAGATGTCAAATAAAGCCTATGCCTATAAAGTAATTATTTACAATTTCAACAAATTCATTTAAAAGACTATTTTCGTTATTTAATCATTCAAATTAAAATCATCTATTGTGTAAAATAATTACCGTATTCACTCGTGTAATGGTCGCACCCGTGTAATAGCCGCACCCCCAAAATGACCGCAAAATTTGAAGAAAAAATCCTAATTCAATGTAATGGCCGCACCCCAAAATGACCGCAAAATTTGAAGAAAAAAATATGAAGGCCGCACAGTTTATACAGCGGGGCGAAAACATATCACATAAACTCGTTAGCAGATATGCAATGACCCGAACTTTGAATTCTGTCGGTCAACAATTAACTGTCTCACATACATTTCCCTTTGTTCTGCATGAAACACAGCTTATTATCCGTCAGTAAACACTTAAACCAACTTTCAACTTCAGTCTGCTAAGTACACCAAGCTGTAATTTACTTGGCGTTTCTGTGTAGACTTGCCTCATTACACAGGTCAAGTGACTGACTCTGAGATAAGCTGATGTCAAGGTGATATCGATCGGAGCAGTTTGACAGTGAGGGAGTGAACGATGTGTTTTTATAAGCAGCTGTCGATTACATTTCTCCATGCACTGTTCCCCGATATATCGTGTACTGTCATACCAGACTTGGTGACGTAGATCAAAGAAATTTATTGCATGCCGCCACGAGCTACAGGATAGCAGTGCGACTGACACTAGATACATTCGCAACGTGTCAAAAATACAGTCACAGTTTACCAATTAACCCTTTTGTTGAGACAGCATGACTTGTCGACGCTCCTGTTCATATTTCACCTCGTCAAGGAGATTGTCGCCTCGTATCAAAGCTGTGTTGTTTTATCGGCTATACTATGAAATCCTTTGATCTGCATGGTAGTGTGCACATGACAGCTGGGTGAAATTGTTTGATGATGCAAACATTCAGAAATATGATACAAGAGATCAAACTAGGAAGTCATTTATAAATTATGGAATATGTTCACATCGGTTAGACAAAAGCATAGAACGGCGCTATCTCGTTCATATCGTCCGTCAACCTCCTACTTAGAGAGCTCATCTAGACGCATGGCGTCCCCAAAATCGGCAGAATCGTTCTAAAAAAAAATGTCCCAAGGCCTTACACCTATAGAATGGCCGCACCCTCAACTCCTTAACGACAAAATCGGGTAAAAAAGTGCGGCGATTACACGAGTGAATACGGTAACTGTCATTTTTAATCTTTATTTAAAATGATGAGACAACTAAACCATGACCTACTGAAGGATTATCTAATTCTTTTTTCTACAAAATTAATATAGGTAGAGTTGTGATTATTTTGTAAGGCATTTCTACTACCTACCATTTGCCTATATACCAAGTTTGAAATGAATTCAATGAGCATTTTCATGACATTTTATTATGGACAAGAAAAAAAAACCAAGGTAGCATAAACACAAACTGAAAAATATATGCACCATTTATTTATTGTATATCTTTAAAATTATCGTAAAAGTTAAACCTTTGTGCCACCTTCAGTTGAAAACTCATTTTAAATGTGATTTCATTAAACAAGAATTAAAATAGACAATGATGAATGCCCGCAGAATGCTGTTTTGCCAGTTACTCTAACCAGCTCAGAAAAAATGATTTTACATTCCATGCAAGGTTCATTCATATTAGACAAATAGTTTGCAAAAACTATCACAGACATTATTATGTTAAAGAAATGTAACAAAGGGCCATAACTCATTTAACATTTGGTTTGACACTTACAAGTGCTGTGAAGTTAAATACAAAGCAAATCAACAGTAGAAAAAAAGTGAGGACAAAATACATACAACAATTGGCCCTAATCCATGTCAAACCAAGCCAGTTATAATGTTACAATGATATGGTCATAATGTACCAACCATTTGAGTAAGTTGGCATAATACTTTCTGCTGTGAATTTAAACTAAAATCAAACCAACAGTAGTGATAAAAATTGCAGATAAAATATATTTAGAACATATAACAATGACCCTTACCTCATATAAATCTTTATGGTCATGACATGCCAATGATATGAGTTTCATTAAAATCCAACCAGTGGTATCCAAGAAATAGTGTGTCAAAACTAATCTACTGCCGGAACAGCTGCTGGACATGACTCCCATATAGCCAGCACAAACTTCATATCATGGGGTATAAAAAGAACTTTTGTATAATAAATCATTATCCAATACAGTAACATCACTTTACCTTTCTTTTTTCTAGCCTGTAGAGACCCATTCACCTTACTTCTGTGTTTCACTGGACAATGATGCTTCAGCAGGGCTTTATATGGACATCTCCTGGTAGGGTAAATAGAACAGCATGATAAAATGATAATGCCAAGGCAGAAGTCAGAAATGGTGAAAGTTACTTAAGAGGTTGAAAAAATAATAAATACATCAAAGGGTTGTTTTTTTTTATGTAAAGGTAAAACAGTAAATAAAAGCTTTAGTCTATGAAACCATATAAGTGGAAAAAGATGACAAAGTATCAGTAATTCAACTGGTGTACTCTAAGCCAAGTGGAAGACATTCAACATGTTAGATTTAACTCTGGAACAAGCAGTCCTCCTTACCCTGGCACACTCAGAACACCTTTGTCATTTCACTGTCAGAAATAGGCTTCAAGGTAAAATGGGGGAAACGTAGCCCAAGCAAGATGGCAGCCAACCCCAAAGACCTTGATTCACACTCTGCTGATTCAATTAGTTGTAAATTAATAGAAAGCAATATACTAAAATTAACAATGAAAGAGTGAGATAGAGAAAGAGAAAGATTGAAGGAAAGAGAGAATGGGGCTGAGAGATTCATACTAATCTTTGTTTTATTCTTTAACGTGAGCTACACATATATATATAACAATAACAATTTTTGGGAAATACTGCAACTAGTATTTAAAATATATGTCCTTTTTTCCTTAAGAATATAAAACAGAGATGATAAACACAGTTTATATGGAACAAACTAAAATGCTATTTTCAGAAACTGTATGGACCTTACCAAAACCAATTCATGTGTTGGAGCCCTGAATAGGGCTGAAAACTTGCACTGAAGTGCAAAGTCTGGTGTATCTATTCAAAGCATTGTTCAAAATAAGCTAATTTATATATTTTACTGTGTTATTTCTAAGTGGCAATTTGACTGACTTTAAATGTGCAGGAGCAATACTTAATGACGTAAAAAGACCAAAGCATGTACTAAGACCTCCCGGTGTGTCCATAATATAACCTTCCAAGTTCTTTTCTGAACATGTAGGGAAAAGAGGAAGATGATGCAAATGACCCCTGCTTAATCACTCACCTGTGATTATGAAGAAACTCCATCAACAACCTACACACAGTGATAGGTAGAGTAATCTCCCTTATTTTGCTACTGGTTCTCGTCTCTGTTATTATATCAAAGCTCTCTGCCTTGGCAGGAATTGGTAGGTCCCCTGCTTCACAAGTGCCATGTCCATTCTGAGCAACCACCTTACATATATCATTGAGTTCACTTGATAAAGCATTAAAATGTGTGCCAATGGTAGTATTCCTTTGCTCTATTAAATTTGAATTTTGAATGCCAATACATCTATGGTCACAACTGGTTTGTTCTGTCTGCACAACTTGACATTCAAATTGATCCCAAGTGTTGTTGCTGCCATCATTACAATTATGATTAAGGGTCCTGCTCTCCTTCTCCCCCATATTGCTATCATTGCTTTTCTTCTTACACATGAAACCTTCTTCACATAACCCAGAATCTTTTCTTAACCCGACTGCCATTTCAGCATGGCCACATTTCTCTCTACTAGCATTACGATTGAGTGATGTGTTTAGATTACCATTTTTGTGAAAAATCCTTTGATGACACTTCTTGCAAGTATGTGAACAATCAGTGTCATTACAAGGATCCAACCCACAACCACAGGTCATTAAGCCACTAAACCTAGACTGTCCCTCCTTCTCCATAGACCCCTTTGTTTCCATGGCAACCTGGTTATTCTCAACACTAAGAACGGTCTCCACTTGCTGAAGAGTTGGCAGTGTGACCATGACCTTGACCTTATCAAAGCTGGCCAAGACTGGAGTGTTTCTGAAGATAGCCTCACACAGATGTAAAACACCTTCAACATTGGGTTCTGCTTGAGAAATTGTGGCTAAAAAAGAGAGAAAATGTAAAAAATAACTATTATCTATTTTGATGAAAGATCATTATTTTGCAGAAAATCTGAGGTTTTATTTGGTGTTAGTAAGCTAGATAGCACAAAAAAGAGAAAATTGAAAAAAAAGTGTAAAACATCTTTAACAAGCTCAGCAATAAGCAAACAAGTATCCAGAATATTTTAAATTCCCAGGTTAAGATGGAAAAGGTGTTAAGATACCACCTTTAATCTTGAACTATGGCAGTCGACACATGGCATGGGGACGGCAAATTTATAACCAGAATATTTTTCACACAAACATATACCCATTGATCCAACTTGGTCGAGATTCAATTCTAAATTTCTTGCACAAATCTTGGACCCTATGTCCTGTGTCCTACCACTGGACTATTCCATTTATTGATAAGGAAAATAGCTTCATTTATTCGCAAAGTCTACTTACCTGATAAATTTATTTTCTCTCGCACATTTCTTGTGTAAAATGCACCAACTCTTTTCAAACTAAGACTTGGGCTGAAATAATGGAAAATGAAATATTTTACTGGTAAAATATATAAGAGTATAGAAGTTGAGTTTAAACAATGTTTTATCTCAGCTAGAGTTTTTATCTAAATGGAATGATAAACAATTAAAAAACATACTTTTACAAATACTGTGAATCGAGACAAGAAAAAATTGCTTCAATTTTAGCATGAAATTATATAGAATAAAATTTGGTCTGTTAAAACTAACTGAACCTTACAAAATTGTCACTTTATCTTTTCACAATATACACCTCTTAAATCCTATAAATAAAAACAATGAATACAACAATGGATAAATGGATAAATGACCTAAAGTTTGATTACAGATACATGTATATGATTTTAATGTGATTCTTACTGAAAAGGTTTGAAGTCCCAATTGGACTCGTCAGACTTCATTTTGGATTTTCGACCTCCCTTTTTATTCGTCTGTGATCTTCCACCATGTGAAATGGCAACTGCCGCCCCTTCACTCAATGCAGATTCCTGTTCCTTGCCTACTTCACTAATTCTCTTATTACAACAATTCTCAACACTGACGACTGGTTTAAGTTTTTTCCTTTTAGGATTGCAGTTCATATCTTCAACACTGTAATCCGTAAAACTATCTGCGTAATTTCTTTTTCTGCCTTTAGAAGACCTGGATTCTGAGTCAATATCCATTAACTCCCTATCAGACTCTGGTTTTACAATTTTTTCGAAATTTTTTATATTATCTGTTTCTTGTACTTCCATCTTCAATACTTCACTTGTATCTGACATCACAACAGGATTGACTTTCTCGATATAATTTGCAGAAGAGCTCATATTTTCCAATTCATTTCCTTGTAAAACTGGTGATAAGCCAGATGCCATGGCTTTCGGTACAAGACCTACTGTTTCATCATCTAAAGTCTCCATTTCTGCCTGTAATTCTGCATTCAAGTTTGTATGGTCACAAATAATGGTAGTTTTCTTAAAATTATTATTCATAATTGAAAACATTGGCCCTGAAAATACTTTGGATTTTTCCAAGTCAGCTTCTGGATGATTTCTAACTGCCTGTCCATCTATAACGTCAGCTACTGGTTCTACTTTGAACACTCCACTTGAATCTGAGACCACAGCTGAATTCATCTTATAATCTTGCTCCAGACTGTCAATGCCAATCATATCTGCTCGTGTCAACACCTCAGATTTCTCATATTCAGAGTCTTCTGCTTCCATTTTCTCATTGATAGTCTGTCTTTCTGTTTCAAATCCTGTTTTTGATGTTGAAAAACCAGCTACTCCAAATCTTGCATGGCTTTCTTCAAGTTTACTGATCTCTGTAATTTCACCGTCTTCTTCAAGTATATGTGTTTCCCTTAATTTGTGGACCTGCTCAAAATTGCAATTACCTTCAAGTTCATGGTTTATTCCAACTTCATGTCTTTTCTCAGTGTTAAGGTTTTCCTTCATCTTTTGGGTTTCTTCCAGTGTATCTGTTTCAATAAGTTCATGGTTTTCCTTATATTTATTGTTGTCCTTACTCTCTACCTTCAACTCCATTTTACCAGCAGCAAATGCACAACTTTTTGCCATAAGTTTTAAATATTTAACATCACCAATTTCTTCATACTTCTTTTTCTTTCTCATTTTAACTTTCTTTACTAGAACAACAGGAGACTTTGCTGTATGACTCATCAGAGAAGCATCTACGAACTTTACAGAGGAATTTGCCTCTGCTGCTGCTAACATCTTCATTTCAGAATTTGTTGGAGAATTATTCAATAACTTCCTACAGGAATTTGCCTCTGGTATTGACTTCACTCTAGAACACGTCACAGAATCATGTAGAGACTTCACATTAGTGTCTGCCAAAGCATGATTCTTTGACTTCACACTAGAATCAGCCAAAGACTTTTCTTTTAACTTCAGACAAGAACCTACCAAAGAATCATTTAGTGACTTTCTAAAGGAATTCTTCTCAGATCCATCAACTGGCTTCACACTAGAATCTGCCAAAACATAGTCTAGAAACTTCACACTAGATTTAGCCTCAGGAGCATCTACTGGGTTTACACTAGACTTATCTTTGATCATACTGGAATTTGTCTTTACAACACCTAATGCCATCTTTCTCAAACTGGCTTTCCTATGTCTGGTGTTGTTTTTCTGCTTGTGTGATTTCCTGTCAGTCTGCCTACTGGTAGTGTCTGATGATGAAGTTGGTGAGAATTGTGGGATGGGAAATGTTTGGCCAGGTTCAAATGGCCAAAGATCATAGAGAGGAGTTCCTAATGAAAAGACAATGGAAGAAAAATAAGAATGATTTGAAACATATGATCAGAAAAGTTCTCCATTACAGTTTCTATAATAGTTTAAGAACAGTTTTTGATTTCTACATTGCAAGTACCGGTAAATGAAAAGTAAAGACCAAAAGAAGGTCTCAGAACATTTAGAACAGTCCAAAGACAGCGTGCTTAACTTGAAAATATAATGAAAATTCTCAGTTAATTCCATAATGAAAAACTTATATCACCACTTACATGTAGCATGACATGTAGTTCAGCAATCCTAATGCGTGTGTTGTATGTGTCTTGGACAGATGCAAACAATTACAATAGTTACATATATCAGGAATATCACTATCAGTAATGAAAATATAATGAAAATAATTCACTGTAAGTTGCTGTGGAAAAAGATGATTATACCGAACGCAATAAACACTATAATTTCAATAATCTTGATTAAGTGCAAAGTTTTAGAGAATTGCATGTGTACTATAATGCATTTTTTTTATAAAGAATTGGTATACTGTACCGAAATTTCAGAAAAATTGTATAATGCGGCATTGTATTTATGTGCTTTTTTTTAATAGCATTTGTATAATTGATTGTGTAATAACAGCTTTTTAACAAAATTAAATTGAGACTTGTGTGTAAGTAGAATGAACTGAAGTGTAAGTCTTGCATAAAAATAAATCATTTTTGCATCACTCCTTTAAAATATTTGAAAAATATGATTTTCTGAATTTAGAGCAGGTCTTTACTTATACTTCATAACAGATTGATTGCACTATTTGAACTTGAATTATTTCAGCTGAAATAAGTTTTGAAGCCCATTTTGTAGACATTGTAAAATTTAAGGAACTTTAGTTGAGTGCATTTGGTCCTCATTTCGTAAAAAAGACTTCAGCATCTATCTGTTCCACAAGATGTTAATGTGTATTTGAAGATGAACAGCTCCAAATGTGTTGATGCAGCACTGCATATGATTGTGTCTTGCTCTGGTTTTGCAAATATGCTTTTACTTGAAGCCTCACAGAATACATATATTTCTATGCAGGAAAGTTATTTGAGTAGTGGTTGCATAAAAAGTGTTTCAGTAAAGAACATTAAATATAAACATTCCACAAGACTTGATGCATGGATCATCTTTTAGAGAATAATTCTTTTTAATCATGCCTTCTATGCAAGACACATGGACTGACACACACAGTGGCATCAGAGAAGGATATTAATTTAATAGGAAAAAAGGGTATAAGCAATTTGTTTATAAGCTATAGTGCCAGACTGTGGAAAATAGGATAAAAAAAACACGGTATGTCAGTTAGCTAAGAAATAACTACAGAACATTTATTATTTATTTATTATGTACAAAATGAAGCATATTAAATGCTAATAAACAAGTTATCCTGGAAATAAACAAGAGATAACAACATTTCTATTATACCTGCAAGCTGGACAAAACAGGAATTTTGGACCTCAAGAAACAATGATGTAGATTCTAGCAGAAACATCATCACTTCATCACCCACTCTGAAAATAGATTTACAGTTTATACTTGGCAACATCTGACAAGGCATGTACCTTTTGACCAAAATAGGATCTGGTAATATTTCAATGTTGAAAGCTGAGGGGTCTACACTATTGTGTAGCAGTCAATAGACAGGGGTACAGCATTTAAAGTCTATGATTAATTTATAATATAGGCAAATAGTTTCCAACTTGTGGCTCAGTAATTTGTACGTATATATGTATAATGTATATGTATAAATGTTACAGACTGCACCTTCATAAAAATGAAGATAATAGCAATATCTAAATGAAGCTACAAATGATTGATATAGACCCCAAACAAATGGCTTGGAAGATTAATGGCCAGCCATTGGTCAGCTGAACGAGCACCCTTCATTAAGTTTTGTTTCAACCAGGACTCAAAGCCAGATTTGATTATCTCAGGCTGCTTTTTTTATATTTCGAACTGACACAGTTACGGTCATGTTGATGATGTCCAGCTAAGTATTGGTGGATGAAGACCCCAGATTTATGTCTGGGTAGAATCACCTGCACATGGCAACATGGAACACCTGCCCACATGACAGTTCTTAACCTGACCGAGACTTGAAGCCATGCGATGACTGGCTGAGGTGTTACAAGTCTGCGACTCTCAATCTCTTAATTAAGTTAACTTGATTTCAGAAGTACCTTGAGAGTAGTGTTGTCCAGACTTTTTGCAGCAGTCTATTGACCAGAGAGTTTGGGTAGCGATTCTCCAGCATCCCTGAACACAGTCTCACCTGCGAAACTTCACTCACCTGGAATAGGACAATGACAGGGCTTTAAAAGAAGCACATACATAGGAATAAAACCCATAATTATAAATATAAATAACGTAGAATTTTCATAGACCCATGTAAAAAAATTGCTCAAAGGAAAGACTTGTCTAGAAATGGTATTAATGAAAAGGAAATTGTTCAGCCAACTATATTTTATTTAATATTGTTATATATTACATGATTCCCCTTGTTTTCCATTTAATATATTTGCTATAGGCTTGCTCACTATAACTTTTCCTGAACTAGTTTAATAAATGTTTGTATTAAATGACTCATATCAGATCATATATACATATCAAAATCATGTACTGTAAAAACTCATAATATTTTCATATCAAGACGATGTTGTCAGGACAATAGCATAATTTTTTCTGCAGAAAGTGGAGCTTAACTCCACATGCTTTATATTTGCAATACTGTTAGTGAGCACTTGACCAAGGCATGAATATTAACAGTCAAACTAACAACAAGAGGGCCATCATGGCCCTTAATTGCTCACCTGAGGACACAGGCTTTTAGTAGGCTCATATCTGGTATCAAGTAATTAAGAGTTATTTACTTTAGAAATCTTTGGAGAAAATTGGACCATTTGTGTGGCCACTGGGCTGATAACAATTTCTAGAATTTTACCTAGTGACGTACGGAATCCACATGACCCACTTCAAAACATATGTAAGATCTCATACTGGCAAACATTCTGGACAAGTTTGGTGAAGATTGGGCCATCATTGTGGCCTCTAAGCATTTCTACAAGGTTTTCCTAAAATGTGACCTAGTGACCTATTTTTTGAACTCACATGACATTGTTACATATTCACCCAACATTTCCTGCAGTCAAATGTTCTGGCCATGTTTATTGATGATTGGTCTATTAGGGTGGATTCTAGTGTATTCACAAGGTTTTTCTAAGATTTTACCTATTGACTTACTTGTTGGCCCCACGTGACCCAGTTACAACTCATCTAAGATTTCATGCAGGCAAACATTCTGACCAAGTTTGGTGAAGATTGGAACATAAATAGGGCTCTAGTGTGGTTCACAGGCTTTTTCTATAAATTTGACCTAGTGACCTCATCCAAGACTTCATGCAGACAAGCATTCTGACCAAGTTTGCTGAAGACTGGATGAAAATTGTGGCCTCTAGGGTGTTTACAAACTAAATTGCTGATGACTGACTATGGACACGGATTAACGGTATCAGAAAAGCTTACCAGCATGTTGTGCCCAGGTGAGCTAAAAAGGGGAGGAGTTTCACCCAAGTTGTGTAATTATTCAATGATAATGCTAAAAAGTCTAAATGTATTCTAATAACAACAGAGTATTTACATTCAAGTTGTGGAACTAATCATTAGCGTGTTTACTAGACCTTAATTTATTCAAATAAGCTTACCAGTCCATAACCATGGCAGAGTATATTATTGCTTTTCTTCTTAAGCAACCTCTGGAAAGAAAAATGAAACAATACGAACAGGGTAAGAATACAATTAACACAATAATACAATAACAAGAGATGTTGGTAGACACCAAGCTTAATTTTTCTCAGTGCTGGATAGTGTTAGTTGTTACAAACACTAACAAAAACAAAGTTCTAACCCACACAGAAAATTTTAAGTTGAGAAAAGGGCATAACTGTGCCAACACCAAATTCAGGTTTTACTTGCCTTATTGAAATGTGTTCCATATTTTAAAGTCAACTAATACAAGTATGAAATGAATATAATTTAGCGTTTTAGAGGAATGGACAAGATAAATCAATGAAGGGATCAGAACTATAGCTCTTTAAAATTGGAGCTAAAAATTAACAACTGTTTCAAAAAAACATAACATATGAAAACTAGCAATTATATTCTAATGTATCTACAAGTTTTAACAAGTAGGCAATGAACCTATATCGCTCACCTTAGTCATTTAGATAAAACTAGCAAGGAATATCAGCAATATTAATTCAGACCAGAATAAGTATAATACATGTACACAGGCAACATCAGGACAGTCAGTTTCAATTTTTTTTTAATACATGGACATATATGGAAAATGGCCACGCCCCTAGCGACCATCTTTTTTGATGGATCGAAATTCTTTGACCCTACCCGACAGAGAGCGACCAAAGAAACATGAATACCAAATATTAAAGCTCTAACTCGGACACTATTGTAATTTCTAAATGGCGATTTTCAGAATTTTCCTATATAATGAAATATGGACAATGGCCACACTCCTGGTAGCCATTTTTTTTTATTAGGTTTTCTGAAAAATCTTGTTACAAAGCCATCCAAGGAAAATGTATACCAAATATCAAGGCTCTGGCTCTTGTAGTTTCTGGCAAGAGTTTTCCAAAAAGCCACATTTTGAAAATGTCCACAGCCATTACCTCCTCTATTAACTCAGACCATCTGGTGTTTAAAATCATACTTCAAATTAAACTTAATTCAGCAAATACAGATTTGAAAATAACTTACTTCTATGACTCTAAACACTATCTCCCTCTGATGGGAGTGCTGAGAAAGGGAGTTAACTCTAAATGATTTCAGGTCATCCACTAAACAGACATAGACTGCTGACAGAAACTGCTTGTAGCTGGTAAAGAGATAATAAAACATAGGGATAACAATACAATAGAGAGTTATCACTGATTTTTTACTAATAGCTGAACAAAATATAGCAATACATTGAACAAATTCTAATTTGTTTTTCGAAATACGTTGCAGCAACACATTTCTGGGCATTATAGCTACAAGGGATAATCCAAGGGTAGGACACAGGGTCCCAGGTTCAAACCCTGTCAGATCAACATTCATTTTCATGAGCAAGAAATTTAAACTTGAATTGTTCCACTTCACCCAGCTGTATACCATCCACCACTATGTCTCAGCTGCAATTATACAGAATGAATTACATCCAATGACCAAGTGATATACAGGTAAGTCAGCTGAATAAGTAGTAGCTTGAAAATAGACTCTAATTTTTATAGTTTTATCTGTTACAAATGTCTGGATTAATCCAGCGGCACACAACAGGTAAGCTGAAAGACCTCACCAGATACAGTTCTCACCTCAATTAACAGAACAGATAAGATCTTAAAACATAAAATCAGCCCTCAAAATGATAAATTCACATTTCATTACACGGAGCAAAATATTACTTCAAATATTATTATGGCAAAATTGTAATCTATTAATAAATGATAGGCACCCATGAGAGAACAGTCAGTCAAATGTTTTTATTGTGGGCCTCTTATTGTGTGGGATCAAGTCCAAATCTGGGACCAAAACATTAACATAAGGCGCACCTCCAGGTTACTGGTAATGCACTAGAGGCCCTACCCAAATACTTGTCTGGACTCTGAAAGTTGTCACTATGCCATAATTGTGTATGCAACTGTGTGACTAAAATTACACTAAATAGACTTTCATGATCAGTACCTGTTCTCTAAAGATAATGTTCTGTAGCTGTTTTTCTGACATCATTCCTATTGACCTTTAAAAAACACTTTAAAAAACTAAATTTAAGCAATTAAAACTGTATTGCTGTAAACTCATTGTATATAATTTGTACATGTGTATCTTTTGGATGTAGATGCATTGCAGCAACATAATTCTCATCATATTTGCAACGTCCATATATTACTGGCAGAAAAAACTGCCTGACAAATGTCTGGAAAGAAATACCAATCCTCTGCAGATCATCAAAAAAGACCTCACCACATGGAAGTTCTCACCCCAATCAGGACTTTAAATCATGTGGTTCTTGTTATTCAACCACTGCATTTGACTTTTAATTTTTTTACAAACTTATTATTATTAAAATGTACCTTTCTGCATCATCACGTTGGACTAAAATGTCTTGGAAAGATTTCTGATCTGGATCCTCTGTTACGAAGATAAGGAAATCCTTCAAAGTGTGGATTTCCTGGAAAGTGCTTTTTAAGATATCCATCTATCTTAAAAGAAATGTCAGAAGCTATTTGTTATTAAATATTGTAAAAATTTAATCCATATATTATACAACAGTGTAGGTTGATCTCTTGTTCTCGATTGTACATTTTGCTGTGTAATATCCTTTAGCACATAACATATTATCTTACTTAGTTTCACACAGTCTTCATTAGCTTGTGTGGTTCGAGTCCAAATCTGGGGCAAAAATTTGAATATAAGGTTCTCCAGCTTACTGGTGATGCACTTGTGGTTCTACCCAAATATTTGTCTGGAATCTGAATGTTGTCATTAGGCTTTACCGGTTAATGTGTGTGTCACGCTGTGACTAAAATTATCTTAATATTAAAATTAATCATAATATATACATACATGTGAACTCTCTCACATTTGAAGGGAGAATCCCACTTTTGAGGTTCAAAATTATTTTAAAATGAGGGGTGTTTTTCACATTTTTAAAAATCTCCCTACTTGGAAACAGATAACTTCCTTCTTTGTTTATATAAAAATAGCAAATCTTCCACTAAGCAAATGAAATCTCCCACTTTGGCCTCAGAAAAAATTCACAGGTATGTATATTCTGACAGCGCACTCCACATAATACTCTGTATAGAGGGTTTGGAGTATATGGCAGATACAGATACAGATATATCAACTACCAATTGATCCCTACAGGGGTTAAAGTCCATGTCTACGAATCAACTTTCCTATTAGGCGGTCTTCTAACAGACCTGCTGTGCATACATGAATCTACCAAGACATAACAATTCTTTTGTTGTGACTGACTTATCAAAACAAACAAACAGTTACAATGTAATGTGATTTTTGATGATATTATAATGCATTTTTCTCAACCTAGGTAAACAGAATAAAACATGTCAAATGCAACAGTTATTACAGCAAGCCGTTGCTTTAGTTCTGAGGCTGCAATAGACCCAGACAGTTCTGTCAGTAGTACATTAGTCTTGACAAACAAGACTTCAGTATTCTACCATGGATTGACTGCATCTTCTCAAAAATATTTTGTATTCATTGTCTGATGCAAAAAGTCAGTCATTGTTCAACTGTTAAGTAAAATTAAAAAATAAGGTAACAGTACAACAGTGCATGCCAAATTAACCGTGTAGTCTAGGTTTTTGCTTTATAATGACTAACAAGGAAATGTGTAGCACTTTTAGTGGTAAGAGTTTTCAGAAGACATTAACAGGTTCAGATAACAGTGCACGTTATAAGTTTTGTTTCTTGTTGTTTTTTTTGTTACATATCATAGGTCATATTAGCAACATCTAGCTAAGTATTGGTGGAGGAAGACCCCAGATTTATGTCTGGATAGTATCAATGGCGCACTACAAATTATCTGGAAAACCTCCACAAAATAATAAGTTCTTACCCTGACCGGGACTCAAACACACACACAGTAAGGGCTGTGGATTAAGCATAGCCAGGAGACAGGGGAAGAATCTGTTTCAAATAGCTCTGCATGCAAGAGATTCCCCTTTCAAATGACCAAGGCATACTTGTTCAAATCAAGTGACAGGTTTTTGTTTTCAAATGGCTTAATTGTTCCAAGTCAGAGATTGAACCTGGGACCTTTCATAATGATAAATGGGGCTAACACTAAACCTACTGCACCACTTTAGCAAATTTTGAGTAAAAAGCTCTATTCTGTGATCTTCACTACCTGGTTATGTAAAATCGGTGGCAAAATTCAGTATATGTTGAGCCTGAAACTTAAGTGCTGCACTTCGTTTTGCAGATTTATGTGGTTCAGGATTAAGCGAACACCTATCGCTTTCAGCATTGTCAGACACTATGAGTTACAACATAATAAGGATATATTAATTATGTATAAAATATAAGGTGATAAATATGGGACCGACTGGCCAATGATACAGATCGTTATTTTTTATCTGCACGTCTACATAAATTAGTTTATTTGAATATATGAAATATGATAGACATCCTTAATAAAATTATACTTTTAACAAACGAAGGCATTATTTTGTATCAATAAATTAACGTTTATTACCGTTAAACAGTTGTAAACAATTGTAAACGAAACCTAAAAATTTCCCGCCAAAATGTCATTTGCGTTTTAGGGGTAACTATGAACCACGACACCGTGTAAATGTTTACTTCCGGTTAAGTGTTAACAAAATTCTATTTTCGCATTTTACGAATTGACTATTTCTCACGTGTTCTAGGTCGCTTAGATCTCACGCATTTGAGGGACATTTGCATAACCCCGCCCACAAAATGAGGATCGCAATGTAGATGTTCATAGTTATTAACTTATTGAATGTCTAATAAGTTAATATGCATCTAATTGAGTAACTATGAACTCAGAAAATACGATCAGACTTATGTTGTTACACATAGAAGGTTATTTTATCATGTACTGAATTGTAGGCATATTTGCATAATCCCTCCCATACACGCTAAAGGTGGTTTTAAAAAAAATATAAAAGTTCACTATAAAAGAGTCGGTGTTGTTTCGGCAGTATTAGCATTCTCACAAAATGTGTTTTTGAAGAAAAACAACATTATTAATTTGCTGTTAACTTATTGTATTGAAATGATTGTGTGATTTTTTTTTACTTATAATATATACAATATAATTACATATATTTACAGTTTTTTTTATTTAGGCGTACTCAAGTATGATAATTCCTTTGTACACAAAAAGAACAATAAAATCAGAAAATTATAACGTAGTAAGTTCTCATTTCAAGCAGTTAAAGTCCCTTCTCACGTTGTAAGGTGCCATCTTAAGCAGTGACGTCCCATGTCACGCAATAAGGTTCAGTCTCACGTAATAAGGTCCTGTTTCGGGCAGTTATCTCACTCCTATCTCACGCAGTAACGTCGCATCTCACGCAATAAGTTTCTATTTCACGTAATAAGGTCCTATCTCAAGCAGTAATGCCCCATCTCAAGTAGTAAGTTCTCATCTCAAGCAGTAAGGTCCATTCTCACGTAATACGATTCCATCTCGCGTAGTAAGGCCCCATCTCTCGCAGTAAGGTTCCATCTCAAGCAGTAACGTCCTTTCACTCGTAGTAATGTTCCATCTCCCGCAGTAAGGTCCCATCTCACGCAGAAAGGTTCAATCTCAAGCACTAACGTCTTATCTCACGTAGTAAGGTTCCATCTGAGGCAGTAAGGTTCCTTCTGACGCAGTAATGTCCCATCTCACGTAGTAATGTCTCATCTCACGAAGTAAGGTCCCATTTCACGCTGTAACGCACTATCTTACGCAGTAAGTTCCATCTCACGCAGGAACATTACATCTCACGCAATGAGGATCCATCTCACGTTGTAAGGTCCTTGACGCAGTAACGTCCCATATCACGTAGTAAGGTTCCATCTCACGCAGTAACGTTCTATCTCATGCAGTAAAGGTCCATATCACACAGTAAGGCCCCATCTCACGCAGTAACGTCCATCTCACGCAAAACGTCCCATCTAACGCAGTAAGGTTCCATCTCACGCAGTAACGTCCATCTCACGCGATAACGTCCCATCTAACGCAGAAAGGTTCCATCTCACGCAGTAACGGCCTATCTTACGTACTAAGGTCCTATCTGACGCAGTAAAGTCCCTTCTTACGTAATAAGGTTCCATCTTACGCAGTAAGGTTCAATCTCACGCAGTAACGTCTCATCTAACGCAGCAAGATCCTGTCCCACGCAGCAACGTCCTATGTCACGCGGTATGGTTCCATCTCAAGCAGCAACGTCCCATCTCACGCAGTAAGGTCCCATAATCACGCAATAACGTCCCATCTCACGCAGTAAGATCCCATCTCAAGCAGTAAGGTCCCATTTCACACAGTAAATTTTCATTTCAAGCAGTAAGGTCCCTCCTCACGAAGTTAGGTTCCACCTCTCGCAATAAGGTTCCTTCTCAGGTAATAGCGCCCCATCTCACATAGTAATGTCTTGTCTGACACAGCAACGTGTCATCTAACGCATTAAGGTTCCATCTCACGCAGTATTGTATCATCTCAAGCAGTAACGTCGTGTCTCATGCAGTAACGTCCCATCTCAAGTATTAAGTTCCCACCTCACGCAGTACGGTCCCTTCTCATGTAATAAGGTTCCATCTCATGTAGTAAGGTTCCATCTCACGCAGTAACGTCCTCTCCCACGTAGTAAGGTTTCATCTGACGCTGTAATGTCCCATCTCACGCAGTAAGGTTCCATCTCACGCTGTAACGCCCAATCTCACGGAGTAAGGTTCCATCTCACGCAGGAACATCCCATCTCACGCAATAAGGATCCATCTTACGTAGAAGGGTCCTGTCTCACGCAGAAAGGTCCCCTCTCTAATAAGGTTCCGTCTTACGCAGTAAGGGTCTATCTCACGCAGTAACGTCTCATGTCAAACAGCAAGGACCTGTCCCGCGCAGCAACGTCCTATGTCACGCAGTATGTTTCCATCTCAAGCAGCAACGTCCTATCTTATGCAGAATGGTCTCATCTCACGCAATTATTCCCACATCAAGGTGATATCCGACAGTTTAGACCGCATTTTTCGTCTCAAAACACCAACTTAATCATTGTTACACGAATAGATCCGCGAAATGCGGTTTGTTGATGCCCTAGCTCTAAGTGAAACGAGAGAAGCATAACACCTTATTTGTAATTACAAAAAGGTATTTCCTGTCTGAGCCACGCTGCACAGTTTGCTAATTTTAAACTTAGAAAACCAGGTGGCCACTTACTTTTGAGATCAGGTTATATGACCATCCGGGTAATTCGCTCTGAAGTCGATATCTATATTTAGCAGAAATCACCATCGTGCTTATTTATAGATTTGGAAAGAATGAAGATTTAAAGCGATTAAAGGTTGTATTAAAATAGTCTTTGCCTTGATTATAGTATTAGTTTATGAAGAAAAAAATCCCAGATTCCCCCAAACATGCATCATATATTATTGCATGTATTGTATATAAGCAAACTGTCGGATATCACTGGATACCACATTTAAACGTTTAGGTAAATAACAACTCTTTGTTTAAGTATCTGTTATTGGCAAACTACAGTGTTTTATTATTTAATTTTTATACGTGTAATAAATTTATTACAGAAATGTAAATTGCATATATAAATAATAGAAAATATAGAAAATGCTATTCCCTGATATGTGCAATATGTGCTTATTTAATGCAATTTATAATTTATAGCTCGTTTAGCACAAATCTTTTATTTTCAGCACATTGATGGCCATTAACAAATATAATAACTTAACTGCGTTGGGCTTATAGTTGTCTTTTTCCATTTGTTGCGGATATTGTCAACAACAAATTGCTCTACCGGCCGCAATAGCTCAGATGGTAGAGCGTCGGCTTGCGGAGGTCGTGGGTTCAAACCCCGGCCGGGTCATACCAAAGACTTTAAAGTTGGTAGTAGTGGCTTCCCTCCTAACGCTCGGGGCTACGGGGACAGCATTCCCTCGTCGGTGTCAGTATAATGGACCGGCCGGGTTCAGTCCCTATGCACCTCATAAGTGCCCCTGTGCTGTAATGATAGAAATGTCGCTGCGCAGTATCGGCAAAAATGTCGGCTAATCCCTCACAAATTGCTCTTAACAACGATCATTCACGAACATTGTCGAAGTTTGAAAAAGTATACTCCTATACGAAGATTAAATATGTTCTTTTATTCGTGTTTTCCCCCATAGAATATTATAATAAGTTCCCCAACTGTAAAAGCAAATCGTAAAATTACTTTTATCAGAAAATGAACAGTATTTTATTTTTATATTATTTTTTACGCGAAATTCCGAGAAAATACGACATAGTCCGAAAACTTGCAACCAATCAGGTTGGTTGATTCAAAGAGTGATGGTAAAATATGTGCGCGCATTTTGAAGGCGGGACAGCGTTTCGCGCCAAACGAATTGTTGTCACGTTTGAAATGAGACGTTTTTCTTTTTTGAAATCAGAAACTAAAAGTTTCAACATTTTAAGTTCAAAAAAGTGTTTGTGTATCAGCTTAGACATTGTTATGTGCAATCTCGATGTGTATTTATGTTAATTCTGGAATTGGAGGAGGAAAACAAGGGACAAATATGTAAGTTAAAATTTGTAAAGTAGATCTTCATTTTCTTTTTAAAACCAAACCATTTTTTTCTGATTTTATCCCTCTCCTTTTTGTTGCCCATTGTTATTTTCCTGTGGAATTACGCTTATTTCCTATCAA
Organism: Sinonovacula constricta; assembly: GCA_007844125.1. Taxonomy (NCBI): domain Eukaryota; kingdom Metazoa; phylum Mollusca; class Bivalvia; order Cardiida; family Solecurtidae; genus Sinonovacula; species Sinonovacula constricta. Next base: position 51,421,154 of record CM017567.1, on the reverse strand, counting down.
TGCTAGGTGTTAGGAAATATATTTGAATTTGATTTACTATTTATAAATTTATTGTTTTACTTGGAATCAATTCCTCTGCTCAAGATGTCAAAATATTTTTTCCATTGTCACCTCTGTACAGCTCTGATTATCCCTTGTGTGGTCACTTTTGAATACACGAATATTTTTTTTTAAAAACTGATTACTAATCAATTGAACATCTCCTCACATACGATTTATTGTGTTCGCCTTTTACTCTTGTTTATTTTACAATGGCCCTATAATTATCACAGTCAGCCTTGTGTCAATGAAGTGACAGACAATGTAAGACACAACCTGAATCTACTTAATCCATCAGGAGTGGAACGCAAGTGAAAAACAATACAACAACAACAACAACAACACAAACAAAACAAAAACAAATAAGTATGTTAAAGTTACCTTTACGGTTACAATATGTACGCCTACTAGTCCCATTTGATGCTATATTGATTTCGTATTTTTAGATTGCGTAATTTACCTGGCCTATGCAAAATGTGTAGACACAGATCAATCACGTCCTTAATTAATATTTGTTCGGTGTAAACCTACTCACACCATCACGTTTCACTGTACTGCAGTACGCAATGCTGTTAAAAACAAAAACACGTGGATATTGTGAAGTTCGGACATTTTCAGCCACGTCCCAGTGCCGACTAACTGTACTTTTATCAGGAATAACTGCAAACGTGTAGATACCACTTTAAAGGTGGGATCCGACAGTGTCCCTATTCTGGGGGTTATGTTTGTTTATTTATTGGGGTTATTGTCCCACCAATAGTATTTCAGTTATGTGAAGACGGTGTCCACTTGAAGCAGATATAGTGCTGCATTCACTGTGTATAGCATGCTATGAACACCTGGCATGATACGAACCCAGTCACATTATCCCGACACCGGGCCAACCAGTCGTGGAACTAAAGTTATATTTGTTTGGGCGTTAGCAAGAGATATACCACTACGATTTTTTACGACTTTGGTATGTCTCGGCCCGGGATCGATGCCGGGCCTCCCGTACCCTGAAGGATTTGTCCATAATTGCTGCATAAGCGTATACTTTAGTTTTAGTAAAGACTATTTTCTAATATATCCTTTATTGTTAGACAGTACAAAACCTGAAATATATCGCTTTCACTGTCCATTATTTTCCAAATCTGTAAGTAATAGCGATGGGGATTTCAGCTAAAACAGATATCGATGTCAGAGGTGAATAGCCGGATGATAATGTAACTTGATTTAAAAAGAAAGTAGTCGCTTGGTTTACTTAGTTTAAAAAAATAGCTAACTGTGCAACGCCTCGCCAATTCCTAACAAGAAGAAACTCCTGTTTATTCGTCAAAACTGTACACATTACATAGGTTAAAAATTGGAAGCCACTGCGGTATGTGAATACAGTCTGGGTGTTATCACAGTGAAAGCAGCACTATACTATTCCATGTATCATGTCTGGTCTTCATGGTATGTCATCACAGTGAATACAGCACTATATAGTTCAGGTATCATGTCTGGTCTTATGGTATTTTATCACAGTGAAGGCAGCACTATATAATTTCAGGAATCATGTCTGATCTTTATGTTATGTTATCACAGTGAAGGCAGCACTATATAATTTCAGGAATCATGTCTGATCTTTATGTTATGTTATCACAGTGAAGGCAGCACTATATAATTTCAGGAATCATGTCTGATCTTTATGTTATGTTATCACAGTGAAGGCAGCACTATATAATTTCAGGAATCATGTCTGGTCTTATGGTATGTTATCACAGTGAAGGCAGCACTATATAATTTCAGAAATCATGTCTGGTCTTTATGTTATGTTATCACAGTGAAAGCAGCACTATATAATTTCAGGAATCATGTCTGATCTTTATGTTATGTTATCACAGTGAAGGCAGCACTATATAATTTCAGGAATCATGTCTGGTCTTATGGTATGTTATCACAGTGAAGGCAGCACTATATAATTTCAGGAATCATGTCTGATCTTATGGTATGTTATCACAGTGAAGGCAGCACTATATAATTTCAGAAATCATGTCTGGTCTTTATGTTATGTTATCACAGTGAAGGCAGCACTATATAATTTCAGGAATCATGTCTGGTCTTTATGTTATGTTATCACAGTGAAGGCAGCACTATATAATTTCAGGAATGAAGTCTGTTCTTATGGCATGTTATCACAGTAAAGGCAGCACTATATAATTTCAGGAATCATGTCTTATCTTATGGTATGTTATCACACTGAGGGCAGCACTATATAATTTCAGGAATCATGTCTGATCTTATGGCATGTTATCACAGTGAAGGCAGCACTATATAATTTCAGGAATCATGTCTGATCTTTATGTTATGTTATCACAGTGAAGGCAGCACTATATAATTTCAGGAATCATGTCTGATCTTTATGTTATGTTATCACAGTGAAGGCAGCACTATATAATTTCAGGAATCATGTCTGATCTTTATGTTATGTTATCACAGTGAAGGCAGCACTATATAATTTCAGGAATCATGTCTGATCTTTATGTTATGTTATCACAGTGAAGGCAGCACTATATAATTTCAGGAATCATGTCTGGTCTTATGGTATGTTATCACAGTGAAGGCAGCACTATATAATTTCAGAAATCATGTCTGGTCTTTATGTTATGTTATCACAGTGAAAGCAGCACTATATAATTTCAGGAATCATGTCTGATCTTTATGTTATGTTATCACAGTGAAGGCAGCACTATATAATTTCAGGAATCATGTCTGGTCTTATGGTATGTTATCACAGTGAAGGCAGCACTATATAATTTCAGGAATCATGTCTGATCTTATGGTATGTTATCACAGTGAAGGCAGCACTATATAATTTCAGAAATCATGTCTGGTCTTTATGTTATGTTATCACAGTGAAGGCAGCACTATATAATTTCAGGAATCATGTCTGGTCTTTATGTTATGTTATCACAGTGAAGGCAGCACTATATAATTTCAGGAATGAAGTCTGTTCTTATGGCATGTTATCACAGTAAAGGCAGCACTATATAATTTCAGGAATCATGTCTTATCTTATGGTATGTTATCACAGTGAAGGCAGCACTATATAATTTCAGAAATCATGTCTGGTCTTTATGTTATGTTATCACAGTGAAGGCAGCACTATATAATTTCAGGAATCATGTCTGGTATTATTGTTATGTTATCACAGTGAAGGCAGCACTATATAATTTCAGGAATGAAGTCTGGTCTTATGGCATGGTATCACAGTGAAGGCAGCACTATATAATTTCAGGAATGAAGTCTGGTCTTATGGCATGGTATCACAGTGAAGGCAGCACTATATAATTTCAGGAATGAAGTCTGGTCTTATGGTATGTTATCACAGTGAAGGCAGCACTATATAATTTCAGGAATCATGTCTGGTCTTATGGTATGTTATCACAGTGAAGGCAGCACTATATAATTTCAGGAATCATGTTTGATCTTATGGTATGTTATCACAGTGAAGGCAGCACTATATAATTTCAGGAATCAAGTCTGGTCTTTATGTTATGTTATCACAGTGAAGGCAGCACCATATAATTTCAGGAATGAAGTCTGGTCTTATGGTATGTTATCACAGTGAAGGCAGCACTATATATTTTCAAGAATCATGTCTGGTCTTTATGGTATGTTATCACAGTGATGGCAGCACTATATTTTCAGGAATCATGTCTGGTCTTTATGGTATGTTATCACAGTGAAGGCAGCACCATATAATTTCAGGAATCATGTCTGGTCTTATGGCATGTTATCACACTGAAGGCAGCACCATATAATTTCAGGAATGAAGTCTGGTCTTATGGTATGTTATCACAGTGAAGGCAGCACTATATAATTTCAGGAATGAAGTCTGGTCTTATGGTATGTTATCACAGTGAAGGCAGCACCATATAATTTCAGGAATGAAGTCTGGTCTTATGGCATGTTATCACAGTGAGGGCAGCACCATATAATTTCAGGAATGAAGTCTGGTCTTATGGTATGTTATCACAGTGAAGGCAGCACCATATAATTTCAGGAATGAAGTCTGGTCTTATGGTATGTTATCACAGTGAAGGCAGCACTATATAATTTCAGGAATGAAGTCTGGTCTTATGGTATGTTATCACAGTGAAGGCAGCACTATATAATTTCAGGAATGAAGTCTGGTCTTATGTTATGTTATCACAGTGAAGGCAGCACTATATAATTTCAGGAATCATGTCTGATCTTATGGTATGTTATCACAGTGAAGGCAGCACTATATAATTTCAGGAATCAAGTCTGGTCTTAAGGGTATGTTATCACTGTGAAGGCAGCACTATATCTGCATCAGGTATCATGTCTTGTATGGTATTTTATCACAGTTAATGCAGCACTTTATCTGCATCAGGTATCATGTCTTGTATGGTATTTTATCACAGTTAATGCAGCACTATATCTGCATCAGGTATCATGTCTTGTATGGTATGTTATCACAGTGAAGGCAGCACTATATCTGCTTCAGATATCATGTCTTGTATGGTATTTTATCACAGTGAAGACATCACTATATCTGCTTCAGGTATCATGTCTTGTATGGTATGTTATCACAGTGAAGACATCACTATATCTGCTTCAGATATCATTGTCTTGTATGGTATTTTATAACAGTGAAGATATCACTATATCTGCTTCATGTTTCATGTCTGGTCTTATGGTATGTTATCAAGTGAAGGCAGCACTATATCTGCTTCAGATATCATGTCTTGTATGGTATGTTATCACAGTGAAGGCAGCACTATATCTGCATCAGGTATCATGTCTTGTATGGTATTTAATCACAGTTAATGCAGCACTATATCTGCATCAGGTATCATGTCTTGTATAGTATTTTATCACAGTGAAGACATCACTATATCTGCTTCAGATATCATGTCTTGTATGGTATGTTATCAAGTGAAGGCAGCACTATATCTGCTTCAGATATCATGTCTTGTATGGTATTTTATCACAGTTAATGCAGCACTATATCTGCTTCAGATATCATGTCTTGTATGGTATGTTATTAAGTGAAGGCAGCACTATATCTGCTTCAGATATCATGTCTTGTCTGGTATGTTATCAAGTGAAGGCAGCACTATATCTGCTTCAGATATCATGTTTTGTATGGTATTTTATCACAGTTAATGCAGCACTATATCTGCTTCAGACATCATGTCTTGTATGGTATGTTATCACAGTTAATGCAGCACTATATCTGCTTCAGATATCATGTCTTGTATGGTATTTTATCACAGTTAATGCAGCACTATATCTGCTTCAGATATCATGTCTTGTATGGTATGTTATTAAGTGAAGGCAGCACTATATCTGCTTCAGATATCATGTCTTGTCTGGTATGTTATCAAGTGAAGGCAGCACTATATCTGCTTCAGATATCATGTCTTGTATGGTATTTTATCACAGTTAATGCAGCACTATATCTGCTTCAGGTATCATGTCGTGTATGGTAATTTATCACAGTTAATGCAGCACTATATCTGCTTCAGGTATCATGTCTTGTATGGTATGTTATTAAGTGAAGGCAGCACTATATATTTTCAGGAATCGTGTCTGGTCTTTATGATATGTTATCACTTTGAATGCAGCACTATATATTTTCAGAAATCATGTCCGGTTTGTATGGAATGTTTTAACACAATGAAGGCAGCACTATATACTTTTAGGAATCATGTCTGGTCTTTATGGCATGTTATCACATTTAAGGCAGCACTCTATTTGCATCAGGTAACATGTCTTGTATGATATGTTATCACAGTGAAGGCAGCACTATATATTCTCATGTATCCTGTCCGGTCTTTATGATATGTTATCAAGTGAAGGCAGCACATATATTTTCATGTAATTCGCCCTATTTTTAGCAGAAATCACTATCGTGCTTATTTAGAGATTTGGAAAGAATGGAGATTTAAAGCGATTTTTCTATGATTTATACTGTCTAACAACGAGGTTGTATTAAAAAAGTCTTTGCCTTGATTATAGTATGAGTTTATGTAGAAAAAAAATCCCAGGTTTCCCCAAACATGCATCATATATTATAACATGTATTTTATATGGGAAAACTGTTGGATATTACTCGATACCACCTTTAAATGTTTACAAAAATGACGACTCTTTGTTTAAGTATCCGTTTAGGCAATCTATAGTGTTTTTATTATTTAATTTTTATACGCGTAAGAATATAATTAAAGAAATGTAAATGGCGTATATAAATACTAGAAAATATTGAAAATGCTATTCCCTGGTAGGTGCATTATGTGCTTTTTAATGCAATTTATAAGAAGAAATTCAAAATTATTAGCTCGTTTAACACAAACCTTTTTTTTCAGCACAATGATGGCCATTAACAAATATAATAATAATAACTTAACTGCTTTGGGCTTATAGTTGTCTCTTTTTCCATTTGTTGCGGATATTGTCAACAACAAATCGCTCTTACAACGATCATTCACGAACATTGTCGAAGTTTTAAAAGTGTCATCGTATACGAAGATTAATTATGTTCTTTTGTTCGTGTGTTTTCCCCAAGACATATTATAATTAGTTCCCCAACTGCAAAAGCAAATCGTAAAATTACTTTTAACAGAAAATAGTCAGTATATTTTTATTTTTATATTCATTTTTACCGCCAAACTACGAGAAAGTACGACATAGTCCGAAAACTTGCAACCAATCAGGATGGTCGTTTCAAAGAGTAATTGTAAAATGTGTGCGCGCATTTTGAAAGCGGGACAGCGTTTTGCGCCAAACGAATTGGTGTCACGTTTGAAATGAGACGTATTTGTTTCTGAAATGAGAAAGTTAAAGTTTCAACATTTTAATTTCAAAAACTATGTTTGTGTATCAGCTTGGACATTGTTTAGTGCAATCTCGATGTGTATTTATGTTAATTCTGGAAATGGAGGAGGCAAATAAGGGACAAATATGTAAGTAAACATTTGTAAAGTAGATCTTCATTTTCTTTTTAAAACTATGCCATTTTTTCCTGATTTTATCCCTCTCCTTTTTCGTGTCTATTGTTTTTTGCCTGTGGCATTTCCCTTATTTCCTATCAATGCTAGGTGTTCTGAAATATATTTGAATTTGATTGACTATTTATAAAGTTATTGTTTTACTTGGAATCAATTCCTCTGTTCAAGATGTCAAAACATTTTTTTCGTACAGCTCTGATTATCCCTTGTGTGGTCACTTTTGAATACACGAATAACTTTTAAAAAAACAACAACAACTGATTACTAATTAGTTGAACATTTCCTCACATACGATTTATTGTGTTCGCCTTTTACTCTTGTTTATTTTACAATGGCCCTATAATTATCACGGTCAGCCTTATGTCAAAGAAGTGACAGATAATGTAAGACGCAACCTAAATCTACTTAATCCATCATGAGTGGAACGCAAGTGAAAGACAAAATAAAAACAACAACAACAGAAAAACAAAACAAAAACAAACAAGTATCTTAAGGTAAACTTACCGGTTACAATATGTACGCCTTCTAGTCCCATTTGATGCTATATTGATTTCGTATTTCTTAGTAAGATTAGAACAAATTTACCTGGCCTATGCAAAATGTGTAGACACAGATCAATCACGTCCTTAAATAAAATTTGTTCAGTGTTACCCTACTCACACCATCACGTTTCACTGTGCTGCAGTACGCAATGCTGTTTAAAGACAACAACACGTGAATATTGTGAAGTTCGGACACTTTCTGCCACGTCCCAGTGCCGACTAACTTTACTTTTATCAGGAGTTACTGCAAACGTGTAGATACCACTTTAAAGGTGGGATCCGACAGTGTCCCTATTCTGGGGGTTATGTTTGTTTATTTATTGGGGTTATTGTCCCACCAATAGTATTTCAGTTATGTGAAGACGGTGTCCACTTGAAGCAGATATAGTGCTGCATTCACTGTGTATAGCATGCTATGAACACCTGGCATGATACGAACCCAGTCACATTATCCTGACACCGGGCCAACCAGTCGTGGAACTAAACTTATATTTGCTTGAGCGTTAGCAAGAGAGATATACCACTACGATTTTTTTACGACTTTGGTATGTCGCGGCCCGGGATCGATCCCCGGGCCTCCCGTACCCTGGTGTATTTGTGCATAATTGCTGTGTAAACGTATACTTTAGTTTAAGTAAAGACTATTTTAATATATCCTTTATTGTTAGACAATACAAAACCTGAACTATATATCGCTTTCACTGTCCATTATTGTCCAAATCTGTAAGTAAGAGCGATAGGGATTTCAGCTAAAAGCCTAAAACAGATATCGACGTCAGAGGTGAATAGCCGGATGATAGTGTAACTTGATTTAAAAAATAAGTAGTCGCTTGGTTTACTTAGTTTAAAAAAAAGCTAACTGTGCAACGCCTCGCCAATTCCTAACAAGAAGAAAATCCTGTTTATTCGTCAAAATTGTACACATTGCATGGGTTGAAAAATTGGAAGCCACTGCGGTATGTGAACACAGTCTGGGTGTTATCATAGTGAAGGCCGCACTAAACTATTCCATGTATCATGTCTGGTCTTCATGGTATGTCATCACAGTGAATACAGCACTATATAGTTCAGGTATCATGTCTGGTTTTATGGTATGTTATCACAGTGAAGGCAGCACTATATAATTTCAGGAATCATGTCTGGTCTTATGGTATGTTATCACAGTGAAGGCAGCACTGTATATTTTCAGGTATAAAGTCTGGTCTTACGTTATGTTATCACAGTGAAGCCAGCACTGTATTTTTTCAGGAATCATGTCTGGTCTTATGGTATGTTATCACAGTGAAGGCAGCACTATAACTGCTTCACGTATCATGTCTGGTCTTTATGGTATGTTATCACAGTGAAGGTAGCACTTTGTCTGCTTCAGGTATCATGCCTGGTCTTATGGTATGTTATCACAGTGAAGGCATCACTATATATTTTCAGGAATCATGTCTGGTCTTTATGGTATGTTATCACAGTGGAGGCAGCACTATATCTGCTTCACGTACCATGTCTGGTCTTTATGGTATGTTATCACAGTGAAGGCAGCACTATATCTGCTTAACGTACCATGTCTGGTCTTTATGGTATGTTATCACAGTGAAGGCAGCACTATATCTGCTTAACGTACCATGTCTGGTCTTTATGGTATGTTATCACAGTGAAGGCAGCACTATATCTGCTTTACGTATCATGTCTGATCTTTATGGTATGTTATCACAGTGGAGGCAGCACTATATCTGCTTAACGTACCATGTCTGGTCTTTATGGTATGTTATCACAGTGAAGGCAGCACTATATCTGCTTCACGTATCATGTCTGGTCTTTATGGTATGTTATCACAGTGAAGGCAGCACTATATCTGCTTCACGTATCATGTCTGGTCTTTATGGTATGTTATCACAGTGGAGGCAGCACTATATCTGCTTAACGTACCATGTCTGGTCTTTATGGTATGTTATCACAGTGAAGGCAGCACTATAACTGCTTCACGTATCATGCCTGGTCTTATGGTATGTTATCACAGTGAAGGCAGGACTATATTTGCTTCACGTATCATGTCTGGTCTTCATGGTATGTTATAGTGAAGGCAGCACTGTCTGCCTTACGTATCATGTCTGGTCTTCAAAAGATTATCACTGTGAAGGAATCCCCATATCTCCTTTCTGTTTCATGTCAGTTCTTTATTGCATGCTATCACATGGAAGGCAGCACTATATCTGCTTCAGTTTTCATGTCAGGTCTTTAACGTATGTTATCACGGCGAAGAACGCACTGGAAGCAGTGTTTGCATCCCTGCAGTTGTTGAATAATATTTTCTTAAATAGTTACAACTAAATAAATAAAAAAAATAAAAAATCAATTCAGGTAAGCAAAGGCCCTATGTAAGTTGGAACAAAACTGAAATATCTCGATTGATGTTTCCAAAAACACATGAAATAACGGGCCTTTACACAATGGATTTTCTTTAACGTATTCTACATTTGATAATATGATAAGATCAATGAGAGATTCGGAGTTTTCAGTAAAATGTGTCGGTTCATTTATTACTTGATATAAATTAAATTGTTGTAATAAATCGTTGATCTTTTGGAATGAAGGTTTAGCTGGGGATAGTATATCAAGATTAAAGTCACCCATTAGAATTATGTCAGGCACTCCTGAGTTTTTTGCTTTATCTATTGAACATTCAATCATATCCATATATGTCTGATCGGCATTTGGGGGTCTGTATAGTGTACCAACTAATATTCGGTGGTTGTAAGAGGTTATCTCAATCCAGATACATTCAAGTTTATATATTTCAAGATCGTGTCTTCTTCTATGATGTATGTTATCTTTAACATAAATTATTACGCCACCGTGGCAGTCTCCAACTCTGTCAAGCCTTTCGGGAGTAGAGTACGATGGTAAGATTATATCTGTTGTTTGGGTTATGGGACTAAGCCATGTTTCTGAAAATGATAGCACGTCAAAGTCGTTTAATTCAGCGTATAATATATCAATTTTATGACAAATACTTTGGACGTTGTAGTGAACACATGATAGGGACTGGCATGAGTTTATTAAGTTTGAAATTGAACAATGCGAAGAACTTAGAAAAGAGACATCAGGTGAGGAAGGACCAGGATTGGTCTTGACGTCGCCAGACATTATAAGTAGGATCCCAACCCACGTTACAAAAGTGCAGCAAAACAGAAGACTTGCACAGTCAGTACTAAAAGAAAGGTTTTTGAAAAATGTCGCACCTGGTTTGTATCTTGCAGCTTTCATAAAGATCTTGTTATTATTAGATTTAAAAATTTGAATACGGATTGACATTAATTGCAGACCCTTATCCCAAAGTGCACATAGGAAGAACAAATGGTAAAAGATTACCAAATGCCCATGGCCTTGATACCGTAACATTACTACAACATTATTTGGAATATGGCATTTGCTTTTAGGTCGAGACGAAAATGTTTGTCTGTTGTTTATGTTATCATACATAATCGTGATAAATAATGCATTTATGAGTCATACTATCAACAAAAGGCACTATGACAAGCATCAATACAACAGCAAACACAAAGGGCGTACGTTAAGCATTCGGGTGTATTAGACCATTTTCTTGACCAGGACATACGATATCACTGTCCTGTTTATGTATTATATAGTTTTATTCATTCAAAGCAGAAAACTTTCTTCAGACATATATGGAAATATGACCAAGGTGATTATATAAAATTGCGCGCAGAAATTAGTTCTGCTAACTGGGAAAACTGTAAGAATGATGATATTGATATATATGCATCTCGAGTAACAAAAATGATACAAAATTTGTCCAAAAACAATATACCAAATAGAAGAATAAGAGTCAATCCGAACGATCAACCATGGTTAACTTGCGAAATTAAAAAAAATATTCGTAAAAGAAAACGTTTTTATAAAAAAGCTAAAGTAACACAGTCAGTACATTACTGGCAGAAATTCAGACAGACTAGGAATGAAACGGTAGCTTTAATTCGTAAAGCAAAATTCGAGTATTACATCAATCTGACTAATAATTTGAAAAGTTGTAAGCCTTCATCTAAAGAATTCTGGAAAGTATTAAACTCATTTATAAATAAGTCATCAAAACACTCAATACCACCATTAATAAACCAGTCTTTATGCATGCCAACGTCAAATGACTTCGAAAAGGCAAACCTATTAAATAACTTCTTTCAAAGTCAGACTGATATTGATGACACTAATAAATCCATTCCCTCTGACTTAAGCCAGTACGATGAGTCACTTGAATATATACTTTTGACTCCATATGAAGTTGAAGAAACACTAAAATCACTAACTTTAGGAAAGGCAGCAGGACCCGATGGTATTAGCAACAAAATTTTACTCGAATTAGCACATGAATTATCTTCTCCTTTGTGTGAACTGTTTAATAAATCTTTAAGTTTAGGTAAAGTCCCTAGTATATGGAAAGAGGCAAACGTAACAGCGGTCTTTAAAAAAGGAGATGCTTCATTGCCAAATAATTATAGACCGATATCTTTACTTAACACAATGGAAAAGGTTTTCGAACGTCTTGTTTACAAACACACGTTTAACCACCTCCGTAGTATTAATTTCTTTACACCTTTTCAATCTGGATTCATACCCGGCGACTCAACTATTAATCAACTTGCTTTAATCTACAATAACTTTTGCAAAGCACTCGACGATGGGCTAGAAGTAAGAGCAGTCTTTTTTGATATCAGTAAGGCTTTTGATAAAGTTTGGCATAAAGGCTTACTCGCTAAACTGAGTGCTGTGGGAATTAGGGGCCCTCTTTTAGATTGGTATGAAGACTACTTGTCGTTAAGGCGACAGAGAGTCGTCCTTCCTGGCGCAGTTTCTGACTGGGCATCAATTAAGGCTGGAGTCCCGCAGGGTTCTATATTGGGCCCAATGCTTTTTCTTATATTTATAAATGATGTTGTTGACGGCATTGAATCCAATATAAATCTCTTCGCAGACGACACTAGTCTCTATACAATTTCTGACAATGCAGAAACATCAGCAAATCACTTACAATCTGATATAAATAAAATAGGCAAGTGGGCACAAAAATGGCTGGTAAACTTCAACCCATCCAAATCAGAATCTTTAATTATATCTCGCAAGAAGACTAACAATCACCCCCGCCTTTTAATGTATGGTCAATTGATTCCCGAAGTCACTGAGCATAAACATCTTGGTGTCTTATTGTCAAATAACTGTTCTTGGAGCCATCATATTAATTACGTCAAAACCAAAGCATGGCAGCGTGTAAATATTCTTCGTAAACACAAATTCTCCCTAGACCGCAAAGCCCTCGAAACAATTTACGTATCTTACATCCGACCTATTCTAGAATACGCTAACGTCATTTGGTATAACTGTGCGGATTACGAAGCTGATGCGCTAGAAAAAATTAATATTGAATGTGCCCGTATTGTTACTGGGGCAACAAAACTAGTAGGGATAAATACACTCTTGAAAGAGGTTGGGTGGGAAACTCTTTCTACTAGGCGAAGAAAGCATTGTTAAAAACTGTTCTATAAGATGGTTAATGGCCTAACTCCTAGTTATTTAACTTCATTGATTCCTACGACTCCAGTAAACCAACGTTATCAATTACGAAACGCCGACAACATCCCTGGAATCTTTGCCAGAACATCGTCATATTATAATTCTTTCCTTCCTTCAGTTATTCGTGAATGGAATACGTTGCCGCATCACTTACGAAATACACCAACTCTAAGCTTATTTAAATCTTTACTAAATTTTGACGTAATGAAGGTTCCGGTTTTCTACAACTTTGGTACCAGGCGTGCCCAAATTCTTCATACACGACTTCGTACCAATTGCAGCTCATTAAAGCAACACCTTTCTTCCAAAGGGGTTGAGTCTAGTCCGAAGTGTAGATGCGGAGCTGTCGAGTCCAACAAACACTTTCTTCTAGAATGTCGCTTATACACACTACAACGTGAAAATATGTTAAGCTCATTAGATGGGTTTAACGTTGACGTTAATGTGCTATTATTTGGTAACCCGTCTCTGACATATACACAAAATTGTACAATATTTAATTGTGTCCATACGTATATTATAGAAACTAAAAGGTTTGACAAGCATGATATGCAGCAGTAAACACGGTAGACCTCTATTTATCACAAGTCAATATTTGTTTCTCACTAATTTCAATAATACTTATACATTACCACTATCTTTTCTACTCATAATAGATTATCACTATATCACTTAATCTAGTTTTTAGAAATCCCCATGATATTTCATCTAAGATGTCCAGTATCAATGTTTACTATGTATAAACGTGTTCTTTATCTTGTATGTTTTTATAATGATCCAGGAGATGAACATCATAAGCTAAGCTTTCGTTCAAATCCTTTTCACTTTATATATTCGTGAATGTGTATGTACAATGTTTTATACAATTGTGAGAATAAAATATGTTTAAACTAATGGATTTTCTTTCATACCAGGGCGACAATACATTTAAAATACGCGTGTTTATTTCATTCATTTATTAAAGATTATTAAAGTTAGTAAGAACTTGAAATACTTTACTCGTGTTTTCTGTTTCAATTTTTTTTATTCTTTTTGTTGCAATGAATCGGTATTTTGAGGAAAAGAATAAAGATGGACTTAACAAAGTAACGGATTGCATACATCGGACGACACATTCGTAACTATTCGGCGGTTTTCGGACAAGTCCGGGATACAGACAAGACATGGCAAAGCTATTTCGAGTGTTTTGAGCACAGGTGTGAAAACTTCCGAATAATTACATGTCACCTTTTTGTCCTAGAAGGTAAGTTGTACGTATTAAGTATTAAGTGATAACCGTAGGCTACTCTTGTCCACATGATCTTGTGTTTTTTTTGCAATCTTTTTTTTTTATAAATTACTTAATACGTTACTTTTCCCAACGTTTCTTGGTTAAGAAAAAATACGCAACGCGATTCACAATAACTACCTAAATTATATTTAGATCAGGGTTTAGTAATATTTTATTTAGTCATTTTAATAAAACCAATAACAACAAACAACTGAACTAAAACAGGCTATACGCATATTTTCAAACAAATTAATTAAAGCGTAGGTGGAAAATATTTGCCTGTGCTTTGCATGTGCAGCAAATTAAAAATGGTGTTATGGCGGAATATTTTGTACCGCCCTAGGTGAATATGTTGTTAGTTTATTACTGCTACCACTGTTGCTGATGATTATGATACTGATTATTATACTGCTGATGACTATGATGCTGATGATTACGAAGCTGATTGTTATAATGTTGCTACTGATGCCGCCGACAATGATTACGGTGCAGATGCTGACATCGGTCAACGGTTGTGAATATTATGTTTATATTGTTTTGTACAGGAAAAATGTGTTAGTTTAATCATTTAATCATTATAAAAAGAAATATATGTTCGAACTGATGCTTTTGCTGCTGCTGTTGATTTGAACGATGCATTGACAACGAAGATGAGAATGCTGATAGCGATGTTGTTGTTGTTGTTGTTGTTGACGATGATGATGAAGACTGTTGTTGACGCTGCTGCTGCTGCTCCTGATGACGATGTCGTAGTTGCTGCTGCTGCTGCTGCTGATGATGATGGTAGTGATGATGATGATGATGATGATGATGATGATGATGATAAAAAAATATAGTTATTAAACCATGTCTTGTCTTATTTGATTGACTGTAAGACGATATTCTAGCTTGACGTATACTTACTTGGACTTGTACTCAAACAATAACCTCACTTGGACTTTGACATATTTAACTTTGGCTTGCTCGACTGCGACTTTCATTATAATTTCATTCAACTAACCTTACCTACACATACGTAGACTTACCGTACCCATTATTCAACTTAAACTTACCTTACTTACATATACCGTACCTAAAACTTAGACCTTGTCATATTTTCGGTGCAATTATTTGTCATATTAAAACATTAACCCGACTTAGACTCCAACTTAGACGCTGAATTATCTTACTTTATTTACCTTCCTTGGTCTCTAACTTAAGCTATTCATCTTACTTATATTAATTGTTGCTCTTCATAGACTTAATTACTTACCTCACTAAGGCGTGGTCTTACATTAGTTCTGATCTTAGTTAAGAATGGATATACATGTAATACTTTAAGACACGAACGTACTTAACTGATTAAACACCTATGGAATAATACCAATTAATGAATAACATGACAGGGCTGGCAAATCCGGACCAAACTTAACTGGATATGACTAGACTGACTGAAATGGACATGACAAGACTGACCTGACAAGCACGACTAAACTAGATAACTGACTGGACCTTACATGATTGACAGCACCGGACAGGAAATGACTTACTTGACAAGACTGGACTTAACAAGTTTGACATGACTGAGTGGAACAGACATGACAAGACTGACTGGACTTGGCCGACGGGACATGACCGACGGTACATGACGGGACATGACATGACTGACGGTACATGACGCGACATGGTTGACGGGACATGACCGACGGTACATGACGCGACATGGCTGGCGGGACATGACATGCCCGACGGTACATGACGCGACTGACATGACATGACCGACGGTACATGACGCGACATGATTTATGGGACATGACCGACGGTAAATGACGTCAACGACAGGACATGACATTGATGACGGTACATGACATGACGACGGTACAGGACATGACCGACGGGACATGATTGACGCGACATGACTGACGGTACATGACGCGACATGATTGGCGGTAAATGACATGACAGAGGGTACATGACGCGACATGATTTACGGTACATGACATGACAGAGGTAAATAACATCACCGACAAGACGTGACATGACCGACGGTACATGACGACATGTTTTACGGGACATGACCGACGGTAAATGACGTCAACGACAGGACATGACATTGATGACGGTACATGACATGACCGACGGTACATGACGCGACTGACGGGACATGTCATGACCGACGGTACATGACGCGACTGGCATGACCGACGGTACATGATGCGACAAGACTGACGGGACATGACATGACCGACGGTTGATGACGCGACTGGCATGACATGACCGATGGTACATGACGCGACTGACATGACATGACCGACGGTACATGACGCGACATGACCGACGGGACATGACATGACCGACGGTTGATGACGCGACTGACATGACATGACCGACGGTACATGACGCGACATGGTTGACGGGACATGACCGACGGTACATGACGCGACATGGCTGGCGGGACATGACATGCCCGACGGTACATGACGCGACTGACATGACATGACCGACGGTACATGACGCGACATGATTTATGGGACATGACCGACGGTAAATGACGTCAACGACAGGACATGACATTGATGACGGTACATGACATGACGACGGTACAGGACATGACCGACGGGACATGATTGACGCGACATGATTGACGGTACATGACGCGACATGATTGACGGTAAATGACATGACAGAGGGTACATGACGCGACATGATTTACGGTACATGACATGACAGAGGTAAATGACATCACCGACAAGACGTGATATGACCGACGGTACATGACGACATGTTTTACGGGACATGACCGACGGTACATGACATCAACGATAGGACATAACATTGATGACGGAACATGACATGACCGACGGTACATGACGCGACTGGCATGACCGACGGTACATGACGCGACATGAATGACGGGACATGACATGACCGACGGTAAGTGACATCAACGATAGGACATGACATTGATGACGGTACATGACATGACCGACGGTACATGACGCGACTGACTGGACATGGCATTACCGACGGTACATGACGCGACTGACGGGACATGACATGACCGACGGTACATGACGCGACTGGCACGACCGACGGTACATGACGCGACAAGACTGACGGGACATGACATGACCGACGGTTGATGACGCGACTGACATGACATGACCGACGGTACATGACGCGGCATGATTTACGGGACATGACCGACGGTAAATGACGTCAACGACAGGACATGACATTGATGACGGTACAGGACATGACTGACCGACGGTAAATGACATAAACGATAGGACATGACATTGATTACGGTACATGACATGACCGACGGTGCATGACGCGACTGACTGGACATGACATGACCGACGGTACATGACGCGACTGGCATGGCCGACGGTACATGACGCGACATGACTGACGGGACATGACATGACCGACGGTTGATGACGCGACTGACATGACATGACCGACGGTACATGACGCGACTGGCATGACCGACGGTACATGACGCGACAAGACTGACGGGACATGACATGACCGACGGTTGATGACGCGACTGACATGACATGACCGACGGTACATTACGCGACATGATTTACGTGACATGACCGACGGTACATGACATGACGAGGGTACAGGACATGACTGACGGTACATGACGGTACATGACATGACAGACTGTACATGACGCGACTGACTGGACATGACATGACCGACGGTACATGATGCGACTGGCATGACCGACGGTACATGACGCGACATGACTGACGGGACATGACATGACCGACGGTTGATGACGCGACTGACATGAAATGACCGACGGTACATGACGCGACATGATTTACGGGACATGACCGATGGTAAATGACGTCAACGACAGGACATGACATTGATGACGGTACATGATGGGACATGACATGACTGACGGTACATGACATGCCCGACGGGACATGACATGACCGACGATACATGACGGGACATGATTGACGCGACATGACTGACGGTACATGACGCGACATGATTGACGGTAATGACATGACCGATGGCACATGACGCAACATGATTTACGGTACATGACATAAAGGGGTTAATGACATCACCGACAAGACGTGACATGGCTGACGGTACATGACATGACCGACGGGACAAGACATGACAGACGGTAGATCCCATTGCATGCCATGACCGACGGTACACGACATGACTGACGTGACAAGACGCGACATGATTGACGGGACATGACTGACGGTAGATTCCATTGCATGCCATGACCGAAGGGACATGACATGACTGACGGCGAATGACATGGCCGACGGTAAATGATACGACATGGCCGACGGGACATGACATGGCCGGCGGAACCTGACATGACCGACGGTACATTACATGACCGACGGTAGCTGCCATGGCATGCCCGACAGGACATGACATGACAGACGGGACATGACAGACGGTAAATGACATGACAGACTGTAAATGACACGGCTGGCGGTATATGAAATTATTTGACTGACGGTAAATGACGTGACCGACGGTAAATGACATTACCGACGGGACATGCCAGGACATGACCGACGGGACAGACTGACGGTAAATAACATGGCTGGCGGTATGACATGACCGACGGTACATGACTGACGGAACATGACATGATCGAGGTAAATGACATGACCGACGGTAAATGACATAGCCGACGGGACATGACATGACCGATGAAAAATGACATGACCGATGGAACATGACATGACCGAAGGTACACATGACTGACGGTGAATGACATGGCTGATGGTAAATGACATGACATGGCCGAAGGTAGATTCCATTGCATGCCATGACCGACGGGACACGACATGACTGACGGTGAATGACATGGCTGATGGTAAATGACATGACTTGGCCGACGGGACATGACATGACTGACAGTAAATGACATGGCTGAGGTAAATGACATGACCGACGGGACATGACATGACACCACAGACGGGGGATGACAGACGGTAAATGACATGACTGGCGGTAAATGATATGACTGACGGTAAATGACATGACGTGGCAGACGGATAATGACATGGCCGAAGGGACATGACATGGCCGACGGAACCTGATGTGACCGACCGGACATGATATCACCAACGGGACATAACCCGACATGTCATGTCGGTCTTGTTGTGCCACTTTATGTTCTGTCGGTCATGCCATTATGACCGATGATTCATGACCGACAGGAATGACTGAACCTAATATGGTAAGTCTGACGGGAATCGACATTACACGATGGACTGGACCAGGCTTAGCATGAATGACTGGACCGGACTTGACAATACTGATTGGACCGGACTTGTCAGTAGTGTTAAGCCAACCCAGTCCTTCCATCGTGCCAATTATCATAATCATCCTTCTTGCCATCAACAGCATAATTATAATCATGTTAAGCAACAAAAGAAGCCTAATGGACAGCGCAGCAGCAGCGGAGGTAGAGGGCAGCAGCTGCATAAGTGAAACCTTGTGTTTTATATTTTATTATGTTTGTGTTTTATGTTGCACTGTGGAGGTCGAATGTCAGCACAGAATGCGGATGCGCTCGTTTTATTTTCACATTGCTATTTGGTGTAAACTTAGGCAAAAATATCAAATCTTTCTATTTCTCTGTGGTACTTCTTCTCCCCTGTTCACACCACTCTAATGGAATGCGTTTTATGGGGACGATAGGGTAGAAGAAAATAACACGAAATCGCAGCTGTTCTGTCAGACCTTATCAGAGGAAACAACCGAATGTTCTAATTTTTAACAGATTACATTCTAACAATAATATTCAACCTGCAATTATAAAAAGTAGCAAGCATTAAAAGGAATCTGCAGCCGTTTGATGAGGTCTTGTTTAAGAAAGGAACCCGAGTTTGCCGATGTTAGCATTACAGCTTGTTGTTTCAGATGTAGTAGGCAACCAGGAAGAAAACAAAGTAGCCGATAGTCTAATTCCCATCAGAGTTACGGTTCGTTAATCTCAAATATTTATGTAATTTATCGACAGTATCAGAGGGTGTTAAGTCTCCAGTCTTGTTTTGAAAAAGCGCACGCTCTCTACGTTGCCTTGGATGTCTTATCTATGTTCTTTCTTGTTTCTAAAGTAAAGGATAAAACTGCGATGCGCATATATATAACTACATTTTAAAATGGCAGAGAGTTGCATGATGTGACGTGGGCTCGTGTGACGTGGGCTCGTGTGACCTGGGCTCGTGTGACGTGGGCTCAATCGTTACCAAATGGTTTAACTAAGGTATCATCTCACGCAGTACCGTCCCATCTCACGCAGTAACATCCCATCTCACGCAGTACTGTCCCATCTCACGCAGTAACATCCCATCTCACACAGTAAGGTCCTGTCTGACCTAGCAACTTCCCCTCAGACGCAGTAAGGTTCCATCTGATGCAGGAACGTGTCACCTCACGCAGTAAGGCCCACATCTCACTTAGTAAGGTTCCATTTGACGCAGTAAGGACACATCTCACGCAGTAACATCCCAATGCACGCAGCAACGTCCCATATCACGCAGAAACATCCCATCTCACGCAGTAACGTCCCATCTCACGCAGTAACATCCCATCTCACGCAGTAACGTCCCATCTCGCGCAGTAACGTCCCATCTCACGCAGTAACATCCCATCTCACGCAGTAACGTCCCATCTCGCGCAGTTACGTCCCATCTCACGCCGTAACGTCCCATCTCACGCAGTAACATCCCATCTCACGCAGTAACGTCCCATCTCACGCAGTAATGTCCCATCTCACGCAGTAACGTCCCATCTCACGCAGTAACGTCCCATCTCACGCAGTAACATCCCATCTCACGCAGTACTGTCCCATCTCACGCAGTAACATCCCATCTCACACAGTAAGGTCCTGTCTGACGTAGCAACTTCCCCTCAGACGCAGTAAGGTTCCATCTGATGCAGGAACGTGCCACCTCACGCAGAAAGGCCCCCATCTCACTTAGTAAGGTTCCATTTGACGCAGTAAGGACACATCTCACGCAGTAATATCCCAATGCACGCAGCAACGTCCCATATCACGCAGAAACATCCCATCTCACGCAGTAACGTCCCATCTCACGCAGTAACATCCCATCTCACGCAGTACTGTCCCATCTCACGCAGTAACATCCCATCTCACGCAGTACTGTCCCATCTCACGCAGTAACATCCCATCTCACACAGTAAGGTCCTGTCTGACCTAGCAACTTCCCCTCAGACGCAGTAAGGTTCCATCTGATGCAGGAACGTGCCACCTCACGCAGTAAGGCCCCCATCTCACTTAGTAAGGTTCCATTTGACGCAGTAAGGACACATCTCACGCAGTAATATCCCAATGCACGCAGCAACGTTCCATATCACGCAGAAACATCCCATCTCACGCAGTAACGTCCCATCTAACGCAGTAACATCCCATCTCACGCAGCAACGTCCCATCTCGCGCAGTAACGTCCCATCTCACGCAGTAACATCCCATCTCACGCAGTAACGTCCCATCTCACGCAGTAACGTCCCATCTCACGCAGTAACATCCCATCTCACGCAGTACTGTCCCATCTCACGCAGTAACATCCCATCTCACGCAGTACTGTCCCATCTCACGCAGTAACATCCCATCTCACACAGTAAGGTCCTGTCTGACGTAGCAACTTCCCCTCAGACGCAGTAAGGTTCCATCTGATGCAGGAACGTGCCACCTCACGCAGTAAGGCCCACATCTCACTTAGTAAGGTTCCATTTGACGCAGTAAGGACTCATCTCACGCAGTAACATCCCAATGCACGCAGCAACGTCCCATATTACGCAGAAACATCCCATCTCACACAGAAACATCCCATCTCACGCAGTAACGTCCCATCTCACGCAGTAACGTCCCATCTCGCGCAGTAACGTCCCATCTCACGCAGTAACATCCCATCTCACGCAGTAACGTCCCATCTCACGCAGTAACGTCCCATCTCGCGCAGTAACGTCCCATCTCACGCAGTAACATCCCATCTCACGCAGTAACGTCCCATCTCACGCAGTAACATCCCAATGCACGCAGCAACATCCCATCTCACGCAGAAACATCCCATCTCACGCAGTAACGTCCCATCTCACGCAGTAACATCCCATCTCACGCAGTAACGTCCCATCTCGCGCAGTAACGTCCCATCTCACGCAGTAACATCCCATCTCACGCAGTTACGTCCCATCTCACGCAGTAACGTCCCATCTCACGCAGTAACACCATCTCACGCAGTAACGTCCCATCTCACGCAGTAACATCCCATCTCACACAGTAAGGTCCTGTCTGACGTAGCAACTTCCCCTCAGACGCAGTAAGGTTCCATCTGATGCAGGAACGTGTCACCTCACGCAGTAAGGCCCCCATCTCACTTAGTAAGGTTCCATTTGACGCAGTAAGGACTCATCTCACGCAGTAACATCCCAATGCACGCAGCAACGTCCCATATCACGCAGAAACATCCCATCTCACGCAGTAACGTCCAATCTAACGCAGTAACATCCCATCTCACGCAGTAACGTCCCATCTCGCGCAGTAACGTCCCATCTCACGCAGTAACATCCCATCTCACGCAGTAACGTCCCATCTCGCGCAGTTACGTCCCATCTCACGCAGTAACATCCCATCTCACGCCATAACGTCCCATCTCACGCAGTAACATCCCATCTCACGCAGTAACGTCCCATCTCACGCAGTAACGTCCCATCTCACGCAGTAACGCCATCTCACGCAATAACGTCCCATCTCACGCAGTACTGTCCCATCTCACGCAGTAACATCCCATCTCACGCAGTACTGCCCCATCTCATGCAGTAACATCCCATCTCACACAGTAAGGTCCTGTCTGACGTAGCAACTTCCCTCAGACGCAGTAAGGTTCCATCTGATGCAGGAACGTGCCACCTCAGGCAGTAAGGCCTCCATCTCACTTAGTAAGGTTCCATTTGACGCAGTAAGGACTCATCTCACGCAGTAAAATCCCAATGCACGCAGCAACGTCCCATAGATACGCAGAAACATCCCATCTCACGCAGTAACGTCCCATCTCACGCAGCTAAGTTCCATTTTACACAACAACGTCCTATCTCATGCAGTAAGGTCCAATATCACGCAGTAAGGTCCCATCTCACGCAGTAAGGTCCCATCTTACACAATAACGTCCCATTTCATGCAGTAAGGTCCCATCTCACGCAGTAACGCACCATCTGCAGCAGTAACGTCCCATCTCGCACAGTAACGTACCATCTCATGCAGTAACGTCCCATCTTTATATTTATATAAAACTCAAGTTCGCTTTTATTCGTAAGCCCATGCGTACAAGGTTAACACAATCAGTTACACATACTAAGTGACTATTACAAAACATCAAAATATCAATGCAGGTAATAGTTCAGGTATGTTTTATACAAAATGTGTGTGGTATATATAACACTAGTATCTATACATTATTCTTTCCTAAGGTTAGCAGCTTTATTTATTCATTCAGTTAATTAATGAACCAGGCTTTGAAAGTTAAACATAAAGTAATTTAATCGAATTTCCAAAAATACTACAGCCAGTTCCAAAGTGAAGTTCCTTAATAAAACTAGTTTTGAAATCCGTAATTATGACGATTAAGCATGGGGTACAATTATGCAGAAATAATGAACTTTGAATATGATGTTTTATGATAGAATTAATTTGCATAAAAATGTTGGAACAATAGTTTTGAATATGGTCATGCATTTTAGACAGAATGGGCAAAAATGCTAATATAATGGCTAAAACATACCATAAGTATAAACGGTATACACAGAAAATGCTATGTCTAAATCTGCAAATGTACCAGTCAAGCTTACATCTATGCATCAGGTAATATAACAATTTATTAAACTTTTATTATATGCGTTTTAAAATTCAATGTAGCAAGAAATTTAGTAATAATGTGCATAATTAAAACATCTACAAACAACTAGTTCAAGACTGTTGTTTCAAAATGAAATAAACTTGATTACTCTCTTTTTTATATGTGTCAAAATGTGTATATTTTAATTGAAGATTTTTTGGAGCAACGTAGTAGGAACATAGGATAGCATAATATATAACATACATTTGAAATTTAAAGAGATAGTTGGAATAAACATGAACCAGTAACATTGTAATAAAATGTTAAGACTGTATGTTTTATATTACCGATAGCCCGTTTTCATTAGAATTTTGAGCTTTTCATTAAGCTGTATTTTGGAAAAAGTTGCACATACCATTAAACTCTCAGATGTTAACAACTGAAAACGAAATTACTTAACACATGTATATACGTTTATTGTGAAAGCCTTCGAAGACCTTGTAATACACTAATATGACGTATTTATTATACATCAATCACATATAATGTTAAACGAAATGTTACACATATTATGATAGTTGCTACGTGAAACGTAAATTTATTATGTACTACTGATTATTAAATGCAAATTATACATGGGCCTTCAATCTAGGACAATTAGTAAAGAGAGTCCAGTAACATATTTTGTTCAGTTACATGTTGCAATCGCGCGCAGTTTTTATCGAAGCGTTGTGAAAGCATTTGCTAATTCCTTCTTCACAACTTGCAGCTTAAGAGAATATTATAATGAGGGGCGTACCTGGGCTTACGCACTTACGCACGTGCGTACAGTTGCTTCCAAAAATTGAAAAAATAAAAACGTCAAAAAGCAAATAAAAATCGTACATAACCTGTGTTTGGCCACTTGTTGTTAGCTGTTTCATTTTTTAAATTAGAGTTCTTTAACCCTTTTCCAATTTCTACAAATACTTCTGCAATCCTACCTGACGTATTTCTGTCCCTTCCTGCTCGTTGTACTGTTACAGAGTTTCTCCCCAGAATGCATTTACGGCGTTCTAAGGAAAAAAAATCCGGGGCGGGGGAATGCCCCTGAAACCCCCTGCAATGATACTTACTGAAATCACGATCGTTTTGTTCGCCGGAAGTCGGAAGAAGAATATGCCTAAAATGTAGTTCGCACAAAACAAAAACAATGATATAGTTTGACAGCTGCGTGTCTGCTGCGCTGGGTAAATTAAAATTGGATGATTTAAATTTGAAGCCGCTACAAATTGTAGTTTTACAGGCGTCGTACTGTAGTGAGCTGTCACCCGAGCTGAAATCTTTGTTTTGACGTCTGTCTCAAAAGTAGTCCCATTTAGGGAAATGGCAGAGATGTTCCTACTACCTACATACATCTGAGAGATGATTCGTGAATAATCCGAGGTGTTTCGATTGGGGGAAGAGTTCTAGCCGGAACAATTTACATTTTTAAATATGAAACTGTGTTTTTCGTGAAGCTCCATCATCCTTACATGGCACTACTATCCCATATTATTTATTATTTGGCGGGGGCGGGGGGGGGGGGAATCCCTTTTTCCGTCTTGTAAAGAGAAAAAAATGTTGGTCATACTTTTGTAAACAAATCCACGCTTTCGCTCACTCTCGGTAGTGGGTTTCGCTCATTGTACTATCTTTTTGGTTGTTGAGCGAACGTTTACCGGGCGTGTGAGATGAGACTTTGTTGCGAGAAGATGAGACGTATCTGCGTGAGATAGGACGTAACTGCGTGAGATAGGACGTTACTGCGTGAGATGGGACGTTACTGTATGAGATGGGACCTTACTATTGACATTTGGTCTTAATGCGCGAGATTTGACACTACTGCTTAGATGTTTTCTAGAATGCGCAACATGTGACTCTACTGCTTAGATGTTTTCTAGAATGCGCGATATGTGACTACTGCGTGAGATGTGTATATAATGCGCGATTTGTGACTACTGCGTGAGATGTGTATAAAATGCGTGAGCTGCGACTACATTGCGTGATATGTGACTGTTACGCTTGATGTGGAAATGTAATGCTTGAAATGTAACTTTAGTGCCTGAGATATGAGTATCATCTCTCAGATTCAACTATATGGCACCCATGGCAGAAACACCTCACACACAGAATAGAAACGGTTCGAAGGTCAGCCGCAAGGTATGTTCAAAATGACTATCACTACACAAGCAGTGTCACAAACATGTTTAGAGAGTTAAAGTGGTCTACTCTCGAGCCACGCAGAAATCAAGCTAGTCTCACAATGCTACACAAAATAGGCTACATAACAAACAGGTCAATGTCGATCACAGTCATCTCACAACTACACGAAGCAACAAATTTCTTATTACTCACTCAAAAACAAAACACCACATGAACTCATTCTTTCCGCAGGCTATACGACTTTGGAACGAACTACCGACTGAGATTAAGGATGCCCCAACTGTACCTGCATTTGCAAGTGGCCTAAACAAGTTTTATGCTTTTCAATTGATATTTTAGTCTAGTTATTTCATGTTTTCATTAAAATTTCATAAGTAAATTATTAGTCTTAAATTGTCAATGTTCAGGACTTGCGCCTGCCTTATGTAGTCATTATTGACTTTTGGCAGTAGCCTATAAAGTTGAAGTTGAAGATTCTTCTGTATTTAATACGTGATACATACATGTGCTCAATACTCCTATTTAAATTGACTGAGAGTTTTCCATATATAAAACTAAAGTGGACACTGTTTTGTTTTGTTTTTCAATAAAAACGTTTAAAGCATTTAAGGTGATAAGTTCATATGTATACCCACAAAGAAAATGTTATATACGATATATGAGTAGGCTATACAAATACAAGCCTACGCTTTTTCTGTAACCTTGCGGTTAAATATAGAACAGTTATTATGGGAATGTTATTATACCTTTCTGACCACTTTATTGACCATATTAATTCAGATTAATTCATTACATTAAAATCCGTTTATATATTTATCAAGAAAAAATAAACCTTCTTTTGAAAATAAGAGAGAGAGACAGAGAGAGCTAGCGAGAGGGATGCAGAGACAGAGAGTTAAAACATGTTATCAAATGTGTTTTTTGTGCAAGGTATACATGTATACTTGCGTAGGAAAATATGACAAAAATAACAGAGACATAAATCGACTTTCATATCACCAAATATACTTTTTAAGTGGCATATTCATGTATGCTACCTCTGTACGTGTCATTAGTTGCAGTGGGCGGGATTAAGGAAATGCGCGTGAGATAATTTAGAATCACGATAAAACAGCTTTCTATGTGCAGAAATCTATTTTTTCATGTTTAAATGGCTTCAGAGTAGGTATTTACATCAAATTTAACAATCTTTATTTACCTATCTGATATGTTTGAAGCTAGTACATCATTATTATTCGTTTTGGGGGCGGGATTATGCAAATGTAACGTAAGTGCGTGAGATCTAAGCGAACTGTAGGGCGTGAGAAAAAGCCACTCCGCATCTTATCTGTTCATGGACACGTAATGATAATGTCATTTATTGTTTAGTTGTTATAGTAAATGGGGACGTTTCAGATTGCTTTGTTCATTTACATTTCAAAGGTGAGTATTTATCATTAATTTGGCACATAATTATTTAATTGCATATTGTGGGCTGAATGTCAATAGTTGCAACTAAAGAATTTGTTTCGGTTTGTTCTAGGCTCTACTCTCTATGACAAATACAAATAGAGAAAGCTTTTTTACTTTTGTTAAGTTTTTATCACATTATTGACAGTATGAAATAAAAATTCTCAGTGCCTTCCAAATGTCCAGTAAAACATGAGGCTTCCTCTCCAGTATACATGTATTTGTATTGATAAAGATGTGCTGGTGTGATGTTCAGTTTCAGATACATGAAAGATGTTCAATTTACTGAAAGGATTCTCAAAGCCATTTGCAGGACAATCTTCTCAGACATCAGGTAATTATGTATTAAAACATTATTATATAATATATGCAAAGTTAGAAAATCACTGTTAAACCATTAAAATATCAATCATGAATACCAAATAAAAGCTCACCGAAACAAAAACTCACCCATCTTTGGTTACAGAAAGCTCTCTGTTATTTTTTCAGGTGAGATGAACACTCACCTGTTGTTTTTTTAAGGCAGCCATTCACTCTCCAATCACTTTTTTTCAGTGCGAATAAAAGTTCACCCTGTGTATTGCTATAAAATAGCTATTAACTTTGTGTACATGTTTACTTGTAATATGTATGAATAAAGGTTAATTTTTAACATATAATCAAACAAGATTATAATAACAATAATTGGTTGATTTTAATTATATCTTGTCTGTAACATTGGGAGAAAAATGTGCAGCCAGTCCGGGACTCGAACCCGGGACACTTCGCTAACAGGGCGAATGCTCTACCGACTGAGCTAACCGGACCGCTTACACATTCTCTCCCTATCACCCGGCTACATATCTTTTTTATATATAATACACTGACAAATGCATAATATGTTTTTTAACACAGAAAAGAAAATGAAGTAACATTTGTGTGACAATTTAATTGTGGAAGTGAAGATAGTGTGCAAATTAAAAGGTGTCTTTCATTTGCAAATTAAATTGATTCTAATGACCATCTTTAAATTCCCATCACTGTTTGCCATCAGAAAAGCAACTTAATTCAAACCATCTATAATCAAGCATAACACCAACTTGTCAATGCATTTGGGGAAAATAAGGTGGTAATATGGTGTACTGGAAGGGTTTATGTTTAATGCTTGAAGAACAGAATAAACCAGTTTTCTTAATAATATTTTGAAAATTTACCCTTTGTCACTTTCACAGCATTTTATCATTTACACAAAAATACTAAGATTGAGCTTTCGTCCACCCTGAAAAATTTGCAGGTGAGTATTTGTCTTGGAAAATGATGGATGAGCAATCTGCCCTAGAAAAAAAGAAGGGTTTTCATTTTATGAGCTTTGGTCTGGATAACATAAATCCTGTGAACCATGTTGGGATTGGGATTGGGATTAGCCGGCATTTTTGCCGATACTGCCCAGCGACATTTCTATCATTACAGCACAGGGGCACTTATGAGGTGCCCAGGGACTGAACCCGGCCGGTCCATTATACTGACACCGACGAGTCAGGCGTAATGCTGTCCCCGTAGCCCCGAGCGTTAGGAGGGAAGCCACTACTACCAACTTTAAAGTCTTTGGTATGACCCGGCCAGGGTTCGAACCCACGACCTCCCGATCCGCAAGCCGACGCTGTACCATCTGAGCTATTGCGGCCGGTGAACCATGTTGACACAATCATGTTGTTCAAAACTGCTTAAAACAACATACTTATATTTTCACATGTATGAGTTGTTGATTTCTTAATTATTAAATCTGCACATTATCTTGGGATAAGTATGGTTTCTCATGTGTCTATCAAGTTAGTGAAAAGTGTGCATTTTACATGAATAATATGGTAACCATATACTGCTATAACAATTTGAAATCAGCATTAAGTATTGACCCCACAGCCGGGAATCAAACTTCTGATCAAGCATTCTACCACTACACCACAATGATCAAGTCAAATGTGAACTGTTAATTATATATACAATGCTGGAAAAATATGGTAGCCCGACTTCCTAGACAAGTCAAAATGCAGTTTCGGGCTACTGGTCATTGATCATTTAGTCCCAGACAAGTTATAAGTCAGCATATTTCATGTCCAGACTAGAGCATTTATTAACAACATATAAAGGCGGTACATGTACAATGCACGCATCTGTCCAAAACAGCCAATCATGATGCGCATTACATAAATGCTTCTAGACAAAATGTAAAATAAACAACTTGTTGTTATACCTTGTTTGTTAGCTGTAGATATGATAAATGTGTTGTTGTGTTTGTTAATTGACAACAACGCAAATTTTAAGACAAGTCATTTTTTGTCCAGGTTACTAGTCCGGGACTAGTCATTGAAAATAAAAAATTTCCAGCCTTGATATATACACTTAAGAATGCTGATGAAGCATTTCAATCTGTGTATTTTAAAAAGTAGTAAAATATGTTCACTGCATGAATAATTATTGTAAAAGGTTGCACATATGTTTAAGTAAGTAGATCTAGTAAAAGAATTGTGCAGTAATCATGAATTGTTACAAATTCAATTCAGTCATTTACACCTCCCAAATGTACATCCAGGGGGCCCAAGTGATCGACCGGGTGACCGGTTGGAGGACGGTTTTCTGCTTGTTGGTCAGACAGCCAGTGAGAGGAATACAGTTATAGCCGGAAACTTCCAGTACCAGTCTACAGATGCCCCACCTGGATATAAAGATGTAGGTGACAAAATTAAATGACAAACCCTAATCGCACACTTGGTATAGCATTGGCTCATAAGTATAAAAGGCTTCAGTTTTAAACCCAAGCCTCGAAATACTAAAGTCCTTATAAATGGCCGTAGCATAGGTCTCTTGATTAGATTCCAGTTATTTTATTATTAGTTCCACACTTGGCCAGGATAAAGTGAGTATGGTATAATGTCAGGTAGTCTAGGCATGCTATCACTGTGAAGGTATCACTATATCAAAGGTAAGTGAAAACTACCTTTGGATAACTGAAAAAATGGTGGAAGGATATTAATCAAACAAAAAAAGTTGCGCACCATAATGCTATGCTACTCGATGTTCAGTTACTTTCGTGGTGTATGACAGAAGAGTGACAAGCCCATCAACAGTCATTTTTTTCGCAACCAGGCCACTCCACAGATGATTTCCGTTTCACCCTAATTAATAGAATGTACCAGCAGACAGAACTGAGAAGCAAATAAATGAGTCAGCATGGATTTATAAACTACAAACTGTCCGACCACTGGACTGCAACATAAAAGATGTGTGTCATAATGTCATGCTACTTGATGTTCAATAAATGATGGGAAAATGACATTCAGTAAATGGCGGTAAAATGATGTTGTCATTGGATGATGTTGATGTCATTTCTGTGTTTTATGATATGGCAGTGCACATGAATGTTTGCAAATATGTAAAGAGAGCAATTGTTTGTATTTAACTTTTGAAAAAGGCAATGGCAAAAATTTTAGTGTGAGCATTTTAAGAAAACATATCAACAACAAAAATGTTTATGCATGTTTTTGTTTTACAATACTTAACCCTAAGTGACCATGTAATTGTTTCGACAGTATATTTGATTCAGTCTTTGCTCATTCTAACCCCAGTCAAGGTGACTACCTTATTTATTTTTTACATGTTATAATTTGCATGTCTGTTTTACTCGGACAAATCCTCTTCATTCTGTAAATTTCAATTTTGAGGAAAAACTCACACGTGAGACCTTCCATGTTTCCTGTATTTTATATTTAAGTTCAATTGTTTAGGTTATAAACACATTTTATTGAAAACTTAACAACTTTTACACAATACATTTGACAAATGAATATACAAAATTGAACCTGTTTCATGTCATAAAAAGTGCACATTCTGTCTTCATAGTACACATTGTTTGAACAAGTGTAACTGTGTTAAAAATAGGTCTCATTACTCTTATTAAGACCCTTAAAGCCCACGACAACAGTTTTAAATTTCAGAAATATTAGTTATTATATATTTGTCATGTTTTCTAGGTCATGGACACTGACGGATTACCAGATTACTCTGCATACAGTTCTGTTATGAACCAGTATTCTCCAACTGTTGACATCTCACAACACCCTGGAATCAAATATGGGAACCCCAAGAGCCATGTAGGGACTTCACCTTCTAGTTCAGGGGCAGCTTGCAATAAAGAGACAACCAACAGGCAAAGCACTCCATCCTGTAGCTTCTCCCCAGTGTCAGATATTCCATTTATTCTGGGACCATGTGTTCGTTCATGTTTAATTGCCTCGGACCTCAAGAACAGCAACATTTTATATCAGCAGACATTTGATGCTTCCATCTATGAATATGATTTTAATGTAGAATTGAACTTTCTGCATGGACATAATGAAAATTGTATGGAAGTCAACTAGGTGAATAGGTTGATGTATCGTGTATTTTTTTGTATGCCCCTGCCATTCAACACGTGGTAGAAAGGCAAATGGTTTCCCTTGTCCATGCTTTGCAGAGTTTTTTGTCAATTTTGATCAATTACTTTGGAAGGACTTAACATGTTTGTTTTATTTTTTTATTACAGGTAATAATAGATATATTATATAAATTATATAAATACAAGTACAATTGTGATTCTTATCTGCTTCATATTATTAGAGTGATGGACCTCTCTTGCCATATTCAAATGTTTTGTTTCTCATCAGTAACTGTTGGAACACTTCATAGATGTTTTTATATTTAGCCTGTAAGCATATATCAAAATACCAGTCAGCTTCGATTTTGTAACTTTCCATAAAATATTGGAGGAGTTGTTGCCCTCAAGACTTTTATAAGCAAGAAGACAGGGGCAGTTAAGTTTATGATTGAAGCTGTTATTATTATCATTGATATTACTTGTCTACATCTTCAGCAGTTTTCTTCCAATATTAAAGTATTTTACATATTTTTTATACCCCTCATATTTAATATTTATATAAATTCAATACAAAAATTATTGTGCATTATTTAGTTTGCATTATTTATTTTTCATGATTTATTTTACTTATATGTTGGATTTGTGATGCAACTGTCTACTGTTGTGTGACAATAGGTAAACAAAACTTACTTATCTTAAACTTATCTTAATATTGTTGTTTTCATTGTCATTGGTTTAGCATATCCTTTATAGAATTCTGGATTTCCTATTTATCTGTGGATGTCTTCCATCTTGTCATGTCATGAGCTTCTCCTTAGCCGTCAGGCCAGAAGTTTGGACATCTTCCTAAAAATTCTGGAACCCTTAATTTACTTTTGTAAAAAATATTTTCCCTGGATTTCCCAAAACTTTCCTAAAACACATCTTCCCTGGATTTCCAGAAACTTTTGTAAAACAGCTCTTCTCAGAATGTTGATAAACCTTCTATAAACATATTTTCTCAGGCTTTCTATAAACCTTCCTAAAATATCTACACAGGATTTCGTGAGGTGTTAAATGAATTTTCTCTAGAATTGCTGGAAACCTTGCTAAAAGATATCTTCTCAGGATTTCAAGAACTCTTCCTTAATTTTATCTTCCAAACATTTTGTTTCAAACTACATGTAATTAGCATTTATTTAATGTGAAATTATTAATACATTAAATTATATAGACTATATTCAGGCAAAATTGTTTGACCAGACCTAGAAGCTCAATCATTAGAGCTTTGGCTCCAGGTATAGGTGGCTCAGGGTTTATTCTCGGGCTGCAGCAAACCAAAGTCATTAAAAATGGTAGTGGTATAGCTCCCTTTGCTAACGCTCAAATAAATGTAAGAGTAGTTCCACGACTGGTTAGCCCAGTGCCAGGTTAATGTGACAGGATGTGGTATCATGCCATGTGTTCACGGCATGCTATACACAGTAAATGTATGTCTGCTTTAAGTGGACTCTGTCTTCAGATAACTGAAAAACTGTTGGTTAGGACAATAAACCCAATAAACAAACAATTTTGTTTACATGTATATTACAGCAGGATGATCACTGTAGTCAATTATGATATATTTGTTTGAAACAATAACTATTTACTTATAAAATATTATGCTACTATTAATGCTTATTATTAATGATTTTAAATTAACGTCTGTGTTTAATTATTTAAAAATATTTATTATAATATTTGTACATTTTTATTCATAAACTAATACTCAACACCTGTGCATTTAAGTCCTTGTTGAGTGTACCTATACACTTATATATTGGAATTGCTCAATTAATCACTTACCCAGGTGCTCGTGGCATAGTGTTAGGGGTCACAAACTCCTCTGACTGTTCTCTTTGGACTCTGAATTTTTTTTTTTGTCTAATTTAATCTGTAAATGCAATGTTATCATTTTCATTTAAACTCTAATATTTTATAACAAAGATTTCTCTATTTAAACAAATTTATTTTTAATTTTGTAAATATGATACAATATCTTTTTATTTTATGGAAAAGATCATCTGAACTAACAGTGCTTGTTTCAATTTTGACAGCTCTACAATCAAATTAAAAACTTAAATGTTTTAATAATAAATGTGTTAGACAATGATATTTTTCTTCTTTGATCTTATAAATTTTCTGATAGATTATGCTGGATTCAACGTTTGATACTTAACAGAAAAGCATCTGATCTTGTGAATATTATTCCACATATCCTAATATAATCTGTTTTTATTTATGTTAGCATAATAATAAGCTATCAAATTATCGGACATATTTGTTTTCAAATTTGTCATTCTTTTAATATATACTAACGTTAGTTGTGTTGTTTTTTTATGTTTTGTTGTTGTATTAAATTGTTATTAAACAGAATATGAAAAAAAGATGAATATATGTTCTTTTCATTTTAAAGAACCATTGCTTTGCGTGGGAAAATTATATGGCTAGTCCTGCTATAAATGTTTTGGATGGGTGATGGCAAAACATGTTTTAAGCATTTCTTTTTGTGCCAGGCACAAACAAAAATGTTGATCTACAAGTGGGGTGCCTATGGACTAGAAACCCTTCAGCCCCTTACCATGTGGGTTCAAAACCCAGTCAGGGCAGGAATCTAACATTCTACCAAAATATTTGTCTAGGGTCTCTTTCTGCCAAAAATACCTGAAAATAACTATTCTTAATAATAATTCTTAAACTTTATTGCTGTACTGTATTTTAAAAACAAATTTAACTTGGCTGCAGCAACTCTAGTGGGCTACATCTAGTGGGCTACATCTAGTTGAACATGGCTTAAATGTGTGTGAACATGAACTTGTCAACTGTCTCATCCCACTAGACGAGAGTGTCAACAATGTGGCACATTGTCTGGCAAATCACAACTGATGCATTTTTTCTCTTGTCTCAACAATTAATCATATTTCCTGCAGAAACAGAATTTGTACCATATCTTTGTCTATCTCTATTTGTCCTTTGACAAGGAGCCTTGTGCAGAGATGCCATGGGCCTTGCACAGAAAATAATGTTCCAGAGAACTTGGTCCGAATCATCCACCTGATGCACAGTCCCTCAACCTCACCCATCAGCTGGGTGACAGAATCATGGCATATGAGACGTACGCAGTAGTTAGAGATCTTTCATGTTGAAAGACAGTCTCAAAATACTACTTGTTAGTCGCCGGGATAATCTGGGCTGACGTTCATCTTTGAAGTTCTGGAAAAAATTCATCGAAGATGACTTTAAAATAGCTCACAACATACAGGAAAAACTAGCTTTGGACCATACTCAATGGCATGCTTTCATTCAATGTCTATCCCGAACTACAGGGAAACAAAGAAAAATGAGGATGGTAATATGGTATACCTTAAAAGTCTTTATGTATATGTATAACACTTTAAACTTGTACCCATATAAAATAGAAATTAATAGCAAAAATGGCTGTTATTATATACATAGTTTCATTTGATGCTTTTCAAAGGTTTTATAAGTTTATCAAAATATTTAATTGTGTAATTGAATTGGGTTTCTGTCTTGAAGGCAATCCAACCAAAACAGCCATTTTGTACCATTTTTTGCAGTTGTTGGTTGCTAGGAATATTTGTATGCATGTAGCAGTTGCACAGGCAGTAGTCACTGCATCTGGCAATATTACCTTCCCATTTCCCTTGCCTTGATATCATTAACAGTATTTCAATTAAGCTTCACCATTTTACAGACATACACTTGAACGCGTGTCACACTTTCAATTTTCCAGTGCAGCCAATATGGCCAAGTTCATATTGAAGGTGATATTTAAGCTTATTTGTAAGTAGTCACAGATGCAATAAATTCGAATTAAGGCCGTAACTTTTGCCATTTTGCACAGTTGTGAAATCAAACTTCACCATCCTACTGATATTTATCTTGAAGGTGTATCCTGCATACTGTTTAGGAGGAACCCTCAGGGTCAAGGTCATATTCATTGCATCTTTGAATACATGTCACCGATACAATGAAAATCATTTTGACAACTTCCAGCTTTTATTGATGGAGAAAGACTCCATACAATCGTCTGTTTAGAACTGTCATTTTGCAGGTCATTTTGAAGATATCCTCACATTTAAGTTCTCACCCCAAATGGGACCCAAGTCCATGTGGTGAAGGATAAGTCGGAGCTTGGCCACATTTTTCTGCTATAGAAGATTCAGATGTGTGTTCCACCAATGGGTAGTTAGCCAGCCTTTTTGAATAACAATTTTACCACTCTCTAGTTAATAGTTTTATTTTATGAGAGAAAGAGAGAGTTCAAATTATTGGAGGCTGCAGTCATCAAGTTTGGCAGTCTGGATGACTAGAAGTTATAGATTATTACATCCATTGTAAATTATGAATATTTTGAGACCCGTCTGTGGCCGATTGGTTTGAGTTGCTGACTTGAAACTCCTCAGCCACTCAACGAATGAGTTCAAGCCCCGGTAAAGGCCCAAGATAATTTTATGTGGGGAGGTCTTCCAGCTGGCCAGCAGTGCACCAGTGGTCCTAATTGGCCATATGCATGTGGGTCTTCTTCCACCAATTATAAGTTGGATGTCGCAAATATGACAATAATAGTGTTGGTGCACTGTAACACACAACCAATTCCTGCAGTTCAGAAAATGACATCTTGAGATGACTGGTACATCTTGATGTCATTATGAAATAATCACTTCAGATCAGATGCTGCATTGTCGGTTCCTATGATGAATGAAGCATAAACATGAATGTTTGACTGTACTGACAGAGATGTATAGAAGCGACTGGGCTCAAAAAGACATCCCTGCATGCCATTGTTATCAATGAGACATCACTAGACCCATGGAATAAGCTTTTCACAGCATAAAAAAAACACTGATAGACGTCAGTAATATTGATTAAAATGTGATAAAAATTAACCCAAAATAGTTATTTTTATTACTTTCTTCCAGTGGTACAGTTAAGTGCAAAGGGTTAATGCCCTACTAGACTTTTGTGTTTCAGTATTTTTTAGACCCTAGTACATAAGATTCAAGGGTCTTACTTCAAATTGATTATGAATGGATCGTATTGGAGCCAGAAAGATAGTTTACCATTTGTTCTTGTACAATGTTAACAGAATAGTGCAAGTATGCAAAAGTGACAGTCTGATGTGAAACGTTCCAGTACTATTTATAAACAAACATGCTTACATTCTAAATACTAATAAATAATTTAGAATAAAACACTTATTGTACTTTGCTATATTTATTTTTTGGCAAATCAGTTATTGTGCAAATTAATATGATATGAGGGTGACAGGACAACTCGCCCCAAACCAACTCGCGCCAGGTACAACTCGCGCCAAAATTGATACGCTGGTACCTTGTCAGTGCCATCTCCGATACTAGCTGAATGGTCATCTCGACCGTCTGGGCTTTTTCATGAAGCAGCGGGATCAGGATGTACATCGATGGCTCCACTCGTGCCACACGGTTGTTGATACAATAATGCCAACATGTAATTAAAAAAAAATACAAATAAATTAGATAGATTTATCGATTACATATTATGTTGATGTATATTTATTCAAAGTATATTTTCTGGTACAGGTAGTCATATTGTCATTTCTTTAATTATTCATGCGCTCATACTCATTATCTATACACTATAGCTTCGTGTTTAGAATTTAATCAAACATTTTTTCCTAATCATTTTTCATGGTTAACAAAATAATATTTTCATCAATAAAGAGCTTAAACCAAATCATTTTTTATTATTTATTTCAAGCAATATACAATGCACATCCCGCGCGTACATGATAAAAAAAGTGTGTCTCGTACAGTTGTTATCTGGCACCTGACCTGAAAAACAAACACAAAAAAATAATATGAAATAGTGTATTGTTATACAGTTTATGTAATTAGGTAAGCGCGAATATCGGTAAGTATATTGTATACTGTAAGTCTATATGTGGCGCGAGTTGACCAATATTGGAGCAGGTTTTACCTGGCGCGAGTTGGTTTGGCACGAGTTGTCCAGCATTCGATATGAGTGTCAAAAAGACACCATCCGAAATTCTTACAACATCGTACATAATGACAATCAAAGACATTTGTTGGTGTGTGTAAAATGTGTCTCTTGAATGATGACCTCATTGAAGGTCAAATTTGCATGTAAAACAATAACTCGTAACATTATTTAACAAAGTAGTCATATGATGTGTTTATTATTCATCAAAGTTGCTTTCTCTGACGAAGGAATGAAGGAATCAACCCAGATAACCTGCAATTTGATGTTTGAAACATCGCGACCGGCGTTTGACAGTTGTAGTAGTAAAACCACGTGGACCGGATGTTTACATTCTGTCGTTTTGTTTATGAATGGAACTAAGGGAGGCAACTCTAGCGGAAGGTGTACCGTTAGCTTAACACATTAAATACACAATGGCTTTTCATAAAGCTGTCACTTGTTCGTATTATTAATCTTAGACATCCAACGCAATTTATCGACGTACTTACTTTAAGTTTTATTACTTTAAACCAAAAACGCTGAAATAATGTCAATTTCAGGTCATGACATCGAAGTCAGAGGTCAACCAATCACAACTTAAGACCGATGACACGTGACTCTCAGGGTTAGAATTTTTGTGTAAAAGCAGAAGCGTTGTTCAGCTAGGACTCAGAGAAATCTTAAAATTTGCCAAAGCTGGCGGAGATATTTGTGCAATTGTTGGATAACTCATCGATTGATATATTCTTGGAATAGTAACAGCCATACCATGTCTGGGCAGGGAATGCCTGCGCCTGGTGCACCCAGTGTTAGGCGTGGAAAAATGGACTTGTCGCCTTCCCAAACACAGTCTCAAAGACAAGGTCCCATAAAAGCTGTGAAACATTTCATGTTAAGAGGGTGTCGAAGCCCTTCGTCCCCAAACTCAGGAAGGGTCAGACGGTCTCCCGTTATAGACAGGAACTCGCCGGATCGTTGTTCACCATGGAAAGGTATGCTTTAAATCAAAAACTTGTCGAGTTTTTAAACACAGTGCATGGTATTTTGGTAGCATTTTGGCAGCTTGCCATAGGGTGGTAGACCCCTTTTGACAGTGTGAAGAGTTGTTATTGACAGCTGTCAGGACTTACTTGTCATTGCTTATCATTGTGTGATTCCCCCTAAATACTTACTTAGCCTTTTTGTAAATCTTCGTATGTTTTTTCACCAAAAGACAAGAACAATGTTGATGGTTAGGGCCCTGATAAAAGACACATTTTAATACATTATTTTATGACTAGAAAAGGTATTCTTTTAGGCTTGATTATTTGATTATGTTTTATCATTGAGAAATTAATGAATTAGAAATAAAAAATGCTGGCACTCCTTCTTTTGAGAGACAAAAAGTTTTTGAAGTTTTGCAGGAGTTACAGCTGCCAAGAAAATTAAGCGATTAAGCTTTTAGATTAGAAACACGCTTTACATTGTTTAATAGTGCGAATTTTGTATGAGTATGGTTTGTATTATTAAGTCACAGTTTCTTAGTACATCATGGATTTAAAGTAAATCTGAGAGGAGAAAATAATCCTGTCCCTAAAGGGGATTCGAACCTGGGACCTTTAGATCAGTAAGCTGACACTCAACCACGTCGCTAGAGGGTTAACCCAACAGCAAGGCTGTTGGAAGTGCCTATATGCACTACACTCCTCCCCCTTTACTTTTTCTGGGTCCAAGCCCATCTCAGGGCAACCACACCAGGCTTCCATCCCACTTCTGACACCATTAAAGTAAATCTGAGAGGAGAAAATAATCCTGTTCCTAAAGGAGATTCAAACCTGGGACCTTTAGATCAGTAGGCTGACACTCAACCATGCCCCCAAAGGGTTAACCCAACAGCAAGGCTGTTGGAACTGCCTATATGCACTACAGATTATTGATTATTAACCAACTCATGTGTAACAGCCCCAGAATGTTCAGTAATCTTCTGATTTGCCTAAGCAATTATATCACAGTTAACTCTGGGTCACTTTCTGCAGGACAAATGTGGCAAAACCAGCAAAAAATTTCATTATTAGTTAATAAACTAATCTAGCCAATGTAATTAAATCATTGTCATTATGACTACTTTGCTTCCAAAATTAGACAAGCTGAACAGAAAGTATCATTTTTCTTTAATTTGTGAAGATCACATTCAGCTATTTGAGTAAGATTTGTTGCTACTGTCAGTTGATTTGGCAGCATCAATTGCACTTCCTGATCAGTCAGCTGCATATATAGTCACCTGTAGTGAATGCACACTCTCGGAGCATTGTAGCCAGGTTGGTCTTTTGGTAGAGCCACTTACCTTGAAGCAGGAGGTTGTGGATTTGAACCTTGCACCACGTAGGATGCAAATTGGGTTATATAATATACAGGATATCATAGGTTCAAACCCAGCACTGCCAGGATAAGATCATTATTGACAACAAGGTGATTTCATTTTGCTACTGAGTTGGAGCAGTAACACTCTGCACCTTGTGGTTCTGAACAGTTAAATTCTTGCTTCAATTTCAGTGGGTTAAGAGGGGTGGGGGGAGGTGGAGGGGTGGAGGGTAGTGAAGTCAATATCTATTTTTAGCTGGAATATCACAATCATTATAATTTATAGAATGAACATATTAAGTGTTGATTAACAAGTTAAAATTGAGAAACTGTTGAAAACTGTCAAAGCTTAGAATTAAGTGGTTGTTTCTGCAAAAATTATGCACAAATACCCCCAAAACAGAGGTCAGGTATTGTTACATATATTTTGTATAAGCAAACTATTGGATACCACCCTTATACCACCAGTTAAGTATCTGACTCCAGAGTAGCATGTCATGAGTTAGATTCCCACTCTGGGTAACACTTTTTCTGCAGCTTGATTCATTTAGCATTCGTCAAGTTTTAAAGTGTTTTGTTTTTTTCTCATGAGGGTTTTGGACAGTAAATACAAACAGCAGTGATAGCATAATTGTGTTAAGTTAAGCTCTTTCAAAATAACTAACTACACACACCATAAAGTAACCGAAAAATTGGAGTGGCCACATTGCTCATAATATAGATTTAAGAGCAGTTTGTAAATTATTTGTTCAGATTGTGATATTCAACAGGGTCAAAAAACAATACGTAAGGTCAAGATTTTCAAGATTTCCTGTATAAAAAAACGAAAGATTCTGTGATATTCTGGTTATTTAAAGTTTTAGATGTATTTGGCTTGTTTTCAAAGTCAAAAGTTAATCTGATTAACTCTACATACAGGGTTAGACACTAACTTTTCTAGCCAAGGAGTCCTTTGGACTCCATACTTTTCAAATCAAGGAGTCCGAATGATAATGAGGGAGTCCAAACTTAAAAACAGAAAAACTCATTCACTTGTTTATGTATTTATTACTGATTTCAAGCAGTATTTCAAAGGTTGTTTTTTTAATTTGCGTGCTTCCTCATCTGTTCTTATTTTCTTTGGTGGTGGAGGTTTATAGCATTTTAAAAACCGTTCCATATTGATGAAATAAAAATTTACCTGCGAAAAAAAATGTATGTTTTCTGCAACTGTCATCCCCATCAGTCGCAACTTTGCGTACATTGGGTTAACAATAAGTGCCAAGTTCATCCAAATGGTATGCTGTTCAGATAATATTTTCTTCAATCTTATTTAAAATTCTATTAATGTTTTTGAGTTCGTAAAAGTGAAGGTTATAATTTCACAAATGATGCCTTTCAAATAGTGAACCACATGCACATGACAGCTGTCAGTATTTAAGTAAATAGGACCATATTTCTTTTTTGGCTTGCACCAGATTGCCCTACATATTTGTAGCCTTGCCTTTTTATCTGGTTTTCAAATAGTCACTATCTTTTACCATTTTAATCTTTTAACTCTATTCATATTGGCTTATTTTTTCTATAATTAACATGATAGAGTGTCACTTTGTATATACATGTGTGTATTTTTTGTGTGATGCTGTCACCAATTGAAGAAAAAAATCTTACAAAGGACACACTCAACTTCTGGGGCCACCTGTATACATTTATAAGATCATTTAATCCATTTAACCACAGCTCATAAAATCCCAAGAAGAGATAAGGCATCCCTGAATGATTTATTGACACACATAAAGATTACACCAAGCCATGTTAGAAATGTTTGCATGTGCTCAAGTATAAACCTCAGAGTTGGCTCAAGAGACAAACAGATCAAGGCATGATGTTAATGTGTAGACTGCTAAGCGCTGATTGACCAATCTTAAGCAAATAGGGTAGATCCGGGTTGGCCAGTTCACCCTGGCGGAGCAAAATCTGCAATGTTTGATGCATAGTTGTTGTCAGTTCCTCCTTTTTTACTGCTTAATTTAAGTTTATTTGTTGTCAAAAACAACAACTAAGAATACAGTTTGGCTTATTAAGAAAGGCAGCATGTTAAGGGATAACGGATAGCTGAAGTCACAGATTGTCTGTGGTTAACTGGGTATATTTAGTGCAGGAATGTTTTGTGGTATTAGTGGTCGTAGTAGTATTGGTGTTGTTTGTTGTGGATGGGGATGGGGATGTCAGAGTTAGTATTCAGCCATTATTAGGCCAAAAATTGCATAAATATGATGTCAGGATATTCTGCTGATGTTAGGGTGACCATCGAATTTGAGGGAAATGATTTCATAATTAACATTGAGCGATTTTATTTCTTACTTCTGTTAATAATCAGTACTTATTCCTTGTCATCTTCTTATATCAACATGCAAAGGTGGCTAGACATATTTCTTAATATTTGGCAGCAAATAGTGTAGATCCTGCATAGACAGCAGCAATCAGACTAAACCTTATCGTTGTATGATTTAAACAGGTTTAGAATGAGTATAAAACTCTTAACATAATTTATACACTTTACACCATTAAAGTGGTTTCAACCCGAGAGACACCACCTTGTACACACATTAAGGAAAAAACACTAGCATTCAAAGTTTACCAACTTTGAAGAAAATTGAAAATTAAATACCATAGGCTGGTTTCTGCTTTATTATAACACACACAAAAGTCTGCACAGTCATGAACAAAAATAACTTACTTTGTGAGAGAGAAACTTGCTTGATGAGCAGTGTACTGTAACTGGGCAATAAAAAAAACATCTGTCCTACTAGAATGTTAAGTCTCAGCTGCTTATCACATATTTATAAGATTTAGACAATTACGCCAGATCTTGATCGAGACTTTTTGCAGCTTTGTTTTTTCATTATAGTATAATAAAAGTAGTATCCAACAGTTTGGGCCAAAGTTTTGTTTCTGAGACAACTTAATACATTGTTGTAACTTGAAATTTATCTGATGGAATGTTGTTTATCGATGCCCTTACTTTACATGAAAAGTGTCACTTAACACCACATTTGTCATTACAAACATTTATATCAAATGTGAGCCACCAGACACAAAGAGCTATTTTTAAATCACAAATTATATATGAGATTACATTATATTTGTTTCACTAGTAGTTTAGATCCAGATAGCTGTGAGCTGTCGGAATAAGCTAATTGTTTCAAAGTCTCAAGTATTACTTATTTTTGCCTTAATGTTAATTAAGTATAACACAGAAAATCAACATGAACAATTGACCGCAGCAGCCGGGAGTAGAACCACGGGCCTCTTGATTACCGGTTAAGCGCGCTACCACTACACCATAGCGGCCACATAAAAATTTTCATGTTAATT
The DNA here is from genome assembly GCA_007844125.1 of Sinonovacula constricta. Classification (NCBI taxonomy): domain Eukaryota; kingdom Metazoa; phylum Mollusca; class Bivalvia; order Cardiida; family Solecurtidae; genus Sinonovacula; species Sinonovacula constricta. Next base: position 51,377,160 of record CM017567.1, on the reverse strand, counting down.
ATATATATATATACATAGGATGTGACATTGCTTTCTCAGAATGCTCTTATAGGGAATTACCTCTCTAATGTGTTCATGTGTTATGTAAGTTATTTAAAAAAGAGTTGCTATCAAATTAAGTAAGATTTAGTTATTAAATATTTTTAATATTTATCACAACATCTACACATGGCTTGAACCTATCTTAGTTTTACTGGTTCATTACATAAAACAGGCCCACAATTTCCATATTGTCAGCTTTATTACAACAACAGTGCGTGAACATACAAAATCCATTACTGTTATTCTTTTATGTTAACTGAAAGTGACACTTGAATAGACTGTTGTTTATTTTTGCATGTTAACTTGGTTAAGATTAATGTAATCTATGGTGCGGTTGTTTTTATTGCATTGTTTTTATTATTATTATTGGGGTGTTGATAAAAACTTTTGTAAGGTGACCAGTCTGAATAATTAAACTTCTTTTTTTTTTCATTAAATAATTATATGTAGCTTCTTAAAATTCATAAATTTCTCTTGACTTCTTTTAAAAATGGGGTAAAAACAGTATTCATAGTACTTAGGTCTTGTAGATAAGTTTGCTGATAGCCCTGGTAGATCAGACCTGGTAGAGCAATAGGTAGAGCACCAGCTCCAGGACCAGAAGGCCCCAGGTTCAAACCCTGGCCATGACCTACCAAAGTTGTCAAAACAGGTACATTTGTAGAAGTTAACCCACCCTGATAATAACCAAAGCAAAAATATAAGTAGTTCCATGACTGGTGGGCTCAGCACCAAGATTATGTGACTTGGTTTGTGGGTATAGTATCATGCCATGTGTTCCCAGCATGCTTTTAAGGCAGCAGTCTATCTACTTTAAGTGGACTCTATCTCTGAATAACTGAAAGAGTGTTGGTCTGATGATAAATCCAACAAAAAAAAGCTAGCATGGAAGGTAGGGGGTCTGTTGTTTGTACTGAAGACTTCTGATTCAATCATTTGTCTTAGATATACTTGATTGTACCATAATTTTGTAAGTCTAGCCCCTGGGGTCTTGTGGATAAAATGTTGAACTCTGGATTCTGGGATCCCAGCTTTGAACCATGACTGGCCATGAGTGTTAGTCAAACTAGGCAAGACTTATTTATGACACATTGCTGAACGTGGTTAATACCCAATAAATGATTCTACCCAGATAGTGTGCAGTTGACAAGGATAAATATAAGTTGAAACAAAAGGAAATAATATTAAATGGGAGAACTTGTTTTCTTAGAACATTGATATATTAATCTAACTAAATGAGCAGATTCAGAATGAGATGAACCTATATCTGTATAAGAACAGAAAAAGCTCCTTTGCAAATGCTTATCATATGACCCTTTCCTGCATGTAGGGGCCATTTTACGCCTTTACAAACCATTCAGAATCATATTCCATTTTACGCCTTTACAAACCATTCAGAATCATATTCCATTTTATGCCTTTTCAAACCATTCACAATCATGACCAGAAACTGCATGACTAAGGGTTTATATGTAGACTGGTACATCCTTAAATCTATTATTACAAGCTGAACATACATTTATTAAAATCCTTTTATCTCTTACAGAAAAACAACAAAGTCAAGTGAATGTTCAAAATTATAGATAAACTTTGAATGAAAAGGATGAGGGGAGTAACAAGACTGGTTATAGCATTGTGTTAGGTGTTTATGGCTTGCTATCATAGTAAAGGAAGAATCAGATCAGTATATCTGCTTCCAGTCAACAAGGTCTAAAGATAAATGAAAGATTGTTGGTAAAATGTTCAACCAACTTGCAGCCATTTGGAGACAACGTTTTGCTATCATTTACCATCAGAAAGACAATACTTCAAATACTTCAAAAGATTGTTGAAAGTGGAGGAAAAATAAGACTTGCATGTCGCTTGTATAACCACACTTTGTTGTACAGTAGGTGTTAGTGTCTGCCAGTGTATTTGAAAGTGAAAGGTTGTTGATTTAAAACATTGTTCAAACAGAGCTGGAAGAATGTATATAGTTTGTCTCAATCGATTTCAGAGGGAGTGGGGAGGTGGATAGCAGAGAATTTCAGACTTGACATTAGTTTGCTGATGTATGACAATTTCATTGTGAAAACATTTGACTCATTCTTGCATGAAAATGTTTGTAGTTTGTGGTAGATGATAAGGGGTCAGCCCCGTTTTTATTACAAACCCCTTTTTAGACATATAGTTGTAAGGGTGAACACTGTCTAACTGACTAGAGAAAGTCAATTGTTTGTGACTGTCCGATTACAATAGGTAACCAAATATTCTGATTTTCTTTTCTTTTATCCATATATAGTGAGTTCCAGGGCCCTAAGGGTATATTCTATTGTTTTCAGTGAAGCAAGGTAAAACATAGCACAGCTATAGTACGTTACTAAAAGCCCTTGTCAAAAAAAAAAGAGCAAGTTCATATTTCATTCTGAACTAATATTGGTGACATGTTTTTGTAGGGTTTGTCAAGTACAAACAGCATATCATTTTCTTTTTCTGTGATTTTTTTCAGAAAGGATATTAAATGTGTTAATTACACATGGTTTCTTTGTTGAATCTTTGGCAATGAGTTTGATTAAGATTTTGTTTGGTGAGAAATCTTGTCTGGTAAATTGGTTTGCCATAATACTCCAAAATCTCATTCTTTTGTGCACATTATGTAAATTAACACGTTCAGAAGTTAGATAAAATTTTAATTGATTTATTTTCTGTTTTAATTTTCAGTTTAAGTAACTATTATCATGTAAATGAAATATGTTGAGACTTATCCCACAAAATGTGTTAAAATTTCATTAATCTTGCATTAAGTGCATTAAAGATATAAAGAGAGTGTTAGTAGATGTAAAGCCCAACCAATACACATCAAAACATACATTTCAGTCTAAGAATACTGTATACAGATTGTCTGTCCTTTTTATTCATAGTTCATCTATAATTTTTGAAAATTCGCTTGACTTTGTTGTTTTTCTTTATAAGAGATAAAAGGATTTTTATAAATATATGTTCATCTTGTAAAAATAGATTTAAGGCTGAACCAGTCTACACATAAACACTTAGTCATGCAGATTCTGCTAATGATTGTGAATGGTTTGTAAAGGCATAAAATGGCGTACACATGCGGACTTCTACTTAGCTAAGAAAAAGTCCATCAGTCCTAGAACAGATGTGTAGATCCAGATCATCATCTCCTGTTAGAAGCCTCAGCTGGGGGTTTATTTCAGGACAATTATGTCAAGTTTAGATCCGTAACAATACAATCTCTCCACAATGTGACATGTTTATTGTCATTTTTTGTCTTAATTCAATATTTTGTTTTGTTTTGTTTTTTAAATACGTCGCAGTGTCCAATTATGAAAATTATAGCGCTGGCCAGCTATTTTGGTGGAGGAAGATCCCAAAGAAATGTCTGGGTAGAACCACCGGTGCACTGCAGGTCAGCTAAAAGACCTTCCAACATAAGTCCTAAGCCCAGAATGGGACTCGAACCCGGGCGGTAAGAGGCTAAGCAGTCAGAGGGTTGATATTTCACGATACGTTCGGGAAGAACGGGATACTTGACATTGAATGTTTACTATTTGGTGTGTAACTTACTGTCCGATACAATAATAAAAGTATTATTCTTTACATGTAAAAAAATTGCAGAACAAAACATTAACTATTTTTACTGAAACCACAACAACAGATCATAGTTACAACAGTGTTAAGTACTTTTTGATATTTTATGGATAGAAGAAATAGAAAACTTAACTTTAATTAATTTATATATGATTAATCTCAATAAAAAAGGCATAAATTTGTCTAACTATTGAACAGAATTTAGATGGGCCATCATCAATACCTCAAATCATATCAGTGTAACACAGTTTTTGGTGATTTATGATGAATCATTATATATAGCTCTTGTTCAGTATATTTTTTTTACAGGAAACATTGCTAAAGGCCTTAAGCAAGGGCATAAACCCTCCTGTTGAAATTCCTATGGACTATTTCATAATTAAGTATCTTAAGTATTGTAACTCAGAACTCATGGTAAATTTATATTTTATAAGAATTTTCTTCCCAACATTAATTTTGTCTTTTATAAAAAAACTGTTGTGTTTTTGTGTCTTAATGAAACTCCCTACATCTATAGAGGTAAATAAAACTTACACCCATTTAAACTCGTCAGCTCCTACACAAAAAAAATTAATCATATCAAATTTAAACCCATGTTTAAATATCCCAGAATCCTTTATTATGAAATCTAAGCCTCTTTTGAACCTTGACTCAATGATTGATATTTATATAAAGGATTTTCAACCAAACTTGTAGATTGTATACCGTGAGCCATTGTACTGTTGTACTGTCTGTGTCCTTATCAAATTAACAAATGCTTAACTAAGAATGAATGAAAAGCAATGGAACAAAAGAAATCTACTAAAAAGAGGTGACAATCAATTGAAATTCGTTCTTCCGTTAACTTCCAACTGATAGGGGTAAATACCTAAGTTGGCACACAGCCAGCTCTCTTGTGAGAATACTGAAAAGCAGTAGCATTGCCGTTATAAAGCGTCATGTTAAAAGTATGGTCTATTTCACGCTTGCGTAAGCATTACATATCTATTCAGTTATCAGGCATTGAGAAGAAAATTTCAACCGTTGGCACGTTTTATGTGATGTTAATAAGTTTGGGGGTTATCAAAAGATATTTAAGCTTGATTCAGCCTGGCAGTTGATTGTGCATGAGTATATAGGTCAGGTAATGCAAAGCACCTAAAAAACATTAAGTCAACCATTTAATGATATACAAAGAGATAAAATTATTTATCCTGATTGTGCTGTAAAAATAAGACGTTCCAAAGCAGGCAGTTCCATCATCACTTTTAATTTATTTACTAAACCTTAGAAGTAAAAGTTTCCATTTTTCCCTGCTTACTTTTACTTTATTACTCCTTAGTAAGCTTTTTATTGGCATTTTCAATTTTAATCTGGAATTAAGTTAAACTTTGATCCTTTTTATCTGTTCAGGCTCCATTTTTGGTAGCCTATTTTGAAAAATCCTTTGAGTAAACCAATCCAATAAAGTTGATATCATCTAATCATTTGAATATTTTTTACGTGTTAATGTATACTTATAGATAGTATTTTAAATTTATTAAAAAATAAGCATAACCATTTATCTAAAATCTTGGTGATCTGAAAACTGTTCCTGCCGCATAAGTCCTTTACTGTACTGGTAAATAGTCATAAACCTTAATATCTGAAATCAGCTACTATTAAAAAAACACAATTTTGTCCAAGTTTCTTCTGGAACAGTTTTGTGTCAATTTTGATGAAACTTTGCACATTGCTTTAAGTACCATGACTCTCTGTGGACTTTTTTTTTCTCAGTCTAGTGCTTTAAGTACCATGACACTCTGTGGACTTTTTTTTTCTCAGTCTAGTCAAATAAAAAAGGCAGGAGTTATTGCCCTTTTAAATGGCGGTTTAGATCATATATAAGGGAGAAATTTACCAGCAAGGATTAGGTTTGCGTATCTGATAGCAATTGGCCTACAGTTCTAGTTTTAACTAAGACTATTAGTTTAGTTGCTCACAATGTCTTAAAACTCTCATGGATTCACAATGTGATTCTTCTTGTTTGATTTTTATATACTTAACAGCAAAACTGTTACGGTTATAGTAACATCCAATTATTTTGGTTGTGGCAGACCTAGCAGGGATGGATCCAGGTGGAGGAAGTGGGGGGCTTCGGAGGGGAGTAGGTGGGTGGGGGGGTGGGGTTGGAGAACACATACATTTAAGCTTAAATAATACTAAGCTTTTAAAGTGTTTTTTGTCTGTTGATTGCTTAGGTCGAAGTTAGGGTCCCTTACTGTGTATATATACATGTATCTAATATTTGCTGCAATAAAGATGAATGGATGATTGTTCATTCATACCCGCAACCAAAATGTTTGCTTTAACTGGTACTTAGACCAACATGGTAAATGTGATACGAACAGCTCAGACTTGGTCACTGCTGTCATGACGTTTGATTAATATAAAACCAGGTCTCCAATCTGGGTGTCCCAAGACAACTCGTCTTGGAAACTCAGGAGAATCAATATTGCCTGGCTCCAAGCTCTTTCAAACATTGTCACTGTTTTAATTCTCTTTACTAACTAATATCGTATTTCAGGTTAATTGAAAATTTTATTAAAATGTTGTTTTTATTTCGATTTTTCTGAGGATTTTTTTATTTGACATGTTCTCGAGGTTTTTTATGTACAAACAAAAAAAGTTAACTATCTTTAAAAAGAACAATTGGAATTCAGTTAAGGACTCGTAAGCAACTTTTGTTTTCAGTTTATGTTGTGTTTTGTTTTCTTTTGTTTTTGTCTGATTTTGGACTGGCCTACTAGAGGGTTTGAGCCTTATACCTGCTGTATTATATAAATAGCACATTGCTGTTAGGGTGATAGTGGTTTATATAAATAGCACATGGCTGTTAGGGTGATAGTGGATACTGACAACCTAATAACAGGAATATTACCCTAGGGACAACTGTGGGCAATATTCTATTCAAGTGTTATATGTATAACACAATCCACTATCACTCTGACAACCTGACAAGACCTAGCAGCAAATAGTGTGGATCTGATTCAGGCAGACCCCAACAGGAGCTGGCTGATCTGGATGTACGCTTTTTGCAAAGATCTAGAAAATCAGTCACAGAATAAGAACTAAATTGCTAACTGCCTTGAGTACATCTGTGACATGAAGTCTCAATGCATGCTTTATCTGGTACAATGTCAGGTGTTCTAGTGTCAATATTGACTGTGTCACAACAGACAGTGGAGACATTGCATGAATAAGGTAAATTCAAGCACCAGTGTAAACAAAAACTCATGATCAGATGCACCCTTGAACTAAATAGGGTATGTATGTGTAAACAGACCAGGGTGCTAATGCAAGTTTTCAAGTGCCATATAGAATGTAGACAAACTGTCACACCTAAAACTGGCACCTTATTTTTTTCAATGATTCTATCACTTGGACCTTGTTGTTTTCTCTCCCCAGTGGTTTGTTTCTAGAGAGAATCATTTCACGAAATGTGTCTTCCAAAATTGTTTAATGAAATGAGTTTTAGTCATACTGGAATGGAGCAGATATAGTGTTATCTTCATTATCGCATGTCATGGTTGCTTGTTATACCACTATAATCAGTTGAATTATCATGACACAGGACTATCTGTATAAATTGTACTTAAAGGTAGTATCAAACAGTTTGTCAATGTTAATTATATTTAACGATATCTGACCTCCTTTTGCGAATATGTGTATATTTTCTGAAGATAATTCATACCTCAATTTAAGTTTAGATGAGTTTCATAGGTATATAATTTTTGGGGCAGTAAAACTTGTTAATTAGCATTTAAAATGTTCATTCTTTTCAAATCTACAGACCTCAGCATCAGAGGAGATGACATTGATGTGCTATAAAACATGGTGGTCACATGGTTTTCTTAGTTTAAAAATAGCTTACTGTGCAGCGTGGCTCAGATAGGATATGCATTTTTTTTTTATTAAATGCCGATTGTGGCATTCTGGTTTACTTTTTTACACATGTGCAGGACATCAATAAACAGCATTTCGCAAGATCTACTAAAGTTACAGTGCTTTATTTGTATTTGTTTTTTTTTTGTATGAAAAGGTTTTTTGGTCCAATGGTCCAAACTATTGGATACCACCTTTAAAGCAAGAGAGCTATGCAACAACTTTTTTTTATAAGACTAGGCAACCTGAGATTTGAACGAGGGCCTCCGTACCTGAAGCCTGAATTCCCATCCTCAATGGAATGATTCACTTTTCCAGGAATTTCTCCTTAACTTATGTGTTTTCAAGCAAGCAGTCCTTTCTAAATATGGCAAGCCTTTTTGTAATAAGTATCTCTTTACACCTTTTATGGTAATATGCATTTGTCATAGGTGGATTATGGTGAAAATTTATTTCATTTACTAAAGGGGCGGCTAACCTTCAAAACTGCATGAAAACTTGTATAATTGTTGAACCATTGCAGTCTCTATTGTACCCTTTATTCCTATACCTAAAGTACACAAGTGTATATCTCTATGCAATACTTATTCTTTACCAAATGCTATATTGTTGGTGCTCTTTTGCATGCTCTTGATGTAACAAATATTATAACCACCACCAATATAGAAATCAATTAAGAATTATGGGATACATTGTAAAACTAATTTTAGATTTATCCAGTTCTATCTTGAACGTATCCTCTTCCTCTCCCCTGCCCCCTCTGGTGACAACTGCAGTTCTGCATCTGCAGCTCACAATGTAGGATAAATACAGACTCCCTCGATTCTTGACCCGTATCATGCTACAATTTGTTTATAGTTAATCTGCTTACATCTGTTGATCAACATGCAATGGTTACTAGACAGATTGTTAAAGACTTCAGCAAACAGTGCAGGTCCTGATAGGACAGGTCCCAGCAAGAGCTAGCTAATCTGCATCTGCAATATTTACAATAGCCGAAGCAATTCATTCTTAGCAGGCTAAGAGTTAATGTTTCTCAGGTTTGTTTCCTCTGTTGTATTGTAATGCTAATTCAGGCTCATTTTCACTGCAGTCTCCCAAGACAGTTCATCCATTTTCCCTTGTGTGTGCTACATGTTCAAAAGGAAGCTTTTTTTTTAGTTTTCATTCCTAACGGCAGGTGGAGAAATCTAATGAAATACAACAATTCTTTGCATGTCTCCTTAGCATGTCGTTGAATTAAATTCCAAAGCATCATCACTATGAACGGCCTACTTTACAGTTTATTGCATAAACTTAAAGAATTAAACAGAGGCATGTCAATCTATCAGTGCTATAAATCTTTGTCCCTGGTGATAACATTTTTACCACTAGCCCTTTTCATGCTACATTTGTTACTAAGCAGCACCGATTTTACATATTTGCTCACTAATACATGCAGATTAACAGGAAAAAAGAAAAAAAAGTTCTTGCCTTTCGATAAAACAAGAAATAAGTCATCGGGGGGTTTTGATTGGTCAGATTTTAAACTGTATTATAATCAGTTAAGATATCTGGGTATGGTTGCAGACTGAAAAACACATCTTGTAAGCCCTGTTGATGTGCACCATGATAAATTTCCCTGCATCAGAACCAGTCAGGACAAATCATCTATGCATGGTCACTTCTTTTGATTTGACAGTTTCAACAACTGGAGAAATTGTAAAAGTGCGTTTTTGACCAGTAATTTCATGTTAAAATGGTTTTTCTACCTGGGAAATGTGTTTTTAGTAGTTATTGAATCCCTTGATGATTATTACTATGTAGTGATCTCGAATTTGGTTGTTGTGTTGAACGAAAGGATGGTTCGGTGAAGGTGAAAAAACATGCTGTTCTGAGTATGTTTCGTAATACCTAAGAATACTATATGTCGTCTTTTTATTGTTTCATACTCATTGCTTTCCAGTATAATGTACGCATTATTGACAGATTTATTGCCTGAAATTATGTTAAAATCAAAGTTTATGCATTTGACAGTTCAGTCTTTGTTGATGTTGACCCCTGGCTTATCGGTTCACTGTTAGTCTGGTTGCATCAATTAACCAGTCAATTCTAGTGTCTTTGAACCATTTTTACCAATTACTCTTAATTATGAATACTGTCCACTTAAGTCATTTTATGGAGAAACTTCTCCAAAGAATTTTAAGACACATCTGGAATTTTCCTGGTTACTTTAACTTATTTTGAGATGATATTCACCTTTGAACAATACAAAATGACATCCCTTATAAAAAAAAAGTTACTTGAGTTCCTGTCATGAATAGGACTTCAGAATGATTGGGTGAATATCCTATCTAGGAAGCAGAGTCTGTCTGACTTTCTATATAAAACTTTAACCTGAAGGCAGGTCAATATGACCTTGAATCATTCTGATGACAAAATCACAAATGGCTGGTTACTGGCCTTCCTTGTCCTTGTAATAAAGCCAATTATGGCTCAATTATAGTATGGTTCCCTTGTCATAATATGCGATTGGAGAGGCAGTTAGAGGTAATTCTGGAGCCAGGCAGTGTTAATGAGGGGTCAATTACCTTTTGAGGGCCAATTACAGGTGCATACGATTTCAAATTATGGCACAAGCGTATTCAAATTCACAGCTGGTGAGAAATCTCTTTTATAAGTGTTCAATGATCAACATTTTTTTTTCCATTTTTATTTCACTTTTTGATGTTGAAAAATCTGCCAGTTAAAGTTTAATATGACTAATTATGGTACATTTCACAAGTTTGGGGTGACGGACACATCAGAGTGTACTTTTAGCCATGTTTTTTTTTTTTTATTAAAGATGCAGATGAAAAAAACTGTATTTACTATTTTTGTTTTTGAAATCCCATATTCTTGATTCTTGTTAAAGTTGTCTCAATGTGAGAAGTTTAAGGAGTTATTGTGCATATAATATTGGGCTTGATTGAGAATTATGGGATATATCCCTTTACCAATACCAGCTTTATTTCACTGATTTATAGCTCTTACTCTGACTCTTACTTCTTGACTTTTTATTGCTGCTTAACTCAAATTGATCAGGCATAATCAAAACAAGAGATCAAGATCAGTCAAGGGGTGCCCATGGCATAGTGGTAGTTGCCAGCTTGTATCTCCTGACTGCACTTTGTAACCATAATTTCACAGTCAGAATTCTCAATAACAATTATTGGCTGCCTCCAGATATGCTTCTGATACAAAATAGTGCTGACATACGTCAGGCTTGCCACTGTCAAGAGTAAATACTGGCAACATTTGCTGATTTGTCTGCTTGCCGTCAGTAATTTGCACTTATTACAAAAAAACTTGAAATGATTGTGGTAATTTTGCTATAGTATGCAACAAAACATGCAAGGATATACATTTCATTCATGTACTTCATTCATGGTTGCCTTTGAAGCTCTCGACCTTTTCCCTAGATTGATTGTGGAGGAAGGGATGCTGGTTTTCTGGAAGAAGACTGGTCGAAGGACTGAGATTTGTGAGACTGAGAGTGTGTACAATTGCACTGTTTGCTTTTATCACTGTAGCAGTACCGCAATGCAAACATTGGATTTATACAATATTGATGTAATCATCAATGAATGAAATATATATTTAAACTAGATCTGTGAAGTGGGTAGGATGTGTGAAATAGCAACAGCTATTGGTTATGTAAGGTCGAAGACTTGGCCGGAACTCCTACAGTGTATAATTACGTACAGTGATGCGGTAAAATAGTTTCTCATTTGTTGCCACATTATTCGCTTATGTTGCATATGTTGATACTTTCAAAACCATAAGCATACAACAATTGTTCAAATAGTCCTTATGGATAAAATGTCACAATTTACATTACTTGGAAAGTGCAAAGCATTGACTCATCGGTCATTCAGTTTATATTTTACTACACAAATTGCAATTACTGAATACTACAGTGCCCTCGGCACTTTGATTATTAATGTGTTTGTGACCACGCTGATCCAAACTCCTGTGGGCTGATTCTAAAAATAGCTAAACATGCAGCATAGGCAGAGATAGGAGTCACCCCCACTATAATCAACTTTGTTGTGTTGCAAGACAACTCCCTCATAAGTCTATGACACCAACAAGCTGCTTTAAGCGAGACCCTTCATGTAAATCTTACATTTTTTGCCCGTCATACCACCCTTAAACCTAAATATAACATGTGCATCCATCTCCCTCTCTCCACCATAAATTGTCTTTGTTAAGGAGTTTGTTTAGAGCACAAATAGTTAAGTTTAGTTGCCTATAGAAAGGAAAAGGAGGGGTGGTGGGCAGACTTGTGAATGATCATAAATCGTAAAGTTCCCATTACACAGCACCCATTAAAGCCCAATTATCTGGCAATATCAAAAACTAGGAGATAAATTCTTATCCAAATACACCATTGCCTTGACAACGTGTGACAGGTAACCTTAAAACCGCTGTATTCCTAATCTCGCTCACGGACTGATTTCAATTTGATCGAGTCTGTTTGTGACAGGACCATTGTATTGAAACAGTTGTATCAGGTTTCCTGTATTACTTCTGAGAATAAATCTTAAAATTATCTTAATGAGCCCATACACTGCTGCATTTATTATTAAGGTATTCTAAATTATTATTTTTTTCTTATGGCAGTGTAAAAAGGTGTAAACTGGTCAGATTTCGTGGGATTTATGGCAAATTATGCAGATTCTGATTTTACAGCTTCATGTAATAGCGGGCATATAAGGATCTACTTTATTTGCCTTTGATCAATTAGTGCTTTGGCAGATTAAGTGTTAACGTTTGTATTTGAACATAAAAAATTGGGCATTTGTTAATGATGCAGAATGCATTTCAACAGCTGTTAAAGCATTGTTTGCACAGGAAGTTTAAATTATTGTCAAGCTGTTAAGAAATGATTATTTAAATTATAAAGTTGTATTTAGTATCTATGGTAATTTTGATTATTTTGTAAATTGTTGATGTTATCAATTGAAATGATAAGCTATTTTGTCTGAATAAGCATGTTGGATTTCTATATATCTATAAATTGATAATAAGTTAGTTTAGTAGGGCATGTCCTTTGTGAATTTGGTAATAAGATGAGGGCCATATAATATGTGAAAAGAGTTTTACCTAGAATAGGTTTGTACATTATTTAGGGTTATCCTTTCAGGGCAAAAATTACTATAAATGTCATATAGGCGTGGTGGGCTCAAAACTGACTCCCAAAGTATCTGTCCAGTTAAATTTACAAATTAAATGAACCGATTCAGTAGACTTGGCTGTCTTCATCCAGCTTAATGGACTGATGGTCCATTGATATAGACTTTATTTTGTGAAGACAGGTAAAGGTCTATTGGTTTATTTAATAGTCTGCTTCTAGTGCTTATTCAGCTGATTTCACTGTTGTAGCCCTTGATCATTTTGCCCCACTTGCAGATCTATACATTTTTTAGTTTATCTTAACTTTGCTCAAACTCAATGTCTGACTCCCAGAACACCTCATATGACACCCAGAATATAACTTAAGATATATATGCCCGTGGCGTAGCGGTAGAATTGCCGTGTGTGGGTGGGTCTACTCAGACATTTTATCTTGGGTCTTCCTCCACCAAAATAGCTGCATGTCGCTATAATGATAATAATTGATCGCTGTAATGTTTTAAAAAAACACAAAAACACATATATACTGTTGCACTTCCTAATTGGCAGCATCAGCTTGGTAAGATTAAGGTATTGCAATATTACAGTGCATTGATAGATACCATAAGTAAATACTGAACTGTCAAAATTTGAAGCTTTAGCATAATCTCAGCTAAGAAAAGGTTCTGCATGTAGGGCTAATGGTACATGTTTATGGGTAAATCTTTAACAAGAAAGTCACACATAAATTGTGTCATACCACTGAACTTTCCTGCTTTTCTGCAACCCTTAAATTGCATTGCTGAGAATGGCAACCCTTATATTTATAATTGGTTTTGGAAATGTGTATGGGGTGACGTCACAGCTTTGAGAAGCGATTGTATTTTTTATATGGTCAGTTTATGCTATTTCAGCAGTAAAATGACCATGTTGTTATATATCTATTGTTACGTTTGGTTTCTTTTCTTTCTTAAACAACAACCACTTAAGATAAAAGAATAAATTTAAGAACTGTGACAAAAATCACAATTAAAACCTGACTTATATGAACTGTCAATTTTTATTTTTATTATTACATGACTGCACTAATTTGTATACAAGGGCAGACCGTACTAATAATCACAGACTTCTCAAGAAACATTTTAATAGATGTGTAAAATTTATATTTGTCATTCAAGTTTTCTTAGGATTTTTGTTGTACTTTTTGTAGTTGTTATATATTTTGTGCCTGTGCACTTAATACATAAATGGTCTGACAACTCGTGATTGGTATACAAGCTTTCCCATGCATACCGGTATTGTACTGTTGTTGAGCTTTATCTGTCCGTTTTAAATTTCTGGACACCCATGTGACCTCGGTCAAACGGTACTAATGTAAAAAGTCCCAATATGAATTTACAGATAGATATTTAGTTTAATTTGTTTCTGACTGAAATTGATGTGCTATGAATAACATAGAGAAACATTTTATATGGTTTAACATATGGCTACATTTATTGACCAGAAATAACGACTTAAATGTGCCCTGAAGTAGGTACTTTCATCAATACATACAAAGTAAGTGAGCATATATATGAAACATTGTTGGTACAAATTAAAATTGTAATGACCAACAAAGACAGGCATAGACAATTTGAGAGTATTAAAGGGTAAATTATTGTGAATTAAGAATATTTGAATGGTTGATTTGGATGATGATTTATTTTTTATACAGGACCTGTATAGATACTAAATGTGTTGTTCTGTTAATTAATAATGTAAATGTTGGTCCAAGGTATAAGATTTTCAGGGCTCATATATGCTGCATTATGAAAACATTTTTTTGTTGAATGCCCAGTTTACAACATTCTATTTTTACATAATTTTCCGGCAACTTTGATGCGCTACATTAACTTTTTCTTGTTGACTTATTAACCTAGTTGCTTTCTTAATCTTAAGTAGACAAAGTGCTTTCATACAAGTCATACTTATAAAAGTGCAAATTACATGCCAATACTTTTCCCCCATTATCTAAAGCCATGTTAAAAAATAGAAGGCATTTCAGGTGTCAATTGTACAATCTGTGGTGGATCATTAGTTTGTTACGATCAAAGTAACATAGCTTCCTGAAGCATTTTATACCTATGTAAACGCATCCATCCAGGGCAAAAAGTTATAAAAATTGAGGCTTGATTCTGAGATTAGTATGATATATCTAATTGCGCAGTTTTCCATATCATACAATTCCAAACAATCATATGCTTAAAATTTGCCTCAAACTTAAGTTCATTTCAACTAATCTCAGTTTCTTACTGTGTGTGTTTTTTGTGTATAAATTATCTCAGTTTCTTACTATATGTGTTTTTTGTGTATAAATTCAACTCATAGACTTCTATTTATGTATTTAAGTCTTAGGCCAACTATAGATCCAGATCAACCAGAACCCTACTGAGAGGTATCTTATTACGATCTGTACTATTTGATGTGCTGTCTCTGTTTATAAGTATAACCCTAATATGAAACATATAATATTCAAGCAAAAAACCCCACAATTTAGCATGGCATTTTTACAAAATGTAGCAAGCTAATGGTTAAGCAGCTGGCTGCAGGGGCACAATTTCACTATCATATTAACTTTAACTGATTGCAAATTACATCACACTTAATTCATAGTTACTCATGACTTTGTCATATTAAGATTAAATCTAACAAGGCTTTATTTCTCAACCGAATTCGTGTTATGATAATGATAGTTGTTGATTTCATGAATATTTACATTGTCATAATTTTTATTACACACGCAAACTTACTCTTTAAATGTCTAATGCATCCTACTCAAAAACACTTACTCATCTTGTGATCTTATCTAGATAAATTAAGGCTCAAACTTAATTTCTTGAAGAAAAAAAAACAAGTTTCATGCCAAACGACTGTCAATGTGTGACTGATGATGACAATAATGCTTGATTGGTAAATCCCTGACACTCATCGGCATCAAATAACACCCACTCGGATTTATCCAGTATTCTGTACATTCACCTATCAACTCTGTAGGTTCTGTAGAGGTGATTGCGGTATTGATCCGATAAAAGACAATCAATAGGTATCAGCACCAGTGACACACTTCCAGCCATCTCATCCAGCCATACTGGTCATCATTCAACACTCGATGATTTCACCGCTCTGGAATTTCTCTCAGATTCCGCTGACTCAACAAAATTCCCCCTTTATGTTCTGCTAAGTTGACACCTTTTCTATTATGCAGGAAATATACATGATACACTGGCTCTTGTGGCTCGGGTCTGTAGAATATTGCCTTGCCTGACAAAGAAGTTGCGCTAGCTGTTCCCCAAAGAATGTCCGTCTTTGATAAAAAGCAATTGGAAAATGGTCATGAACTGAGTCCATCCAAAATCTCTGTTGGTCCAGAAAAAAATGTCTTGTCCAGTTTGTTTGTTTTTTTTGCTTGGTGTATTAGAGGTCTGCTGCTTTTTTTTTCATTTTCAATTTCATTGGTAAAGACTGGAATATATCCACTTTTGTTGCAAGTTTTGTAGATTGTCAAGCCCAGCACCTTGGCTCATCTGGCAGGTATAATGTCTTGAGTCTTTTACCATTCTTAATTAATTAGTTGTACAGATGTAGCTTCCTTAGCCAACAGTAACCTATGAAATGCTTTTTAATTGTGCTGCAGAGGATTGAAAAACAAGGGAACAATTGCCTTGCCAACCCTAAAAAATCGGGGACATTTCTTAAATCAAAGAGAACAACATGTTGGATAAAATATGACAAATCTTAGCTGTTACAGAGTAAACTGAATTGATCTCATCTGATGTTGTTTTATCAGATTCATAAGTCACTGTTTTGATACATTTCAACTGCTCTACATTTGGGCATTTTAATTCCCTAAGCAAGCCGATCAAACTGCCAAACTTTGAAATGGACACACCTTCTTGGGCAATCCAAAACACAGATTTAGCTACCGTATTTTCTAACTTATAAGATAGGGTTTTTTCCTCAAAATTTCATGTTAAAAGTGTGGGGCTTGTCTTATAGGCAGGATCTAGTGACCTGGCAAAAAGTTTTCATTTTGTAATAGGGCGAAAACATACCACATAAACTTGTTAGTGGTTATGCAATGACCCAACATGCCGTCATCATCGACCGCTGATAATTTACCTTAATTGAACTTTGAGCTCTGTCAGTCAACGATTAACTGTCTCGCATACATTTCCCTTTGTTCTGCATGAAACACGGATTATTATCCATCAGTAAACAATTAAACAAACTTTCAACTTCAGTCTGCCAGATACACCAAGCTGTAATTTACTTGGTGTCTGTGTAGACTTGCCTCTTTACATAGGTCAAATTGATGACTCTGAGATAAGCTGTTGTCAAAGTGATATCGATTGCAGCAGTTTGACAGTGAGGGAGTGAACGATGTGTTTTTTTAAGCAGCTGCCGATTACATTTCTAAATTATTGATTGGCGGCATGTACACAAGGACAGTGCCCTGTTCCCCAATATATTGTGTACTGTCGTAACAGACTTGGTGACATAGATCAAAGAAATTAATTTCATGCCGCCACGCGCTACAGGATAGCAGTGCAGCTGAGACTAGACACATCCCGCAACGTTTAAAAATTACAGTCACTGTTTACCAATTATCCCTTTTGTTGAGGTGAGCACGACTGGTCGACCCTCCTGTTCATTTTTTTGCCACCTCTTAGAAGGTCGAAACAGAAACGGGCATTTTTACAAGTGAAGTAGGGATCTTATAAGCGAAAAGTCTTATCAGTGAGAAAGCATGGTAGTCTTTTCTGTCTCAACACACTATTTCTGATCGTAACTGTCAGCATTACGATCCAATTTGTTTGTTGAAACTCAGAATTGTTACATGACATTGCTGCTGTTTATTGTATTTAATAAAAACACAACATAATGTGAAATATTCTTCCCATCCATACTGAAGCCACGATTAATCATGTAACTAACTTTCTTGAAACTTCCGAACTTGAAGGGGTGTGTTCTTTGCATCAGTTTCGCTTTCGTCGCTAAGAACAGACTCGGATTTGCTAGTTGATGTCTATGTAACAGGTTCGGTTTTAATTTCCATGACACTGCTCTGTTGCACAAAACTTTGGAAAAAATCTCTTCTTTTTTTTTTTCATACTAATTTGAAGCCATTTTTCAGTTTTATAACTTTTCAAAATAAAAATGCATTCTATGTGTTTGATCCAATCAAATGGTGTAATACGTGCGGGCACCTGCATAAGTAATATAACGGATACCAATTGACTGTTATTTTTTTCTTTACAGTGTGTTTGAAATCTTGATAACAATGTGAATGGTCCCTTTATATATTTGCCCAATGATATTCATTAAACTGATTTATCCCCAGACAATTTTGTACGCGTCAGCTGTCGCACGGTCATCAAGTTTTAGGATATACCTATTTTTTTTTGGGACAATATTGCGTTATCGTGGCCTTGGAAGAACACTGCTTTTTGTAGAATGTTATGGGTGTGGTTCAAGTGTCCTGTGTAGTGCTCATGACTATATCACATGCTATCACAATGAAGGCAGCCTTGTAGCTTTCATATGTTCTGTATTTAATATATATATATATATATATATATATATATATATATATATATATATATATATATATATATATATATATATATGGAGAGAGAGAGAGAAGGAAAGAGAGGGAGGGGAGAGGAGAGGCTTAGTTACTTCTATTACTTGTTGGAAACACCATTGATCTCATTAAAATAAAGTTTTTCCCATCCTTATGGTTTTTCCAGCAAGCAAATGCAGGGATTTGCTGGCATTTTTGCAGAATACCGTGCAGCAACATTTCTATTATTATAGCACAGGGGCACTTATGAGGTGCCCAGGGACTGAACCCTGCCCGTCCATTATACTGACACCGACGAGTCGGGTGTAATGCTGTCCCCTTAGCCCGAGCGTTAGGAGGGAAGCCACTACTACCAACTTTAAAGTCTTTGGTTTGACCCGGCCGGGGTTTGAACCCGCAACCTCTCGATCCGCAAGCCGACGCTCTACCAATTGACCTATTGCGGCCGGTGGCAAGCAAAGGGTTAAACACAGGGATGTTATGCCTAGTGATAATGTCATGCTAACACATTAAAGGCAGCACTATACATTTATTTGTTTCAAGTCAACACCATCTTTTCCTGGCTGAAATAACTTTTTAGGGACACAATTTACTAGCAGCTGTTGTGTATGTGTAAGACAAGTGCTGTTACAGCTACAGCAAGCTGTTATCTCATATTATTTGTACGATGATCAGACGCTAGTGTTTAGTTAAATGTTTCTTTGGCTTGTTTTTTTATTTATTTTTTTTGTAGACTCTTGAATTTATCAAAGAGCACCATAAAACACTCTGCCAGACTGACTTGTCAGTTTCAAGAATTATATCTTTGAGAAAGAAAAAATTGTAGCTGTATATTCATGCATAACTTTGCATCCTAAGGAATAAGGCTAGCCAATTTGTTTTTCTCAATTGTATGTTTCCTGTGCAAGTTGTTTTAGTGTGTGAAGTGCAATTTGACCCTCATCTGCTCCTAATCTATTATGTCATAAACAGAATGCCAGAGTTTTCTCCATCTCCATGTTTGATTGCCAACATGTAGAAAAAAGGACATAGGCTCTGATGGACAAGATTAAAATATTTTTTTAATTTCATGTTTTAAAATGCTCATGAAGTTGTAGTTTTATTTGAACTTTAAAGTCTGAGATATGCTCATTTTTTGTTTGTTGTTTGTTTAATGTACATTGTGTTATTGACATGAGCACATGATTTTCACAATGTTCATATTAAGATTCTACCTGTTTTGACTGTGGTTATTTGAAAGGAATATAAAAAATATGCTGGTAATGTTTCACTATGCTACAAAGAAACACTGCGGTCTTGAAAAGCATATAACCAGCGTGAAAATCATGTGCTCATGTCACATTGTCATTTTGTGGCCTAATGTGTTTTAAAAAAAAAAAAAACACGATTGACCACAAAATGACAATGTTTAACCATATTTGACCAGGTTTCATGCCATGGTTTATTGGTGACCATGGTCAACAACGTTTCAATGTGTGTTCAATGTTTAAGATTAAGAGTTTTTTGTGACTTGGAAAACATGTCTTTTAAACACAATCAGACCATAGTCAAATCATTGCTGTTCCTAGTGATGATGGACCAGAGACAAAGCCAGAGCCACCAGCATTGTCAGCTATGTTTTGATCATGTTTAACCATGTTAAAAAATTATTCAAGGATAACAGCTCACAAGGGGTGGTTGATTAAAACTGATTGATCAAAAGTCACCACCTTGACCTCCTTGGCTACTCACCATGTGTGTTTCTGACCCAGTAAATGTTTAAGAGGTCATCAAGCTGAACTACGTTGTCTTCATTGATTCTAAAAAAAAAAGTCTTGGGCCTTTCTCTACTAATAGATACTTAATTGTGCTGATTAAACATTACTTTAATAAAATTATTTAGTGAGCAATAAGATCTAGATGCATAAGAAAAACTACAATAAAAAAAACATGACCTACATTAGACTAATCAAAAGTGGGATCATTTAAATCATAGAATGATGATGGTGATATGGTTCCAATTATCTCTTGGAAAATGATTTAGTCATAGGGTTTTACTCATTGCTTCTCTATATGCTCACAGCTTTGTCATCACTGACAAGGGAGAAGGAGGGGAAAACCCTGGAAAGTTCTTGGAAAAGTAACTCTGCGCTGATTGGAGGGAAAGGTGCATTCAAGTAGCATGACCATAGAATAGCATGTGCCAGGAGAATCCAATCCAGAACTTTGAAGATACATCCATGTTTTGTTTGTTAGAGTTTTTTGGACCCTTTAATTTGAAAGGCACAGGCAAAAAGATATGTATTCTTGCATGTATTTTATTAACTGATGGAGAAAGACCCCAATGGCATGCATTTGAATAATTAGAACTACTGATGCACTGTAAAGCATAATAAAAAGTTTCTTCACTCATAATTTTGTGACCTCTCTTAGTCTCAAAGTATTAGACAGAAGTAATCATTACTTGGCGTATCTGCATATGTAACTGGTTGTGAAACATTTGAAGCACCTGCCTTGGTGGGTGGGGGTGGTGTGAATATTGCCATATTTGGTCTTGAGCAACAAGCTATAAGGGACTGACGGGAGCCAGTAATTTAATTGCTTAGTATTCCTCCTATATGCTTATACGTGAAAGCTATTAGATAATTATTGGCCCCTTTTATATGCATTGTAGCTTCTAGGCAGTAATTAATAGTTCTTTATTGAAATACATCACAACGACCATCGACCATTTATGGTCATTGTAGCGATTTTACCGGCCGCAATAGCTCAGGTGGTAGAGCGTCAGCTTGCAGATCGGGAGGTCGTGGGCTCAAACCCTTGTCGGGTCAAACCAAAGACTTTAAAGTTGGTAGTAGTGGCTTCCCTTTTAACACTCGGCTAAGTGGACAGCATTACGCCTGAGTCGTCAGTGTCAGTATAATGGACCAGCCGGTTCAGTCCCTGGGCACCTCATAAGTGCCCCTGTGCTATAATGATAGAAATGTCTCTGTACAGTATTGGCAGAAATGCCGGCTAATCCAATCCAGTTATTTTGGTGGAGGAACACCCCAATGTCTGGGTAGAACCACTGGCACATCTCAGGCTAGCTGGAGGTCCATCCCATATAAAATTGTGAGACTGCAACACTTCTTTGAAAGTTGATACAACGACACTCCCGAGATTTACTGTTAATTTGACTGTTTATGCAGCATTCTAAAATATCAATTAAATTTTAATAGATTAAACATGTACTTGTGAATAAGACTTGCCCTAAGAATACTTATTTAAGTGAAAATGATCTATTGCGTGATATTTTGCCACCAAATTAGATGAAAAAAGTAGTTTAAGGTCTCATTAACCTGGAAAAATAATAATGTGACAGAATGTGATATAGCATGTTATCAAAGTGAATGAAACAATTTTTTAACTTTTTTAAATGTTTGTATGTGAACTCCAAAGTTGTATCTCTGAGTACTGTACAGTCTACATCTTACTTCTGTAAGTATGTGCTTTAATTTGTTTTTACATCAGTATTTGTATAATTTGCCCCTAAATTGCAAGCATTCAGAGTGGGCATGAATATGTATTACCAGTATTACTTTCAAATCAGCAGAAATTTTCTTTCCAGATGAGGCCATTCCCACACTCAGACACCCCACCCCTATATTTTCTTGATTTCCCATCAGCTTTTAAGTGTTTTAGATGAGGGAGTTAATCTTATAAACTGTCTTGAAATATCCTATAATTCTCAAAAAAATAATATATTGTAGGTACTTGTTGAAATTGTCTCATTGAGGCGACCCTAATGGGTACCAACAATATAGGGTTTGGAAATGAAATTAAGAAATTAATGTGTTAATTGCATAGATAAACATTAGGCATTTCTGGCCATTACCTTAATTTCCCATCAGTTTTGATAAGCTTGCACACAGCCCAGTAGGCAAACAGTAAAATAAACATGATTGCCTCCAGCCAGATGTTGCATGCTGGGAGGGTGGTATAAAGCAGTCAGGTTAGAAACATGGCTATTAACAAGTTAAGAATAAGACTAAAATGGGTATTTTTCTTCTTCTTTTTTTTTTTTTTAAATGAGCACAGCTTACTTCAATTTTTTTATAGATGCAGGGAGGAAATATAAAGCATGGTAAGTTGGGTAAAAGCACATGTTTTACAAGTGGAGCAGACGACTAACATGAATTTATTTTACAACAATTTTTATTATCTTTCAAAAATGTTTGAATATTTATTTAGTGAACCTGAGGCTTATACATCTTACAAACTTTTAGTGTGTGTTTTTTTGCTATCAAATAGAGTGGTAACCTGTCATGCTGCATATGAGTAGAAACAATTAGAGCTGATTCTGATAAGTCAGTGCCCAGTGGGAGCTTGGCCATTTCCCAGTGGGTGGGAGCTTGGCCAGTACCTAGTGAGAGCTTGGCCAGTTCCTAATGGGAGCTTGGCCAGTTCTCACTGGGCAGAAGCTTGACCAATTCCCAATGGGAGCTTGGCCAGTTCCCAGTGGGAGCTTGACCAGTTCCCAGTTGGAGCTTGACCAGTTCCAAGTGGGAGCTTGGCCAGTTCCTAGTGGGAGCTTGACCAGTTCCCAATGGGAGCTTGGCCAGTTCCAAGTGGGAGCTTGGCCAGTTTCCAATGGGCAGGAGCTTGGCCAGTTTCAAATGGGAGCTTGGCCAGTTCCAAGTGGGAGCTTGGCCAGTTTCCAAGGGGCAGGAGCTTGGCCAGTTTCAAGTGGGAGCTTGGCCAGTTCCCAGTGGGAGCTTGGCCAGTTCCAAGTGGGAGCTTGACCAGTTCTCAGTGGGAGCTTGACCAATTCCCAATGGGAGCTGGCTAATCTGAATCTACACTCCTTGCCTTAGAGTACAAAAAAGAATGTATGAAAAGCATTGAAAGAATTCTAATTAGAAATAAAGTGTGAAAAATATCTCTCTCCCACTAAACCTAAAGCCAAAGTTATTGTTGTGTGTCTGTTGATTAAATTGCAATTAATTGCTTGTCTACAGCAAACTGGTGTCAGTCATTATCTCCATTCACAGAACAGTGTGGAAAAAAAATCTTGGCTGGGCCTCCATGGCATAGTAGTAGAGTTGCAGAATTGTAACTCCTCTGACAGTTTGCCTCTCACCTGACTTCATGCCTCCCACCTTGTAGGTTCAAGTCCAAGTCATAGAGAACTTGATGTAGGAAGGTTTTCCAGCTAACCTGTGATGCACTGGTGGTTCTACCCAGACATTTGTCCTTTAAAAAATAGCTGGACATCACTATAATGACCATAATTGTGTCACTGTGATGTATTGCTAAAAGGAAAATGAAACAAAAAAATCTTGACAAAGTCTGTTCTATACATTTTCAAGAGCTGTAATTCGGAAAGCAAACTTTTATTCTGATATATCAGACTAGTAGAGAGTCATACGTTGTTTTTTTTTAAAAACACATGCACATGGAAAGTGCCCTGAAAAGCAATTAGTAGACTGCTGATCTCAGGTACAGAGAGCCCCAGACTCCATCCCATGATAAAACATGCATTCTAACACGATCAATGAAATATAAGACATAGATGGACAGTACAGTATTTTATTTCCTGATATATGGGTATATATGGGTAAAAACTTAGGAATTTCAACTTTCCTACTTTGAGTTTTTAAATTTACATTTAAACTACATACACTGTAGCAAAGCAAAATATCTTTGGTATGAACTTGGCGAATTAAGTTCAAGTCATGACATGGTCTTATAAATGGTTGGTTAATATGAGCCTAAGTATGGTATCATGTCAGGTGTCCACAGTATCGCATGTATTTTATTTGATTCTTTTCTCCCTAGAAGTATCAAAGCACTGAAAAGTCAGCAGAGACAAACCTGTTATAATGGTTTGTGCAGGTGTTATGCTAATGGTAGTAGCTTCTATTGCAAGGTTTTAAAGGTGGCCTCCGACAGTTTGCATATATTTCAGACATGTAACAACATCTTACCCCAGTTCTGGTGAATGTTTGCACTATTGCTACATAACTTATACCATAGTTTAAGCAAAGGCTGTAACCTGTTTATAATATAAGCTTAGCTATAAGATTTACAAATCATGAAATATATCACTTAAAATGTTCATTATTTACAAATCTATAAATAAGTAAGATGGGAATTTCAGCTAAATATAGATATCAACATCAGAGCTGATTACCAGGATGTTCATGTAAAATGATCTCCAAAAGTGGTCACATGGTTTTCTTAGTTTAAAAATAGCTAACTGTGCAGCGTGGCTCAGATAGGAATTACCTGTTTGCATGACGAGTGAAGATTTATGCCTCACTGTTAACAGATTAAGGGCACCAATTAAAAGCATTTTGCATGACATTTTCAGGTAACGATGACTTACTTTGTTATTTGAAAAAAATATTTGGTCTAAACTGTCGGATACCACCTTTAAGAAAAAATGTGAGTAGTAATAAGCTGTAATTGAATAAACAGTCATCAGTGTTTTCGCAACATTGCAACCATTGGCTACACTACACTGTATCCGTAAAGGCACTTTTAATTATTAAGTGCACTTGAAACAAATTAATGCTGGCATATATTAAAACATGTCATACTATTAAGGAAAAATTATTTGCAAGATGACATAATCTCCAAACCAGAACAAAGTTAAAACTACTTATCCTTTGATATGATATAAATTGTCAATACTGCATGTATTTATTTACAATCTGATCAGTGTCTGTACTTTTTGGATGCAACGTTTCTAGCTACATTTCTTACTCATTGAAAATAATCAGTACAAAAAAGAAATTAAGTCAAATATTTGTGAATGTGCTATTTTATAGACACACTTAGGCTTCTAAAAGTTGTTTCTCAATTAATTTAATGTGGTATTAACATATGAAATACCAAAGCCAGCTCTAGAAGATAACCTCTTGTCTCTTGTACTTTTTACATCTTGAACAGTTTACTTCAAGTGGCATCTGGCTAATGTCAATCTAAACTCTTTTTTTTCCTTAAACTGATCACTTTGTTGTTAGCAGGTTAAAAGTTTATTTCCCAACTGATTCTAATATATTTTTATCCATTCAAGTCAGAGATCAAATTAAGTGTGATTCGTCTCAACTGAATCCATATTTTATTATCTATTCCAGTTGAACGGCCAAAACCAGTACGTGGTAGCCCGGCAGCTTCCTCGTCATCCCTGCGTAGAACCAGTTCTCTGGATACGATCGGGCCATACCTGAATGGACAATGGCCCACAGCACCCGTCCCATCACAACCCAGTCAACCCATGGTAGATAAAACTACCCAGGTAAGAAAGACCCCTTTTTTCCTAGATTTATAGAATAAATTATTTCATCTAAAACACAACAACTTGGTTCTGGAACTAAGTGAAAGTGTCAAAGTGAAGGCAGAATTGTACCTGCCTTACGTGAACACATTCTTAAGATGACTGTATATCTTAGTATTCACGGAAGTAAACATGTCTTAAAAATCTTGGATGCCATTAAAAAAAATCAATCTTCAGATTTCCAAATTTATAGTTTTTTTGCACTTAAAAACACACAGATAACATAAACTATGCTGGTTTTACTTTCTGTGCCTTTTAACGAAAATTTTATCCTAAAAAGTAATGATAAAGAACCATAAATTATTTGTCTAAATATAAACATATTTAAAGGTTCAAACACAGATATCATTAAAGGTAAATTAAGAAATAACTTTTAGTAATGAACGTTGAACATGATCTTCATGGGGAAGAGAATTGGTCCAAATTTGATAGGAAATAGGCACTTTTTGTGCTATCTTTTTCACATGATATATTATTTATTGTCTTTTAATAAATATATATTTTTATCCTATTTCACAACATAAAGGCATTAAGATTTAAATGCTTGCATTACCTTTAATTGTATTATTTATTAAAAATCCCCTGCTGTTTAGTGAAACTTCAATATAAAGATTCATAGGATTGAAACTTCATTATAAGATTAAAAAAATTTCAATTGAATTGCATTTTTATTTCTACCATTTTCTACCAGTTTTCTTTAAGTCATTCTTTACTGGCCTCTCTATCACTGATTTTAATTTGCCAGAAACTTTGGTGTTGAGAAACTTTGACAAAATAAGCTAAAAACTGTGTGAAAGAGCTGCCCATTCTCTCACAATAAATTTTATTTCATGCAACTTTTTGCATAATGATAAGCTGATGTGATAAGTGGGTTGGAAAACTTCTGTCTAATCGACAAGTAAGTGACTATCACAAATATCTTGTTTTGGCCGAAGCCCAAGATTAAATCCAATTGACAAATGTCAACCTCCAACTTGCTTTTATTCCTGCATGAATTTATTCGACCAACAGAACCCATGGCAGATTCTGATCATCAAATTCTCAGTGTGAGCTGTCTGATCAAGATCTGCACCATTAGCTACTTACACATAAAATTTGTACATAAATATACCTTTGTACAATGCACTCTTAGCAAAAAAGCCCAAATTTAGTTAAGATTATCAATTAATGTAGCAGGATAAGTTTAAAGACATAGGTTAAAGATAAAACCCAGGTGACTGTCATGACGGGTTAGGCTTTAATCTGATTGTAAAGTATCAGAGTTGATCCTGATCCTGCTGTATTTATCAAAAGTGGGGCACCCTTGACCAAGTGGTTAAAGTCAAGACTGACAAATCCTCAGCCAGTCACTGTACGGGTTGAAGTCCCAGACAGTTTAGAAGTGTGGTATATGGTGGGTTCCCAGCTGCCAATGGTTTTACCTATATTTCTCTGCAATATTCTTCCACCCACAATAGCTTGATGTGCCTAATATGACTAGAATTGTGTTGATGTAAAATTATAATAATTTGATGAAGAACAAAACTTTGAATAGTGATTTCAGACTATTATGATACAGACCTAGCAGCAAATAGTGTAGTTCCTGATCAGAGAGCTTCCAGTGGGAGCTGGCAGATATGGTTCTGTAATGTTGCCTGAGTTAGGTCGATTTGTGGCTAGCAGGCGAAGTGTTATAGCTGTAATTAATCCTTTACTCCTGAAAGGTTACACATTGGGCGCGCTCAACATAAACCCTGAGCCTAATCCATGGATAATTTATTTAAATCTGATGTACTATTGTTAGTGTGGGTTTTTTGTTGTCAAATTGACTTCAGAATTGTGCAATTCATAGATAGAATAAAAAACATCTTGATAAGATGATTGAGATGAAAATGAATGGTGTATAATTGTTTGACGTAACTCTTTGAAGACGATAAAATGGTTGTATTCTGTAATAAAAACCTGAAACAAATTGTGATCTCTTTAAACTTAACAAAAACTAATACTTCCTCTTTCTTATCAGGCTATCTTGAAAAAAAAAAGAATGATGTGTTTGTAATACTGTTATTCTAAAGATACTGGTACTATTATGCAATATTTCTTTTGTTAAAAGTGCTAAATCACCACTGAAAATGAGTTGGTTTAAAACTTTGCATTAGTATTAAATGCTCAATTAGAATATTACTTTGTGTTCAGTGTTACTTTAATTAATAGTCCTCATAATATTCTAAAAGATATTTGTTACAGTATCTGACAGTTTGCCTATGCCAAATATCTGTGACTATATCTGACCTCTGTTGAGGTATTTGTGCATAATTTCGACAGAAACAACCATATTTTAGTCTAAGATTTGTCAATTTTCAACAAATACAATTTTAGGACAGTAAAGCTAGTTAATCAACACTTAAAATGTTTATTCTTTTCAAATCTATAAATAAGAATGATTGGGATTCCTGCTAAAAATAGACATCAACGTCTTAGCGGATGATGTGGATGAACTGAAACATAAGTGGTCACATGGTTTTCTTAGTTTAAAAATAGCTAACTGTGCAGCCTGGCATATATATGAAATACATGTTTGTGATGACGATCGTGGTGTTATGGTTCACTGTTCAGACAGGTGAAGGACATCAATTAACAGCATTTTGCGATATCTGTTGAGATAACAATAGGTTATTAAGATGAATAATGAAAATATTTTTGGTTCAAACTGTCGGATATCACCTTTAAATTAACTTGCCCCTCACAACTTTGGTTCAAATGCTGGTTAGATATCAGGCCAATAAACTAAAATGGGGAGGTGTAGGAGCTGTGCCAGTGGCTCTAGCCAGATCTTCAGTATTTTGCTCCATAAAAGTTAGATATCTCCCTAATTACCTTAATTTTGTCACTTTGATGTTTGTCAAAAATCTTTCTTTTTTTCAGTTTGAATCTAGGGCACCAAAGCTGTAGTCTGAGTGCTTCAATCTGGGCAGAGATTTTTTAAGGGTTTTTCTTTGTTGTTTTTTTCATTATTTTTTCTCTATTTTAACAGCATAGTTTTCTTACTACTATGCAGAAATGCATCTTTAGTAAGAATCACAGTGACCAGACCTGGTAGTGCAAGCGGTAGAACATTGGCTACAGGTATGGGAGTATCTGGGTTCGATCCCGGGCCTCGACAAACCAAAGTCGTTAAAAATAATAGTGGTATATCTCCCTTGCTTATGCTCAGCAAATATAAGGGTAGTTCCACGACTGGTTGGCACCGTGTCAGGATAATGTGACTGGGTGTGGTATCATGCCAGGTGTTCACAGCGTGCTATACACAGTGAAAGCAGCACTATATCTGCTTCAGGTGGACACTGTCTACAGATAACTGAAATACTGTTGGTGGGATGATAAACCCTACAAACAAATAAGAATCACAGCAAAACCGAGCAAATAAGTTACCAAATATACTACAACAACAATCAAAGATATCAGTTTACTATTTGCTTTTTGACTTGCAACTCCAGAACCCTTGCCATGCCAGTTCGAGTCTCAGTCGGGGCAAGGACTTCACTGTGGGGAGGTTTTCCAGCTAGTCTGAGGTGTGCAGTAGTTCTACCCAGACATAGGTCTGGGGTCTCCCTCAACCAATAATTAGCTGGACGTAACCAATATGACTGTAACTGTGTCTGTTGTGCAATGTAACAAAAAACAGAACAATGCTTTGCTCCTCTTATATTGTGATAGCTTGTTTATTTACATTTTAATATTAAAGAGATAATATCTGCAATGTCATTGGCCTGTTCACTTCAAGCTTTAATAGCTCTGGGGAGAAACAATATAACTGGTACAAAATAATTCAAAACAAGAAGAATATGGTATATACAAAAAAAAACCAAGAGATGCCCTTAAAAAGAATTGATAAAAATCTTAACAGTTTTTATGTATTTGTATGTAACACATTGCCTTATACATTTAAGTAACAAATGTAACAACAGTAATAATGTTTGATCTTTTTTTAAATGCCTGTAAAAGACATTTTAACACCCTAATGCATTTTTTGTATGTAACACATGGCAGACAGCAGTCAACCTATGTGAATGTTTTCATTTTGTTTAAAATTGAACTGACAGCTTACAAAGAAACTGTGTAACAGTTGGGCTGACACTTCTTCAGACCATCTTGCCAGCTTAGACATAATTGCTCCTTCTGAAGAGAGAGACCTTTATTTGGAAAATGGCTGTTCAGAAAGTGATTAAATTATTTGTGTACAATGATGCACGTTTGTAAATCAATATGGTCCTTAATTTAAATTTTCCTAGAAGGAAAGTTATTTCACATGCAAAATTGAATCAAGAGCATTTCACCCTAAAACTAAATTAAGATTTGAATTGTATTTAGATGGTATTGAATTATATCAATGTGTTAGCTATTTTTTTTATTTTGTTAATAGTTTTAAGATTTAAAGTTAAATATTATAGTGCCTGTGAAATCTTGCCTTTAGTATAGACTTATAGATTTATTTATTTTTTCAAAACTTTGAACTTTAACAATTTCATGAGGGCCAAACGGACAGTTTTAATCTTACAAATACTAGATGTCCAAGTTCAGCACACTTACTGGAACCTCTAATATATTGGTCTTCAGAGGTACCAGAGACGTAGTGGTAGAGTCGGCGATTTGTAAGTCCTCTGAATGCTTAAACGCTCATTGGTTCGAGTTGAGGTCAAGGATCGAATGTAGTAAGGCCTTCCTGCTGATCTGCTGTGCCCTAGTGGTTCTTCCCAGACACTTTGCATTTTGTTTGGGGTCTTTTCCCCTCTGACTGTTTAGCCTCTCACTGCGTGGGTTAGAGTCCCGTTCGAGGCGAAGGATGTAATGTGAGAAGGTCTTCCAGCTGACTTGTGGTGCGTCGGTGGTTCTTCCAGGACATGTGTCTCGGGTCTTCCTCCACCAAAAAGCTGGACATCGCTTTAATGATCATAAATGGTCGCTTTAAAAAAAAAAAAAAAAATCTTTCCCCTTCTGTCTCCCCTGTCTCCTCCTAAGCCAAATATATCTGATATAATTCTTACAAGTTCGGCTGATGCAATGTATTTAATTGAACATAACAAAACACAATCACCTTTATCATTTAGACAGATCAATGACTCACTAATTGATCCAATGACACTCTTTACTGATAGAGTTATGTATTTGTTGACAACCTTTACAGTGTGGTTGATTGAACATATGTATGAATCAAAATAAAACCCTATCATCTGTATTATTAAAGTAGATCAATGATAACCTGATTGATCCTCGGGAAATCAATAAAAATATTGAAAACCTAATCAGAGACTCTTTTCAGGGTTGGAGATATGTATCTATCCTACTTCAATAACTG
Organism: Sinonovacula constricta; assembly: GCA_007844125.1. NCBI lineage: Eukaryota > Metazoa > Mollusca > Bivalvia > Cardiida > Solecurtidae > Sinonovacula > Sinonovacula constricta. Next base: position 51,346,227 of record CM017567.1, on the reverse strand, counting down.
TGCTGCTGCAGTGTAAATGTTAGACAAAGATCCACCCTCTGCATAGCGGGCAGAGTCTCTAACAGCAACTCCTCAGATTGTAAGGTTTTTAAATTGGACGGTTCGAGTCCTTGTCTTGGCAAAAATATTCTTTGTTAGAACAGAGTAGGACTTCCAGATGACCTGCAATTTGTTCATTCTATGCTGACGCTTTTCTCAGATAAAAATAATCAGCCATACATAAGAACTGTTTTATATCGGTATCTAAGTATGACATAAATAAGTTAGAAACTACTGTATGGTTTAATCAGATCAGTGACGCACTGAATGATCCCTGGGAAAACATTGAAAACGTGTCAGTGACACTCTTAATGGTTGTATATTTCTGTATCTAGTGACCATCATATATTGATCAGAGGATTATATCAGTCGGATTATTGTCAGGTTTACCCTTGTCATGCTACATTTTAAATAAGCATTACACAATCTATATTTTTTTAATAACACTATGTACATTGTACAAAGGTAACAGTCCAGTTTCTAGAGACTCGGCATAAAAAATGCATAATCCTGATTGGACATCTCCAAGAGAGAGCTACACTTATTGCCGAAGCCTTTTCAGTACATGATAAGCAGGCTAAGAGATAAAACTGAACCTGATGGGATTATCATGTATATGACATATCTATGACAGATTACAGTAATAATAAAACATACATTCAAGCAGATTGAGCCATTGATTGAAGTATAATGCTGCTATTTTTATTTGTAAATGTAGATAGGCTTACATCACAACAGATAAGGCTGTTTAGCAACTTTCCAGTTCTATTGACACAAAAATAACATATGCAGTCCCAAAACTTGAAATCAGACAACAACAAAAATGATGAAAACCAATAATGCTTGATAGGAACAATAAAAGCCTTTAAGTACGCAGTTTGGCCTAATTTTCACAGCATATAAAAATACCAAAAAAAACGTTGTAAAGCATCAAAGGCGACACCAACTATTAAAAAAACGATTAAAAGAAATTGTCACATACATATTTTAAATTTTATTAAAGGTGGTATCCTGCAGTTTTCCTTATTCAAATACATGTAGATAAATAAAATAAAATAAAAACAAATAAAAAATGGAACTTGATGTACCGAATTATGACCCATATTTTACCAGGGTTATGGAAGTCCGCAAAACAAACTTTCTCCATGTTCAAACTTCATTGAGCATTCCATATATAGGCGTCACTCTCCTCTTCGTCAACAGTAAGGGCTGTATGGTTGTTTGGGGGCTCCTGGTTCTGCAAGTCATAGCAGGAATCTTTCCTCCCTTTTTTTGCCTGTTTAGGTCACCTCTTCAGTTAATTTGGCAACTCCCAATTTCCATCTTGAAGATTGAAATCCCAAACGTGTCTTAAAAAACACTTATGTCTTCAAATAGTCTTCAAACAGTTTCTTCTGACAATTATACACCAATCATTTTCATCTCAATTACTGTTCTTTCAAGTGCTTTTCATTCTATCTACGATACTTCACCATGTTTCCACAACAGCATTTCAGTTATCTGGAGACAGTATCTACTTGAAGCAGATATACTGCTGCCTTCACTGTGTATAGCATGCCATGAACACCTGGCATGATACCACACCGAGTCACATTATCCTGACACTGGGCCAACCAGACGTGGATCTACACTTATATTTGCTTGAGCGTTAGCAAGAGACCTATGCCACTACCATTTTTAACGACTTTGGTATGTCATGGCCAGGGATTGAAACCGGGGTCTCCTGTACCTGCAGCAGATGCTTTGCCGATAGCGCTACCAGGTCCGATGCTTCAGCATGTAAAACAAGGGAGAGCACCCATGGGAAGGATAGAGTTCCATAAACCACAATTCCCCAGCCGCTTTACCATGTACCATTTAACGTTAAAATATAAGAAAATACCACAATATTAAACCATTCTTATGGCATGTGGGATTCATATTTAAAGTTTTAGAGGGCTATCATTGCTTCTTGAGGACCTCAATCCATTACAAGCACTTCTTTGTTTCTTATTACAAATGTTATTTTCAAACAATCCTAATCAGGCTAATGCAACGCTAAAAAACAGCCTCCACCCACACAACCAAAAACAAGTTCAATTGTCATAGCCAAAAAAAGAATGGCATACAAAATCAACACAGTTTTTGCTGCTCTTTGTTAACTTTGTTAAAATCTTGCCACATCAAAACCGACCAATTCAGTTTGTTATGGTGATTATGCTGATAGTTCTGTAACTACAGGTGTAGCAATCTAGGCAGTGTGGAGTTGGGAGTGTGTTAAGACTGCCAAAACTTTACAACCTACTACTACAACTAATCATGATTGTTGACTCCATGCCAAAGCTAATTGGCAGCCTAAGTACTAATCTGTTAGATCAATGGCTTTTGTGAATTGACTGAATATAATAAAGGTGAGTGGTTTAGAGGTGGACAGTATAGGGTGCCTGTGACAGAAAGAAATGTACCGGTATGTGTCCTATACCCCCACCCTTTTTAATAAGCCCTTAGTTGTTCTTCGTTATTTACTAACAGTTATATGGGGGAAATGTAACAGGTCAAGTTGTTATGATTTGGCAGCAAACAGTGCTGATTCTGATCCCCACAATCCCACTGGCAGCTGGCTAATGTGGATCTACATAATTTGTCTGAGGCTTATCATTTCTTGTGAAACTGGCTAAGAGTGAATTTGGTGGTTGGAGTAAGAGGGCGGTGCTTATTTCATGTCTTTGTCCTTTACCTTGTATGTTTTGGAGTTTAAATTAGTGTCCCAACAATCATTCAGTCATCTTGTATTGTGTTCAAGTAAAATAAGCGGACCTTGTAGCGCGATCTGTAGAGCCTTGGCTCTAGGTATGAGAGGCCCCAGGTTCAATCCTGAGTTTAGACGTACCAGCATTGTTAATAATGGTAGTGGTATAGCTCCCTTGCTAACTCTTCAAGCAAATATGAGGATAGTCCCATAACTGGTTGGCCCAGTGTCAGGATAATGTGACTGGGTGTGGTACCATGCCAGGTGTTCATGGCATGTCATAGATAATGAATGCAGCACAGTATTTGCTCCTAGTGGACAACATATCTAAATAACTAAATACAACATCTCCAAATAACTAAATACTGTTAATGGAACGATAAACCCATTACTTACAAATTGCTTGGAGTATTATCTGTTACTGTTTTACCATCATTGCATGCTGAGAATTTCTAACATGACTCAATATCAAGTTATGTAATCCTGACACTAAGCAATAAGATTCTAAGTTTTATATGATTTCAAGCTGAACATGAGCAATAAAGCCATCTTTTTGCTCAAGTATGTTTTGGACAGGAATTAAATTGATTGTCTTTCAAATTAAGGGCCAAAATGATAAACTACTTCTAGGGTCGCTCCTTGTCCATTATTTTGCCATCAAAATAAAACATAATCCCAGTTAAGGGTAAAAAATGGTTGCATTTATTCAAGGAATGCCATTTAGCTAGAAAAAGCACTTAATATATAGGATAGGATAAACATATAGAAAAAAGTAAAAAAAGTAATGAAAGAACTTCAGTTTTAACCCTTTCATTCATAGTTCATCTATAATTTAGAAAATTCACTTGATTTTGTTGTTTTTCTTCAAAAGAGAAAAAGGATTTTAATCAATGTATGTTCAACTTGTAATAATAGATTTAAGGCTGAAACAGCCTACCCATAAACCTTTAGTCATGCAGATTCTGCTCATGATTGTGAATTCTTCGAAGGGCGTAAAATAGCGTTTACGTACAAAGGGTTAAGCATTAAAAGTGTGATAAAAAGTGGCATTTTTATGTTGTTTTTTTTCTTTAAATTCATTTAGAGCTGTAAAAATTGTTAAGTCTCCCCTCTAATTTGTTTCTTATAAATTAACCCTGATCCAAATATGATTAATATATGATTAATATAATTATATAGATATAACAATATGTTAACAAGGGAGAAAGTACCAGTCTCAATCTGTTGTTTTTTTTGTTTTTAGTTTTTTTTGTTTTTTGTTATTTTTTGCAGAGGATTGAAATTATTGTGTCAGTTCATTATTAACTTCAAGTGTAAGTCAGTTTTCCACTAACAATGTGTCTCAGGATAAGATGAATTTCAATGTACCTTGTACCTGCAATGTTTTCTAACAATGTGACTATATGCCTGAAGCAGGGCAGTTCTGTAGAATACCATCTATTGTTGCAAATCTCACAAAAAAGAGTTCTTTTGTGGTAGCCCATTGTAATGCCAAGTTTTATTACAGCTAGAATCCGCCCTCATGGATTTTAAAACTCAGCAAGAGGGCTTCTGATTTACATTAAATTGTCATCTGTAATACCCTAAACCTCCTGTTGCACCATTGTATGAATAAAAAAATGTGGGGGAAAAAACAATGTTTAGGAGGAAGTTGTGTCAAAGGCTTAAATGTTAACAAATACTGTTAAAATTAAAGCTGTTCGACACAACATACTTCTTAAAATTTTATAATTCTCTACTTTTTTATTTGATTAACCTATACAATGTTAACAAAGAGACTGGGTAGCAAATAGTGCAGATCTAGATCAGCCAGCTGTAAGGGGAGCTGGTTGATCTAGATCTAAACTATTTGTCATAGCCTGATCATTTCACGCTTGGCAGGCTTAAACCTAACTTTCATGAATGGGGCATCCTATTTACATTACAGTGACATCTATAGAGCTTTAAGGCAGCTGTTACACATTTGTCTGTAAAAAAATAAATAAATTGCATGTTATAGACATTACTAGCTAGCTGGTTTTTATCAAAAGGGTGACAATTTGTTGACCTTTAAAAAGTGCTCACAAGAAAACAGAAAGATAAGCAAAATCCATTTTGTAACCTATACGTGGCTTCAAGTAGGTTGAAATTAGGTACCTAAGTGAAGCAATTTGTTGCAGACTTGTATAGATTCAAACATTCAAATGCACTCAATGACATGTACTAACATAGACAAAAATTAAGATAAAATACAAGTCCTTTATAGAAAGAATCATCTACTTAATTGTATTTAAGGCTTTTAAACGTTCTTTAACTGTGTTAATTTATTAAACAAATTTATCAGATTGATCAAACTCAATCATTAACTGCAACTACTCTTGATTAAGTTCTGTGCAGTATCACTGTATGTTTCTTGGTTGTTTGATCATTTTCATATATAAATAATTTTCGTATATAAATATAGATGATGCAATATCTTAACTTGCTTATTAATCACAGATATTTTTAGTTGGATGCTTCCCAATTTTTAGACACACATATCTTGCCCTAAACCAGATTGATATTTATGTAAACAAAGCTTAATATAGTGATACTGTTATACACCAATGTAGGCTTGAAAGTGTTTTTATCCATACAGATTTCAACTTTTACTCTTGGTCTCATGTTTTTGTGTTAAACTTAAAATTGATCTTGTCATATGGAGCGCCCATGTTTATAAATGCTGAGTGTTCATTCAAATGCAAATGATACATCCTTAAAATTCATCATTAAGTAAGTAGACATTAATAATCGGTGTCATCTTTATATAAACCAGCTGTGATCAACCCCACCTCCCAGACTGTAGTGACAATATGTACTTATGTTCAACTTAGGGGAGTCAATTTTTTTTTTGCCATTTCTCTTACATGTGTATTTCTTCCCCAAACCCAATATTTCTGATGAAGTACCTGTAAAGAATTTTATTTTTAATTTTTTTCTCACTTAGTTGAAAAACGAAGGAATTTCCATGAATCTTGAAATATTTCCTTAGCTGTAAGAAAGTTTCTTTACAAATGATTATGTTGTTTCTTAACTCAGGATTGATCATAATGTCCCACTGTGTACACACCTTTCATCCGGTCATGTGACAGAATAAATTAAGTGATCAGAACAACGTCAAAATAAATGCTGACGTGGGGAAAAATACACAAGTGTGAAAAATGGCCCAAGAAATGAAATTTCTTTTAGTTTCATTCAAATTGTGATTTAATCTTAGAATTTAAAAAAAAAAATTCAATTAGATTATTTTATGGAAAATACCCTGGTAATCTTTAGAATAATGTGACAGCTATATCAAATCTATATAACAATATTTTTCAACTGATTCTGGGAATTTATGCAAGATTTTTACATACCCAAACTTTAAATTAAGTAAATATTATTTTAAACACTACCTGGGGGCACCTGTGGCTTAGTGGTAGAGTCGCCGATTTGTAACACCTCTAACTGCTTAGCCTCTCTTTGTGTGGGTTCGAGTCCCTTTTGGGGTGAAGGACTTAATCTGGGAAGGTCTCCCAGCTGACCTGTGGCGTGCGGGTTGTTCTACCTGGACATGAATCTGGGGTCTTCCTCCACCCAAAAGCTGGACGTTGCTATGATGATCATAAATGTTGCTGCAATGTATTTAAAAAAACAAACAAGAAACAAACACTGCCTAAATTGTCAGACAGTACAAATTGGAAAAAAACAAAAACTCTAAATATTCATTTTTTCCAAATTTTATGAATAAGCACAATAGTGACTCTGCTAAAAATACCAATGTCAGCACGGATTGGATGTCAGCTAACTCGGCAGCAGGACTCAGATAGGAAATACATGTTTGTAATGACAAGTGGGGATTTATGCTTCAATGTTCACTTATCAAATCATCAGTAAACAAACATATTTGCAGGACTTTTTCAGGTAACAATGACTTGTTTGATTAGATAAAACACATATTTGATCCAAACTGTCATATACCACCCTTAATGTGTACCATTAATATAGGGTGTGGTTGTGAGTTATGGGATATATTGATATGGACAATTGGGATAACTACTTGTAGTTGGAGTTCTGATTTTCTGATGCAACTCCTAGCAAAATTGCTTTAGACAAGAAAAACTAGACTGTGTCATGTTAATAAGATGTAAATTAGTGACAATAACCCTATTTTGTTTCCTGTATAAATAAATAAAAAAAATACCAGTAAAAAAAATAAACATATAAAATAGTGTCATTTTGTTTGTTTGTGGTTTGTTTGTTGTTTTTTTTGCTTGTTTGCAAAAGATTTACTGAGAACTTAAACAATGTTTACCGAATTAGGACCTGTCTTATCATGGAACAGCATCCTTCCCCCATGTGCAGATTTAAGTCAGCATTCCACAATACAGGCATAACCACCCAGCTTCCCACTAATTACTGGAACAGATTCTGCCATCAGTTAGTTTTGTGTGTGAATGTCCAACTCTTAACAATATGTCATCAGAAACATTGTTGATCAAGAATCAGATATTGTGCCGAATGGTGCTACCTTCACTATGATCTACTGTAGACACTAGACAAAAAAAAAAGAAAAAGCCAAGATATTTTAAAATAAGGTCAATCAGTCTTAAAACTATCGTTATCAGCCTACACAGAGAAACAGTGTTTAGTTTAAACATAGTGCTGCCTTCACAGTGACAGCATTGCAACACCAGGCATAAAAAACAAATGCCACATGTAAATTAAGCAATACATATCGTAAGATACTAAGCAGCAGATAGTGCAGATCCTGATCTGGCAGCTTACAGCATGAGCTGGCTGAATTAGATTGACACTATTTGCAAAGGACTTCTCAATTTGTGCTTAGCTGGTTAGAAGTTAACATTTGTAGTTAATTCAATCCTTACATTTCATTATTTCCATTGGTTTATTTTTTTGCAGACATCTGATGATTGGCAATCAGTAGTTGCAGAAGAAAAAACTAAGAAAAAGAAAAAGCACAGACGGTCAGCATCCTTTGGTCATGCTGACAAAAAGTCACTCACAACATCAGGGGACCAAGCTCCAGAGGTAGGTGTTTAATTATGTATACAGGTATAACCATTATTATAATTTATATCACTGGACCTGGTAGCGCAATCAGTAGAACGTCAACTCCAGGGACGGGAGGCCTGGGTTCGAACCCGGACCATGTCAAACTAAAGTCATTAAAATTGTAGTGGTGTTGCTCCCTTGCTAATGCTCAAATGTTATAAAAATATAAGTGTTCTTCACAATTTGTTGGCCCAGTGTCAGGATAATGTGATTGGGTGTGGTAGCACATCAGATGTTCATGGCATGCTATACACAGTGAAGGCAGCACTATATCTGCTTCAGGTGAACACCAGATAACTGAACCGGCCGCAATAGCTCAGGTGGTAGAGCGTCGGCTTGCGGATCGGGAGGTCGTGGGTTCGAACCCCGGCCGGGTCAGACCAAAGACTTTAAAGTTGGTAGTAGTGGCTTCCCTCCTAACGCTCGGGGCTAAGGGGACAGCATTACGCCTGACTCGTCGGTGTCAGTATAATGGACCGGCCGGGTTCAGTCCCTGGGCACCTCATAAGTGCCCCTGTGCTATAATGATAGAAATGTCGCTGCGCAGTATCGGCAAAAATGCCGGCTAATCCCTAATCCCAGATAACTGAAATACTGCTGGTGAGATGATAAACGCAATATACTTAATTTATATCCTCATTATCACCATTGTTATCATCATTATCATCATCGTTATCATCATTTACATAACAATCATCATTTTTATCATTGTCATCATCATCGTTTTCATGATCATCATCATAATCATCCATTTAAAGTATGTTGTTTAGTGCCTGTGGCTGAGTGGTAGAAATTGTCATCTTGAGACTCTTGACTCCTAGGTCCTTCCCTGTGTGGGCTTTAGTCCTGATCTTAGCAAAAAACTTTCATGTGAAAGGTCACATAATTGATTATGCATAATTATTCGTGGGCTTTCCAAGAAATAAACGTTTTATCTCATTCACAATTAAAATTTCATTTATAACTTGGACACAATTAAAATGCTTGTTGAAAACATCAATACATAACTTTCTCAGACAATAAAAAAATAATGAAGTTTGGAAACTTCAGAATATCGTTGCCAGTATCATCTGGAAAGCTAATCATGTAAGTTTATTATTCCCTGTGGCATCACATCATACTGTTAAGTTCTGCAGCTACATATATGTGAAAGAAAATTAGCCTGAAACTTGTATATTTGTTACATGTAAAATAACCATTTTGTTAGTTATTTGCTGGTTGTTTCCAATGTCAACCAGGCTGATATTGATCTAGTCATTTTGTAAAGGTGTGATTTCTTCATACTAGCAGGTTAAGAGTAACAATATTGTTAGAAGTTCTGTCTGAGTCATAGGTGAATGTGTAGGTAACACAAGAGACTGGTGAATGACTCATTAAAAACTGAAGAGCAGTAATATTCCATCAGCAATGTGTATGTTACTCACCAGTTGTTGGGTTTTGATAATTGACTTGACTCTTAACACATTCAAGTAAATCCACACAAAAAAACTTGAATGTATGTATGTAATAATTGTATAATTGTAATTGTATAATGTTTTTACAGTTCCAAGATTTAAAATTTTACTTACCATCTTCATCATCATTATATATAAATAAGCCCTGCAATCACATTATTGAAGTAAGATGTCTGTCAGAGACAGCTTTACTTCAAACTTTTCTATGTCATTGTGGTAGTCGCAGATTGTAACTTCTGTGACTGCTAAGCCTGTCATTGCATGGGTTCGAGCCCCACTCAGGGAGAAGGACTTAATATGGGAATGTCTTCCAACTGATCTGTAGTCATTAGTCTGGTGTCTTACTCCTCGCAAGTTGCTGGATGTTGCTGTAATTGCTGCAATCTATTTCAAAACAAAATCATCAACTTCTCCGTCATCACCAAAGGCAGTGTTATCACTTGAATCATTGAAATATTAACAATAGCAGTCTTTATTGCACACTTCCTTATCTAATTTTGCAATGGTGACAATGATAAATGATCATATTTTTGCTTTTTTTCATTTTTATTTATATTTTATTTTTATGCTTATAAAGGGGAGGAACCTGCTGAGGACTGAATGATGTTTTCTGGTTTAATTTTACCACTATTATCATCATCTTTATATTAAGCACCCATTTATTCAGACAGTTTCTTTAAATAATATTGATGATACAAATTTTATCCATCTCCAGATAACTGAAATACTGGTGCGATGATAAACCCAATAAACACATTTAATGTTTGGTATTTTTTTCTTTTTGTATTCAGTTTCAGCTACTTTAACTCCTAATAAAAGCAAGTTACATTGCCTTCTAAATGTTTTTAGAGGATGCACTTGGTGATATATTTTTTTTAAATTCAATTTCTTGGTATTGATAATTCTTTTTCAGTAATATATCCTAATTTTTGTTCCCATCTTCAGCTGCAGCTTAATAGAATCCGTCAGAAGCTTGCCAAGACCAAGGACCAGGGAACGAAGCAGCGCTCCAGCCCAATTCCAGCCAATCACAATGCGCTGCTACAGACTGCCCCAGCAGTGTTAATGCGTTCCTCAGCGATAAACATCCCAATAACAAAGTCCATGCTCAAAATCCCCAGAAATCAACGAAGCTCTGTCGAGGGATTGAGCGTAGTAAGTAATACTCAAGAGATTAGTTAAATTTTTTATTTAACCTGTGTAGCAGAAGCAAGCAGCTGAAAATAATAATGTGAAAAAGTAGAAAGTGATGCAGATCTGTCAAGGAATTGCTTAACATAATTAACATTTAATTTTGTGACTTGTAATTTATCACAGTTCTAATTGGGTGGGTATGAGTCCCATGAAATACAAAAACTTTCATTTGGACTACCTGCTGCACATCAGTGGTTTGACTCAGACACGTGCCATATCAGATCTGGTAGCGCAGTTGGTAGAGCATCAGCTGCAGGTACAGAAGGTTTTGATCCTAGACCATGCCATGCTAAAGTTGTTAAAATTAGTAGTGGTATAGCTCCTTGGCAAATATTCAAGCAAATATGAGGATATCTCCATAACTGATCAACCCATTATGAGGACTGGTATCAAGCCATGCGTTCATGGCATGCTATACACATTGAAGGCAGCACTTTATCTTCTCCAAGTGAACACCATCGACGAATAACTGAAATACTGTTGGTGGAACAATTAACCAAACAAACTTATTCCTTCACAAATTTAGGTTGGCCTTAACTTAGCCATATTTTAAATAGTGGAGAATTGGCAGCTGACTGTTTACAATTCAAAGTATTTAGTGCTAGGTCTTAAACCATTTGTAACCTATGAAGCCTTTATGTAGCTATAAGCAAATAACTCAAGTTAATAACAGGTTGTTTACAAATACAGTCACATAAGAGGTAAGTTGACTGTGCTGACCACACCTAGAAAAACAGAAATAAAGGGGGTAGAGATGTTTGTGTCAGGGTGCTATGTCTTAACCTGCTAAGCAGCATTGACCAGGCTAAGGCTTATGGTATATACATGTATTAAGATCAGCATTCTGTGCTGATAAGTCTTGAGCAGTATGTCAGGGGGATGCTTGCATTTCGTTGTGTGCGGGTTTGTTTGCAAAAACTTAGAATTTGCATTGCTTATTTATGAAATTTGGCATGAAAAGGATTATTGAAATACCTTCATCCTCCATTCTTGAGTGTGACCATGAGTTTTACTGGCTGTACAAGTGGTTTTGTTCCCTGTGTGTACACAATCTTCCCACTTTGCCAGTTTATCCCGTATCATGCTGCATTTATAATGACCAATGCCTAGTTCATAGTTACTTTTAAATTTCATGCATAAGTAGCAAGCACTACTGATAAAATTAAACAGCAAGTAGTGTAGATCCTGATCAGACAGCTCCCAGCATAAGTTTGATTGAGATGCACTTAGCAGCTTAAGAGTTACATGATACACATTGCTGTTAACTTGTGTTCAGTGGGGGTGGGGGGCAAAAACAGTTCTTTTACACTCATTGTGGTTTGAACTTAGAAGTTGCAACAACACCTCTAACTTACTGGCAACAAGCAACTAACAAGTTTTTAATAGCATATTTTCAATCTCAAGGTATTTCTACATTAATATAAATTTTTCTATCAAATTATTTCAGGATGAAAGACAGCATATTTTCAGATTAATAATTTGGTATTCAAGTCAGCATTGTTTCAGTGGGTGTTATTTCAGGATGACAGCATATTTTCAGATTCATAATTTAGTATTCTTTTAGTGGGGGTTAGGGAAAGGTACCCATGTTAAAAGGGTAAAAGTTGCAAACTTTCACAGTGTTGGCTTGAGTCCCCGTCCGGGCAACGGACATGATGGGAGAAGATCTTCCAGCTGACCTTTGTTGGTGATTATACCTTGGCATACATGTGCATCTTGCAGTGATATTTTTAGATGTGCGATTTGCGATTTTTGCGCATTTTTTTCAAGAGAAACAAATAATTTTAATACATCTGAGCTTAAAAAAAGCAATCAATAAACTAGGAATCATAACATCCGAAAAATTTCATATGGATGCATAATACATCGTCTTTGAGCAATTGTCTGGAACACCACCACATCAGGAGCATTGTTCACGCACACTTGTTTCCCGTTTATATTGGCAGTGCAATATGATGCCGGTAACCAGATCGATTTCCAGTCATTTCTGTTTTCATTTTTGATATGCTAATGTCATGCCTCCTTAAAAGAAACTTTGTCCGTCGTCTGATCAGCGACTTATTACCGTTTTTGGAAAGGATTTGACCGGCAAAACTATCACAAACGAAAATAAGATATGATTTTTTTGTACAATGAATGTACATTGTTACTTGTTTTTATGCGCAAAAATAAAACTTTTGTCAAAGATTACTATAAAATCTCATTAATTTTTAAAAAATCTCATTGTTTTCAGATATGTGCACTTTTTTATCTCATACTTTTCAAATGAAAAAATATCGCTGATCTTGTGGTCTCCATCCAACAAAGTAACTGGACTTGGCTAAGATGACTGAAAAAAGATACAGTAGTGTCAACATATCTCAATACCAGCAAAGCATATTTGTCTTTGCTACACTTGAAATGAACACACAGAAGTGTGATTTTTTTTTAAAGATTTAACTCCCTAATTTTATCAAAATTTATTGGATGCGCCATGAAAAGATTGCACATAATTCAGTTAATTTTATAATAAGAACAGTATAGCTCCCTTACTTTAAACTAAGATAAAATGGTAGTTTTTTATCAAATATACTAGTATCAGGATAATGTGACTGAATATCAGGTGAAGGCAGCATTATCTCTGGTATATCTCCTCTATTTGGTTGTTGGTGAGAATTTATCTCAACAGAATGCTGCCTAATATAATAATTTATATAATAATTACTATACCTGATATTACATGAGCTAGTGACATTTTTTTTTCAATTCTAATTCTTGCTAAATCAACAGCCTAATCCCAAATTTTGCAGACTTATTTATATGCTTGCTAAATCTTGTGCCAGGGCAATCTGCCTCAAAGGTAGCAAGGTGAAAGGTTGATTAAAATTTTATGGACTGCTTGTTTTAGTAACAGAAAGCAGTCAAACCCTTGCTTTGTCAGTGGAGATATGGTTTATCCTAGCTCATAGATTATCATGCATTGGGACGGCCACTAAATTAGGGGCCAGATAAAAACCTGGGAAAATGGTGATAACATACATTTTATGGGGACTCTACAATAAGGAATTTACTAAAGGTGGCCCAACCTGTAGATGATTTTCAGCGGATTTAACAAAAAAAGAAAAAATGTTTTAAATTGAAAAAAAAAGGTGATGGAGCAAAATTTAACTTTTTTAACTGATTGGTCAAGATATATAATTGACTGAAGTTCTGACCAATCAGGTGGTTTAAAACATTTGTCATTCTCAGTATCAAATCTTATTAGCATTCATTTCAGATACAGTTATTCCATTAAGTCTAACTAGATAATTGTTTGACTGCTAACCTTCAAAGAACACTTGATTAGGCCTAACAAATGGTGCAGATACAGATAATCCAGCTTTCACAGAATCTGCACTATTTGCTGCAATCTAGACTCATGTCTCTGTAATTAAGTAGTTAACAGGTAACTAATTACTTGCAATTAACAACCTATGTTGCAAAAACTTTTGGTAGCTTCTTCAATATAAATTAACCCATTAAATTGCTAATTTTAAATTAGCAAATTCTGTTTTTCAATAAAGATGTAAATTTATAAGACTGATGAATTTAGAACTGCTTAATCATGAAAAGAAATTAAGTGGTAAAATATTGTTTCTGTCAATGTCACTTAATCAGATCTCATTAAATCTTTTGTAAAGAATAATCAAGATCTAAATAAAAAAAATTGTTAGACATTTTGGACATCGGTGAATAGTCTAAATCTAATAATCAAGTTAATCTAATAATCAAGTATCAAAATCACAGGTTACTACTGATATTAAATCCTTTCAACTTTGAACAAAATAAACTATGAAACAGGTTATTTAAAATGTTTTCTGCTCATAAACTGGATATCAAGAAAACCACCATGAAGTAGGAAATGTGACAACATGTGCTTAAACAACTACTTATAAAATAATTGGGTCATGACTCAGGGACCTGATCCTCATGTTGTAAAATTTTAATTATTTGTCCGATATCTTTATCAATTATCTGATTGGTCAGTTATAACTTTTAGTGAATTTTTTACCAATGAAATGCTCGAGAATAAAGGTTTGAAAATTTGCATAACCTCGACTCCTGTTGTCGGGATAACATGACTAGGTGTAGTAACATGTCAAGTTTTCTCCATATGCTATCACAGTGAAGGCAGCACTAAGTCTACTTTAAGTGAAAAACAGCTGACTGAAAGGTAGATAGTTGAACAAAACCATCACAAAATAATATCACTGGACCTGGTAGCGCAATCGGTTAGAGTCGCTGTCTTGAAACTCCTCAGCCAGTGTGGATTCGAGTCACGGTCTAGGTGAGAATTTTCACGTGTGGAGGTTTTCGAGCTAACCTGTTTACAAGTGGTTCTACCCAGACTCCAGGTACGGGAGGCTCCGGGTTCGATCCCGGGCCGCAACATACCAAAGTCGTTAAAAATGGTAGTGGTATAGCTCCCTTGCTAACGCTCAAGCAAATATAAGGGTAGTCCCACGACTGGTAGGCCCGTTGTCAAGATAATGTGACTGGGTGTGGTATCATGCCAGGTGTTCACAGCATGCTATACACAGTGAAGGCAGCACTATATCTGCTTCAAGTGGACACCATCTCCAGATAACTGAAATACTGTTGGTGGGACGATAAACCCAATAAACAAACTACCCAGACATAAGTCTAAAACCTCCACCAATAATTAGCTGGACATTGCCAATATGACCTTATTTGTGTCAGTGGGATGTAACAAAAAACAAAGAAATAAAGCTAGAGTTGTAATATATGTCCATAACTCTCAGCCTTCTAAACCGATTTGATCAAACTAAGGCAAATAGCATAGAACCAGAGCAGAAGTTGTCTGATCAGGATCAGCCCTGTTTGCTAGCCATGTGTTCTGTTTCCTTTACATCATGTAGTTGTTTGAAAATAATCTTGTTTTTGCATTGGTTATCAGTAAATGTTGCATGTGAAAGGGGTTCAAAAAATAGAAGAAAACTTTGGCAGGTCAGTAGTTTTTCTGATACTAATGAAATGCAGACTCACGAGTTTCCTGTAACAATCATGTCTTTATATAAATGGGTTCACTAATAGGCATTGAATTACAACTATAGTGTAACTGCTAACTGTAAATTTATTGGGCCTTTTCAGAATGTGTAGATTTTGACCAGCCAGCTCTCAGCAGGATCTGCTTTTTTTTATTTTGCAGCAGGCCATTTTGCAATAATTCAAGTAAACTTTGCATGTAGTTGTAGGCAAATGACTAAGAAATGGTAGGGTTTATTACTAAAAGTGAAAGCTAAAGCACTTGTCATGCTACAGTTTTGATAACAACTAATAAATCCTTGGTGATCTGCTCGCATCTTTAGGTACCCTATGGTAAGATAACATTTATTTTAAGTCTGCAAAATAGCAACAAATAACATAAGCCCTAAATAAGCTTTTACAACCGACTACTATCTGCTCTCCAGTCTTCTGGATTGGACATTTTCTTTATGGCCTCATACTGTTTGTCTTAGGCATTGGTAATGTACAGCAGAGCCCAGTCTTCTAGTAGTGCATGCCAAGACTTCTAGGAAAGGCCTCTGGGTTTTTGACATGACTATGACCCAGATATAGTGAATTCAAGTAATCAGGTTTCTTTCTCACAATATTGCCATATCATCTTATTAAATATTGTAGATCCTGATTAGACAGTTTCCAGCAGTTTGACAAAACTAGATCACTTGGTTCTTAGCAGGCTATAAGTTGAACAGGAACCTGTAGCAATCACTGTTTCTTTTCGTCAGATGTTCATACATATGTCGTCCAGTTATGACCAGCACATGCCGGACAAGTGGTAGTGTTCTTTGACACTTACTTTGCTCAAGTTCTTCTTTGTTCTAGGGAAAATATTCACCAACCTCTCATATTCTTAAGTAATAATTGCCCAAGTCATGGACTTCAAAACAAAATGTCATGAAAGTAGTCGCCGATTTGTGACTCCTCTGACCACATAGCCTCCCAACGTGTAGGTTCGAGTCCTGTTTGGGGTGAAGGACTTGACTTAATGTGAGACGGTCTTTTAGCTCACTTGCAGTAAGGTTCTTCCCAGAGGTGTATGGGGTCTTCCTCTACCAGAAAACTGGAATATAATGATCATAAATGGTCACTGCAGTGTTTTTCAAAAAACAAACTTAAGAAATTGCAAAAGTCATGGATTCAGAACAAAATATTATGACTGACAGTTTGCTTGATGTTGTAAAGTGTGCATGATTTCTGAAAGTTTGTTTGATGTCTGATAATATGCAGGATGTCTGAAATTAGGTATGTTGGCTGAAATCGTCATGTTGAATCGTCATGTTGATTTAATTGAACATCTCATGTGGGAAACTTAAATTTAAACAATTAAGAAAGACTTTCTTATGTAAGTACAGTTTCTAGATATGTCTAAGATATACATATTCTTTTGTAGTTGAAAAGGAAAATAAAACAAACTTTGCATGTTTACAGTTACATTCTTATCTACTGAATATGTATGACTCATTCTAAATTCTTAAGTTATTTGCCAATGACTGATGTACATTCAGAGGTTACTTGACATTGTTAGGGAACACAACAAATAATCCAGTTCCTATAAGATGGCTTAATGTGGGAGCTCTCGGATTTGGATCTACAATATTTACTTAACTAAGATTGATTCATGCTCTGCCAGATATAAGTTCAACAGAGTATGAGCAGGGTTTTGGAGTGGAGGCCTTGCATAGTGGTTGCAGAGTAAAGTCGCCGACTTGTTAGTGCTCTTGCTGCTCGCCAAACACCGCGTGGATTCGAGTCTCATTTGGCAAAAGTCTTAATGTTCGAAGGTCTTCTAGCTTGCCTGTTGTGGGCTAGTGGTTAGACCTAGACATTTGTTTTGGGTCTTGCTGCACCAAAGTAGCTATAATGACCATAATGGGTCGTAGTGATGTATCTCAAAAAAAAAATATCATTAGAGCCTTATTTGTATGATTGCCTTTTAAACTGCCAAATTACAAAAACTTAGGCATAGACAATCGAGACAGACCCAGATCAGCCACTACTTATTGTTTAGATTGTCAACATACAACATTAGTTTGTAATGTATGACTTCTCAGTCCCTTATTGGATGGATTTTAGACCAGACTGAGGCAAGAACTGTTATGTGGGGAGGTCTTCTAGCTAACCTGCGGTGCATATGTAAGACACTTGTCTGGGGTCTTCCTGTATCAAATATTATTGGAATGTGATCATTATTATGTTGCTGAAATGTCTTTTACAAACAAAACTTCTAATATTATGGTTATCCATTTCAGGAAATAGAAAAACTCTGGCTGAAGGCAGATGATGATATAGAGAGAGTAAGTATTTGTGTACCAATATCTATGTTATTTCTCTATTTGGAAGAGATCACAAATAAAAAAATTCACAAAGCAAAGCTACACATCACAATGTAAACAGTAAAGCAACATGTTTCAAGGCAAACAACATGTCACAAAGCTAAGCATCATGTCTCAAAGGAACTCATCTAAAAGCTACACATCACAAAGCGAAGCAACACATAACATAGCAAAACAACACATCACAAAGCAAAGAAAGATGTTTCAATGTAAAGCAACATTCACAAAGCAAAACAACACACCAAAAAGTAAAGCAACATGTTTCAAAGTAAAGCAACATGTCTTAAGACAAGTCATCTCAAAGCAACGTGTCACAAAGCAAAGCAACATAACATGAGGTTTTTCCTCCTTTTCTTTGTTTCTCTTTCTTACTCTATTATTAATACTACTTAATAGAGTACTTGAACTGCAGCACATGTAACCTAGAATGTATGACTGCACAAAGCATTACCTCAAGCTACCTTTATGAAGGTTGCAGGAGCATAACCACTGTGTGCAATCGTCACCTGTTGATAAGTTAGTTGACAGAATTCTCATAAGAAGCCTAATTTTTCATTACCTGTGGACAGCCTAGCGTCATATATCCACATGTGACAATCATACACAGTGATAACAGAAGAACTTGCTACTTGCTCACAGTGCAGAATCATTAAAAATCATACTTAACAGTTGTGTTATCATAAATCGAGTATTCTCTGCGGTGTAGGGATCAGTCCTAAAAAAATTTATCTAACAAAGGTATCTTGCTTTCAGTGGGATGGAATTGACTGAGAAACTTATAAATTAACTATCAAGACTTTATTTAAGAAAAACTATTCGTAAAGAAATGCTGAATAGGATAAATATCAGAAAAAAAGGGTTACAGGCATTAACTTCCTCAATTTCAAGAGTCGAGATTTTTAGGCCATTGAATCAACACTGAATGCACCACTCCTACTGTAACTGCTGTATTAGATTGTAAAATAAGATACTTCTGTGGACATAGTTGAGATATTAGTATGCAATTTTATTCAGTCACACTAAAGGGTTACACAAATTTGTCTTTGAATCGAAATCTTCCCACGATAAATATTAAGTGTGTGCCTTTGTTCAGTGCAGCAATATTGACAGCAATATTTTTAGTCATACAACATCATCACTGCTTTCCACGGACAAAAATATTTTCACATTCAATAACAGCAGCAGGCTTTCATTAAGAAGAATATGTCTATTGAAGGAATAAGCATGTAAGGAGTTGGCATTGATTACAGATGACTTAGTCTTAAGGTACAAAAAAACAATCACATTGAACCTAGCATGCTAAGAGTATCCATCCTAGCATTAGAAAATAAAAAATCACAATGCTTATCGTAAAAGCAATGCTGGCCTTATAAAAAAAATCACATTGCTAAAAGTAATCCATGCTATCCTAATGAAATAAAAAATAACATTGACCTGACCTGGTAGCGAAATCGGTAAGGTGTCGACTCCAGGTATGGGAGGCCCCTGGTTCGATCCCGGGCGGCGACATACCAAAGTCGTAAAAAATGGTAGTGACATAGCTCCCTTGCTAATGCTCAAGCAAATATAAGGGTAGTTCCACGACTGGTTGGCCCAGTGTAAGGATAATGTTACTGGGTGTGGTATCATGCCAGGTGTTAATGGCATGCTATACACACTGAATGCAGCACTTTATCTTCTTCAAGTGGACACCGTCTCCATATAACTGAAATACTGTTGGTGGGACGATAAGCCCAATAAACAAACAAAAATAACATTGAGTGTAAAAGCCATACTAAGTAAAGTAATATAAATTCAGCGTGAACTTTGTTGTCTGTCATGTGTTACATTCATATGAAAATAAACATAAGTTGAAATATAAAGGATAATAACCTATTTTTTAAAGGGGGCAGGGGTGATCTCACATGCAATTTCTATAGGCAGTAACACCAAATAACAGTATTTTTTATAGAACTTCTACTTTATATACAGCTGTGGCAAAGTGAGGTCAAGATCTTATTATGATTCATATCTTGAGTGCTCCAACACACAAATAACAGGAAGAAAATGTAGGGCTCCGTTCTGTAAATGTAAATTTTCACCTTGTGTTCACCACGTGTCCTTTGATCTGGTAGACTGTTAGCCCCCATTTCATTATACATGTTTGCTTATAAGGCTATCTTTATTGATACAGACACTATGAAACAGCATGTAATTGAATACATGTCAAGGTTGTTTCAGCATTTTCTGTATAAACCATTAAGGTACTCAATAGAGGAATAGGTTGATACATTGGCTACATTGTGACAAACAAACAATGAATTTGATGGGTTTTTTATTAGAAAAAAAGTGTTTTTTCAGTGTTTGTAGGGGTGTAATCATTGTTACAGATTTCTGTGAAAAATTTATTGTTGTATTATGAGGTTCTGTGTAATTCAAAACCTATGTTCTGAATTAAAATTGTATTTATTTTCCATAAGTGAATAGTGTGACAATTTTTTCTTAGCTAAGAAAACACCCGATTTTGTTTGTTTAAAAGCAGCTGATTTATACAGGTAATTTAGTGGAACAGTGAGGCCCACTTCAGTCAAAACTCCCCCTAAAAAAACTGAACTGAACACTTTTTTTTCCAGATTGTTGCCATTGGTAACTAATGAAATTACTGATATGCTGAATGTGAAGGTGGTATCTGACTACATCAAATACGTGTAACAATATGGGATGAGGAATTTGGGCATAATTTTTTTTAACTTATGTCTTAATATAGAAGATTTTTAACACTACTCAAACGCTAGACATTACAAAATATGAAATAAATGTTCTTTCTAAATCCATAAAAAGATAGATGGAGTGATACGGAATTCTTCTAAAAATAGATATCAATGCAGAGTGGATTACACGGATGTTGATATAATCGAAAGTAAGCAGTCACATGGTTTTCTTAGTTTAAAAATAGCTAACCATGCTGCGTGGCAGAGGTAGGAAATAGAGGATCTGACAAAAGTTGTCATTTAATGCAAACATTTATTACACAAGTTCAGGAAAAGTAATATGGTGAGCTTACTATCACTTTGTATGAATGATTTTTATAAATATTTGAATTAAATGACAACTAGTGTCAGATTCATTTTATCACATGACTTTGGTTGCCAATATACTATGTACGAAATTTTAAAAGCAATACTAGGTGAAATATGAGGTATAAGACAATCTGTATAATGATAACATCAATCAAAAAGCTGTATTACATTAGTGTAATAAGCAAAATATGTAATGTATGCTCTAAATAGAAAACAAGGGGGAATCATGTGATAAATACATGTTTGTATTGATGGGGTGTTATGCTTCTAATTTCACATTAATAAAGGGCATCAATAAACAGCATTTGGCAGGATTTTTTATGTTTGGTCCAAACTGTTGGATACCACCCTTATTTCTTTGACCATGGGCTTACTGTCTTTAAGAAAGTGTAGTTACTGCACATTGCTCTAGGTATTTATTAGCTGAATACTGGTTCTACCCAGGAAGAATGCAGTTGAGAGGGATTAATATTCAAGTTAAAAGAACTTCTAATAAATAAACCAGTGAACCAATAACTTTCTTATTTGACCTTAAACAAATACATATGATAATATATACAATATAATATATATATATATATATATATATATATATATATATATATATATATATATATATATATATATATATATATCTTTATTGTTCATCCTGTATATAGTATATATACCCTAGTGGTATCAGAGAAGATTTCCCTGCTTTCATATCCAACCTCTAAGATACCTGAATTGCCAAATACTCAGTAATTGCTGTTAGATCAGAATTACTGCCACTTGTAAAACACACACTTGTGCCAGACTGTAAACCCTCAACATGCTGTACTTGTTAGTAACCCATACTTCAGTTTTAGTTTGTAGCTAGTGGATCTTAACATATTGCTCAAGACATTGTTGCAGATAGTGCAAGTTCTTTTCATACAGCTTCCAACTGGGCTGGCTGATCTGGATCTACACTATTTGCCTAAGCCTGATCCATAGGTGCTTAGAAATCTAAAAGTTGAACTGATCTGTAAAGAGTTAACACCCTGATCTTGCTCTAATTACAAGCTCCCACATCTAATTATGAAATAGTAACGTGTAAGAGATACAGCAACTGATAGTGCAGACCCGGACCAGGATCTACACTTATTGTCAAGGCTTTGACCCATCTAAGCAGGTTGAGAGGAATTTGTTTTTGTCCTTTATCAGTAGAAGATGAAGATCAGCATTTCCTGTTTATGATGCTGAGAGTTTTCCATGAAAACTGCACCATCTGGTATAGATAAGTGATCTGGGAAGAAAATCTTGCAAGTCTGATGCCCCCACCTTAACATTTGTCATGTGCAATGATGACAGGTCTGGCTTTATTCATCTTATTCATTCATAATGTAACTCTTAACCTGGCAAGTATTTATTAATAGAACTAATAGGGAAATATTGTATATCCTGACCTGCCAGCTAATAGTAACTCTTGTCAAATCAGGACGTAAACTATTTGCTGCTGAGTTCTTAAGCATGTTTTCTTGTTGATGGAAGAAGATGACCAAGGATAAGTAATGATTATAAGGAAATAAGCAGGCATAGTGATAAGTATTTAATCCATAAGTTAATTTTGTTTTTAAATTTCATAATTTCTTTTTAATTCAATAAAAATAGTTGGTTCAGGTCATTGACACACAACATCTGGGCCCCTGACTACATGGAGTTAAATCACAGTTGGAGTGATAACGTAAGATAAGAAGCCCACCTTAATTGCCACGTTGGTTCTACTGAGATTTTTCATGGTATATTGAAGAAAATGTTTCTTGAGGACCTGTTTTTTTATTATGCTAGAGTTATCAAACCTTTTTTTAAATTATGGCTATACCTTACAATTATATGTGCATAAAATTTGATAAGAGTAATGCAGGTTTTTTTTTTATGACTAACAGCCATAATAAAGCATAGATTGATAAAACACTTCAATTTCTTGGCACCGAGCAGGAAGCAAACCTGGGCTTATGAAGTGCCTTTAACATTTTTATTCTTCTAAGAATCATCACTTATGCTGACGTAAAGCCATTTTGTCATATTCACGTCGATTTCTAATACTTAAGGTTTAGCCAAGACAATCTACCTTCTCATGACTGACAGCTGTAATATAGCCTAAAAAACTCTTCACCAAGCAAGAATCAAACCTGTGCTAGTTTAGTAAATAGCCATTACAGTAACTGCTGATCTAACAAGTTGGCTGTATGATGCATTTATAATGAATTATTAACATATACAGAAGCACAAGTTTTGCCTAAGCAGCCTATAGCAGTGATAATAAAATCTAATAGAAGTTTTCATTACCTCTTAAGCTATAAGCAAATAGTATGTAACTAGATCAGCTAGTTCTGCTGAAAGCTGTCTGGGCCCAAGGAGAGCTCGAGTCTTAGACCCAACCTCAGGCATCTCATTGGTCAGATTTTAACATTGAATCCAAATTCTGACCAATCATTGGCTTAAGAATGATCTTTAACTCGAGCTCAAAGCTTTATAACCTTGGGTCCTAATGAAGCTCTTGTTTTTTTAGACAAGTCAATGGCAGTATAATTAGTTACCATTGCTTGTATTGTTGGCAAGTAACTGAGAATTTATTATGGGTTGTTAACAAATGTAGCAGATTGCAGTTAAAGAGAAAATATACTTTCATCCAGGCTGACTGTCTGTGTTTATGCATTGACTGGTTAACCCCTTTTGATATCCCAGTAATCAAATAACTTAGATCCAGATCAGCCAGTTTTTGCTGTGTGATCAGGATATGCACCTTTTGCTTCAGAGTTACCATCAGTATGACTTGATAGCTTTTTATGTTATTTTTGGCAAAGGTCTAAATTGTTGTGCTGTTTATGAGCAAATGTAGCATGATAAGGATTATTTATGAAGGCCAGGTTCACCACTAAGGTAGATGTGTTTGTTTTGGATTAACGCCATTGATAAAGTGATCTTTTGAGAGCTACCTTCCAATACAAGGGTCTCTTGAACATTCATTGATTATTGTGACAGGAAATTAAATAACTTTCTAGACTTGTGTACTGGTACAATTCAGGTACAGGTAACCTGAAGAAGCAATTGGTAAAAGTAATTAATATTCCTGAGTAGACCTGCTGATGTAGTCCTGTTCTGTTTAGCTCCGCTATGCTAAGAAAAAAAATGGATATATTGTCATGACCCTTTCATCGTAGTCTGTGTTCGTGTCCATGCGGTTAATCTGTTTGTTTCTAAATATCGAAAATGAAGTCCATTATTTTCTAAATAAAAAGAAAGAGTAAAAAAACATTTGCTTCAAACTTCAATTGGACAGGTAATCCTGAAATTAAATCTAGGCACAGTTATGTCCCTTTTTCAATTTTAGAATTTTCTCTGTCAGTTTAGTTTGTGTAAAGGTTAGGAACAGCTTTCATTTTACTATTTTGCACAGTTAAACATATCACACACTGGACCTGGTAGCGCAAACGGTAAAGCGTCGGCTCCAGGTACGGGAGGCCCCGGTTTCGATCCTGGGCCGCGACATGCCAAAGTCGTTAAAAATGGTAGTGGCATAGCTCCCTTGCTCAAGCAAATATAAGGGTAGTTCCACGACTGGTTGGCCCGGTGTCAGGATAATGTGACTGGGTCTGGTATCATGCCAGGTGTTCACGGCATGCTATACACAGTGAAGGCAGCACTATATCTGCTTCAAGTGGACACTGTCTCCAGATAACTGAAATACTGTTGGTTGGACGATAAACCCAATAAATAAATAAACATATCACATGATGTTAAATGATTCCACTTTCAAAAACCATTGATCATTACTTTTTGGTTTGATATTGAATACATTGCACTGGCACAATTATAGTCATAATAGAAACATCCATTTAATATTAGTGGAGGAAGACCCCAGACAAATGGCTGGGTAGAACCACAGGAACAACAAAAGTAAGCCAGGAGACCTCCCCTTAGAAAAGCTCCATGCCCCAACCAGGTCTCGGAACCCCTGCAGTGAGGGGCAAAGAAATTACCAGTCACGGATTCTAACTGCTTGACTAAAGACATCCCAGTACCAGACCTGGTAGCACAATTGATAGAGAGTTAGCTCCAGGTACAAGAGCACATGGGTTCAAATCCAGGGTGAAACATACTGAAAAATAGTAGTGGTGCACCTCTGTTGCTAACACTCAAGCAATTATAAGGGTGGTTCCATGACTGGTCAGCCTGGTTTCAGGATAATATGACTGGGTATGGTATCATGCCAGGTGTTAAGGGCATGCTATACACAGTGAAGGCAGAACTATATCTGCTTTCATTGGACACCACTCCAAATAACGAAAGGTCTGTTGGTGGATGATAAACCCAAAAAACAAACTTTTCATTATAAACATTGTTAATCAATATTTGCATCTTGCATGCAGCATAAATAATCACTCCTTTTCCTGTCGTTTTCTCACATGTCTCTTTCTTGTCTAGAATACTGTTAAAAACAAATGTCATAAACTGGAAACATGCTGTAAGTGACTCTGTAGATGCCATGCACTTGATAGATGTCTTCCATGTCTTAGTCTACAACATTGTACTTGGTTTGTTCTTGATGGACAGCAAGGTTTAGGAATGATTCACATGCACAGCTATGTGCCTGACATTTCGAGGAAAGGAGTCTTATGAACGAGACACTGAGATAATAGGAATAAATGTGATTATGTTACCGTGCATCCCATAATTCTCTTCCAGACTGAATATTGCTAGTCTTCAATAAAAATATCTGAATGAGATGATTCTTATGAGTGCTAGGTATAGATACATGTGAACTCTTCCACTTTTGGAGGGAGACTCCCACTTTTAATGTTCAAAATTATTTGAAAATGAGGGGTGTTTCACACATTTTCAGAAATCTCCCTACTTGGAAACAGATAATTCCCTTCTTTGATTATGTAAAATTAATAAATCTCCTACTTTGGCAATAGATAAAGTTCACATGTATTGGTATAAAGGTTTTGGAGAAGAAATAAAGGAGTTAGCAGTGACAGTACCCCTTTTATCTGGAGGTCTGCCATTGTAATCTTATGATTTTAATTCTTAGGTCTGCCGTTTTAATAATATGGTCTATTTCAATTCTTAGCCTGCTAAGCTTGACTTAATAAGTCTTAGGCAAATAGTGTTGATCCAGATCAGCCAGTTTAAGAGCTTTTTTACCAGGATCTACACTTTTTTATGGCTGATGTTCTATTTTTTCCTTTTTACCTATGCATGAAAAATAAGAATTAAGTTATTAATAGATATAGCAGAGTAAGGATTGAGACATTAATGAAGAAGCCATAGAGAGGACACATTGCTGGAGTTGAAATGTTCAAGGTCTAGAAAGGGAAATCTTACAAGTTATCATCATCTATTGACATGTTGAAGTCTTTAATGAGACAAAGCTATAAAACATATTTTATTACTGGTATTTATAAATATACATAATGTATTTTCCTTGAGAAGTTACATGCCACATCTTGCTTCAGTTAATTCCACATGGTTTTACACAGTGCAGGCAGCACTATATCTGCTTCAAGGGGACGTCAGCGGACATCGTCTTTAGATAATTGAAATACTGTTAGTGGGATGATAAACCCAACGACAAACAAACAAATGTAGTTTGTCAAAGTGAATATAGCTGCTGTGTTTTTCAAAATCACAAATTAAAGATCAGAAATCAACAGTATTGCTATTGCTGTTTGCTTCGCACTTGGCAGTCGAGCAAAGTATCAGCAAGGATTCAGGGAATTTAAGAAAAAATAAACAAAAATCTCTTAAATTAATTAGCAAAGCAAGCAAATATGACTATGGTGATGTGGAGATATTTAGCGGTGTGACAGGACTATATGACAAGAGTAAATGTTTCCCGTCAGAAGTCCATTTATTGTTGAGAGGGGGTGTATTATTTTGCAAATGTCGTCAGTCTGTCAGACCATCTGACTGTCGCTCATTAGACCACTTGGTTTCTGATTGATATGCATGAGTCCAGTGTTCAAGATTGCATTCTGAGTAGATGACCCCTATTTGTGTGTGTGGGGGTGGGGGTTGCTTGGGGCGCTGCAGTGATGCAAAGATAAAGGTAACAGCGACATTGAAAATGATTTTAGTGTTCCAGTTGATATCTAGAGAATGCATGAGCCCAAATTGGGGACATTGTTCTTGATGAGTAGATGACCTCACTTGGTTATGAAGTCAGTGAAGCAAAGGTCAAGGTCAGAGCATTCTTGAAAAAGGTTAAAAATTTTGGGTCAGTGGATGAAATCAATCAGGCAGCAAGGGGGCATTTATGTTTTACAAATATCTCTTGTCATAAATGTACATCTCCAAAATACAGTTTTAGTCCTCAGGTTGATGTCCAACCATAGATGATTGTGAATAGACACTTCATAACAACCAGTAGGTATAGATCTCCTCACAATAACAGATAGAGGGAACATCTTTGTTGCTGACTTTTCATTTATTTACAAACTGTTTGCTATTTCCCATTAAAATCATCTCAATTTGACAGTTTTGCTGAACACCTCGTTGTTAAGCTAAATTGAGAAATTGAAAGATATCTTGCTTCCCTGTAGTTACATATTCTCCTCTGATCAAAACCTTTGTCCGTATCCTCAGCCCAGACTAGAACAAGAACTATTGCTCTTGCTCCTTCAAATTGCAAGTGCATTCTAATTGTCTGCCACCGGCTCATTAGTGCTTCTGTCACTTGATTTCATTACTAATTAGTGTTTATTTTGTAATTAGTTGTTCAGTTGTGTTTATTTTTGTTTCATCATTGGAGAGTCAGACAAATGTGAAACCAAATGCCCTTGGTACACACAGTTGTGATTGTAGAGACTTGTAGTCCAAATTAGAGCTTCACAGTTTTTATTAACATTTACAATTTTTTCCCCAGTAGATAAATATTTTACTTGCACATATGACAATCTCCCATAGAATTGCATTGTCTGCATTGTTTTGATTTTGAAAAATATCACAATAACATGTTCAAAATTGTTTAGATTTTTGTTCTGTTTTGTTTTGTTATATCACCATACAGTTATGGTCATCTTGGTTCGTTTACTTATTACTGGTGGATGAAGATATTAGACATTTAACTGGGTGGGTCAGCTGGATAAGTACTGGTAGGTGAAGACACAAGACATTTAACTGGGTGGGTCAGCTGGACAATTACTGGTGGATGAAGACACTAGACATTTAACTGGGTGGGTCAGCTGGACAATTACTGGTGGATGAAGACACTAGACATTTAACTGGGTGGGTCAGCTGGATAATTATTGGAGGATGGAGACACAAGACATTTAAGTGGGTAGGACTGGTGGACAAAAACACTAGACATTTAACTGGGTGGGTCAGCTGGATAATTACTGGTGGACGAAGACACTAGACATTTAACTGGGTGGGTCAGCTGGACAATTACTGGTGGACGAAGACACTAGACATTTAACTGGGTGGGTCAGCTGGACAATTACTGGTGGATGAAGACACTAGACATTTAACTGGGTGGGTCAGCTGGATAATTACTGGTGGACGAAGACACAAGACATTTAACTGGGTGGGTCAGCTGGACAATTATTGGAGGATGGAGACACAAGACATTTAAGTGGGTAGGACTGGTGGACAAAAACACTAGACATTTAACTGGGTGGGTCAGCTGGATAATTACTGGTGGACAAAGACACTAGACATTTAACTGGGTGGGTCAGCTGGACAATTACTGGTGGACGAAGACACTAGACATTTAACTGGGTGGGTCAGCTGGACAATTACTGGTGGATGAAGACACTAGACATTTAACTGGGTGGATCAGCTGGATAATTACTGGTGGACGAAGACACAAGACATTTAACTCGGTGGGTCAGCTGGACAATTACTGGTGGACGAAGACAATAGACATTTAACTGGGTGGGTCAGCTGGACGATTACTGGTGGATGAAGACACTAGACATTTAACTGGGTGGATCAGCTGGACAATTACTGGTGGAAGAAAACACTAGACATTTAACTGGGTGGATCAGCTGGACAATTACTGGTGGAAGAAAACACTAGACATTTAACTGGGTGGATCAGCTGGACAATTATTAGAGGACAAAAACACTAGACATTTAACTGGGTGGGTCAGCTGGACAATTACTGGTGGACGAAGACACTAAACATTTAACTAGGTGGATCAGCTGGACATTTACTGGTGGACGAAGACACTAGACATTTAACTGGGTGGATCAGCTGGACAATTACTGGTGGAAGAAAACACCAGACATTTAACTGGGTGGATCAGCTGGACAATTATTGGAGGACAAAAACACTAGACATTTAACTGGGTGGATCAGCTGGACAATTACTGGTGGACAAAAACACTTGACATTTATTTGGGTGGGTCAGCTGGACAATTATTGGAGGATGGAGACACTAGACATTTAACTGGGTGGATCAGCTGGATAATTGCTGGTGGATTAAGACACTTAGACAGTTAACTCGTAGGGTCAGCTGGAAGACCTCTTCACATGAAGGTTTTTGCCCACACTCAATGTCATGCAATGAAAGGCTGAGGAGTTACAAAGTCAGTGACAATAATTGCTCTGCCATAGATGCTCCATTGATCATTTGTCAATAAACTACATAATCTACCACATGCAGGAAGCATTGCAGTGAATGAAAACATAATCATCAATACAGTGAAATTAAAGACAAAATGCATTTGCAGTATCTTTTGTTCAAGGACTACTTACATGAACATGTATAACAATCCATCGCCAATACAATACCCTTTTGTATTATTGTTAAGTAAGATATAGGTCTATGGTAACTTGTAGCCAGCTAAGGACAAATATATATAGGCGAAAGAAAACAGTGTATGTTATGATTAACCAGCTTTCACATGGAACTATCTCATTAATATTCTGCACTTTTTGTTGCAGAAACTCTAGTTATTAGTCTAGGCACCTTTGCATGTAGATGTAAGAAGTCTAAGAATTATAACTGTTCTTTTTTTGATACATTGCACCGTCAAAAATATGGCAGTGTCAATTATTGGTAAAGAAAGACCTCAGACAAATGTCTGGGTAGAACCACCATTGCATTGCAGGGCAGCTGGATTAGATCTCTTGACATGAAAGTTCTTGCCCCAACTGGGACTCAAACCCACGTGGTGAGGGACTAAGGTGTAACCAGTCAGTTACTATGAATTGAATGCTTTATAAACAAAGTGTTGATTATAGTCAGTATGTTCAAGCATCATTATTTAGTCAAATATAGGTATCTTATTGAGAATGAGGATGTTATATATCTCGATAGGCCACTTGTCCTTGATGGCGACTTACTGTTGTATCACTACTTAGAGAGATGAAGGATACGACCTTTCTTATTCTCTCAAGTGTTTCTCTTACCTTCTGAAGGTAGATTGACAAGGCTAAATCATATAGTGTAGATCCAGATCAAAAGGGAGTTGGGGTGGGGGGTGGGGGAGCTGTCTGATATAGATCTGCATTATTTACTGATAAGTCTGAATGGCTAATTCATTTAGTAGGTTGTTATCTACTTAGTGTTGTTATTATTATAAGCTTACATCTCGTAATTCATCGTGACATATACTGTATATATATGTAGCAAATGAAGGGTTGTCTAGCTTATTTGCTGACTCCACACTTTCCTTGTTGTCATTGTTCTGTCTGACCCCTCGGAAGTAACCTGTGGTTAGTTGTTGTATGTTTTATCATTTTGTTGCCACTGTCATCTGTCACATTGTTATTGTTAATTCTTCCTCCTCCTCCTTTCCCCACCCCCATCCCCTCCCCCCCAAAAAAACACCAACAACAAGAAACAAGTTGTGAAATTGTAGGAGGTAAAGAAAGGTTGTGTGTGTTTTTTAGGGTTCTGTTTATATGATTTTGTTACTTATATGTGTTTTTGTTTCTTTTTTTTCTTTTTTTAAAAAAACAAAACTTTTTTTTTAAATTAAACTGTCACTGCTTATTGTTGACATTACCTGTGTCAGCACAATCTATAAACATAAACAAAACACAAATTCTGATGGCTTAATGACTAAAGTATTTATAATTTACTATGGCTAAATATCTATTATAAAATGTTAAAGGAGGTATCAGACACTCTGGTCCAATTTTCTTTTTCTCATGTAACCAAATAAATCGTCACCTGAAATGATCCAGCAAAAGGCTATTTATTGGTGCCCTACATCCATAAAAAAAATGAAAGTACTACACCCAACTTGTCATTACAAAAATGTATTTCCTATTCGAGCCACGCTGCACAGTTAGCTATTTAAAAACAAAGAAAATCATGTGACCACTTACTTTGAGATCACGTTATAATTTTATGATCATCCGGGTAATTAGCTCTGAAATCAGTAAGCTGAAATCCCATAGTGCTTATTTATAGATTTGAAAAGATGGCACATTTTGAACAAGTTTATCACAATAAGTGCTGTAAAACATTTCAGGTAGCATTAAAAATTGTCTTTATTTAGATTAAAACATGAGTGTTTGCAGATATTATGCCAAATTTTCCCTAAACAGGGATTAGGTTATGTAAATTGTATTCAATATAGGAAAACTTGTACCAACTTTAATGGACATAGGACCTCAAACCACCTACATGAAACAACACGGCACACAAAACCAGCTATTTGTCAACACCAGATTGAAAAACCAAGGGAAAGCTCTCAAAGGATTATGGACAAATTACAAACTTTTGCTGAAAATGTAATGTTGTACACAAAGACAGTGGTCCTTTTTTTGTACGTTAGACACTTTACATGCAATAAATAAAGTTTTATTTGTAAAAATAAAATTTCTAAAATAAGCTATGAGTGAAGGATCATAGTATAGAGGTGACTGTAGTCTAGTGTTGTCACCATCTATATTATGGAATGTTTGAACCAGAGGATGCCTATGACCGGCAAGATGGCAAGAGGCCATTGTTTGAGAGAAAGGCTAAACTGATGATTCCTAGACAATGTCCTATAAAATAATGATAATGGTTGTAATGATGACAATGATGTTTTATCTATTATAATCTTTTTTATATTATCAGCCGATAGACAACATCCCAGATGGCCACAGAGCACCTGTGCCTGAGATGAGAACAAGTTCCACTCGGAGTATCGACACCCAGACACCCTCAGGCGTGCTAGATGGAGGTCGCAGCTCTGAGTCCCCAGGCAGGAGTCAGTCCATCAGTCCAGGCTGTCTTATGCACTACATATCCGGCCAGATGGACAACTCACCACGTCCATCCAGCTGTAATGATTCCTCGGGCAGCACACCTAGAGACAAGTCAGAAAATACAGGTGAGTAAATATTGCAAGTGCAATTCAATTGTTTTTCTTTCTTTAAATTGGTTGCCTATGTTCCCTTTCCACTGAGAATCATTGAAACCCGGCTTTGAAATCTATATTAAGCAGAAATTCCCACTTCATCTAAAAATAGATAAGAACATGATGAAGTCAGATTGTGTATTTTATGACCTCAACTATGTTACTATTGAAGTTGTGATAAAAAGTATTTTAACTAGAAGCAAGATTTGTACCTTTGGTCTGCTAATGATTCCCAAGATGAAGATTTGCTGTTGTTATATGTAAAAATGGCATTCAAAATACAAATAAATCATTGGATACTATATAATAATCATAAATAATAGACCAATTTACCATGTGTGTCTCGCAGGTGATCGGGACAGTGTATCCCCAGACAATTGTCTCAAGAAGACATCCAGTCCTAAGCCAAACAAAATAGTCAGAGAGCCTCCAGATGGATGTGAGAAGGTCAAAGTGTATGATGAAGATAGGTAAGCATTTAGTTACTAACATCAGCTACTGTTACAACAAAATACTTGTTAAATTGTCATATAGACCTACAAAATTACACATTAAGCAAAAAACAAAATCGATAACCTTTGTTAAAAAAAATTTACTTGTGTAGCACAATAAAACTGTGGGTTTCCTGGGGCTGAGCTTTTAGAGTCACTGATTTGTAACTCGTCAGTCCCTTACAGCATGAGTTCAAGTCCCGGTCAGAATTTTAATGTCCGGAGGACTTCCAGCTAACCTAGTTGTCCGATGGTTCTCCTCAGACATAAGTCTGGGGTCTTCCTCCACCAATAATTAGCTGGACATCATTAATATGACCATAATTGTGTTGGAGCATTAATATGACCATAATTGTGTTGGAGCATCAATATGACCATAACTGTGTTGGTGCATCACTATGACCATAATTGTGTTGGTGCATCACTAAGTCCATAATTGTGTTGGTGCATCACTATGACCATAATTGTGTTGGTGCATCACTAAGTCCATAATTGTGTTGGTGCATCACTATGACCATAATTGTGTTGGTGCATTAATGTGACCATCATTGTGTTGAGCAAACAATTTCGTCCAAACTAGAACATTTCTAATAAAAGCTGAAATTTCCATCACATAAAAGCCTAGCACAGATATGCACTGATGAACTCATTTTAACAAGTTATCAAATACTATACACTTTTCTGAATGGAATCCTTGTGGGTATTGACTTTTTATTGAAAACAAGGTTAAAGTTGTTTGTTCAAAACTCTTTGAGAATGAAGATTTCAAACACTGTTTTAAATGAGTTCCTTGTAAATATTTATATTGCTAGAAAAAAAGGGCCAAGAGGTTTTTTTGAAGTCATTAAGACTGAAAAAAAATGCAAACCTTGCTGCATTAATCTTCTTTTTTTTTCTCACCACATTAATTATTTTTTACCCCAAAGTGCATTTAAAAAAATGCAAAAACAAAAAATGATAATATTTAAAGGTATGTATATTTTAAGCTTTGTAACAAATTTGTAACGCCTTTTTAGCTAATCTTAGAGAATGTTGTATTTTAGGGCTCCTTCCAACATGTTCTTCCAACATGTAATCATTATTATTTGAACAATGTTTTCTGATTTATTTTAGAGGTATACCAGCCATCAAACCACCACTGATCTCCTCACCCCAAGGCAAGGGCAAAATCCTGATGCCCAGTATAAGTTCTGCCTTCCAACGCCCGGGCAACCCTCAGGGATCCAGGAGTAATCTCCCCACTTCTCATACCAGCACCATCATCGACTCATAGATGCCCTCCATAATTCCACAAAATTAAAAAAATTTAGGGGAGTGAGAATTAAATACAGAGAAAAAAATTTTTGTTAACTATTCTACAGTCAATATTGACTGAACCACAATCCTCATAAATAAGGTGAAATAATAGGGAAATTGAATGTGTAGCAATATTTCCCATCTCATACCACCTCCATCATCAAGTCTTAGATGATGCATGTCACCCAACAACATGACAGATCAATAACATTGTTGTGGAGCAATTCATTGGGAGATCAACAACTGTTTGGTGATCAACACAGCAGAGAGATGAAAATTCATATGTGGACCCTCAGTGACAATTGCTACCATGCTGAAAACGTGAAACACTTCCCACCGCCTTATAAACCACCTGTACTATTGACCACCCTTTTATCAATGAAAGCATAGATTTTCATTGCATGTTAAGAACGAATTCCATATCAAGATTCAAGGACCAAAGTTACGGATACTTGTTAAGTATGAATCGTTTAGAATTTGGTACTCTGAGTACGGGCTCTTTTTTCCCACTCTTCACAGTCCTAATTTGTGGCAAATTTACTGCCTACTAAAGAGCAAAATGAGTAAGAAATGAGTCTGTGGGTAGCATTCTTTGACTAACTAACATACCTTACTAATATCATTCAAGATCTTAACCGAGTAGTTAATTACATGTTAGGTGTCATGATTTTTATTTTTGGCTTATCTGAATGTCGTACACTTCAACATTGTCATATAAAAAAATCTCTGACAGGTTATGTGTTTTTTTGCACTTTGCTCTGTCATAATGTATATCTGAACTAAACATCTCTAGGTTTAGCTTGCATAGATTGTAGTTCTAAAATTTAGACTAACTTAACTTTGAGTGGAAACAAATATGAAAGCCAACAAACGATGTACCTAATCTCTTGGAGCACCCAGATTAATAGCTGAAAATTTAATCGAAAATGAAATTGATCATATTTTGCTTACAACGAAGTACATATAAAAGTATATAACTCAGATTCATCAATGACTAAAAGAAACAGGGAACAGAATTCTTTTTGGAAATAATAACTCTTGGCATAAGCTTAGAAAAAATGATCAAGAGAGAGGTAATATTTTTATATTAAGAATGTTGTTATAATTATTCATTATGGATGTAGATAGTTATTAAATTATTTTTGTATTTCCCCAATTTGTGCAACTAGTTAGCATGATTTAGTGTGTTACTATTGTTTATAAGAAAACCTGTTACCTGTTAAATGTATATATTTTATTATAAAAATGTTAAATTTATGATGTCTCAGATGGCAAATTATCAGTTTTGGCATAGAAAATTAATGGCATATCAAGGTTTTTTGAATAATAATAAACAAATTTAAACTTGATCTATCGATAATATATATTCTGTTTGTAGTTGTTGCAATATGCTGTACACAAAATCTTAAACACTTGGCCTAATAATTGTGAGACTTTGTGCAAATTTTAAGTGCTTTTGTGAATTACGTGATAAAATAAAGGTTCCCTTGATTTAATAAAAAAACAAAGCTTAATATAAAACATTCTCTTTATAGCTTTGATTACATATAATTGTAAAATAAGTAACTCAATACTAGAATATTCATTGTGGTTTTACCCTTCATGTTGTTTAAATGAGAACCAACAAAAAACAATTTGAATACCAAAGTCCATTCTGTTTCTTATTGACAAGAAAGATATTTAAACTTTTTTTTTTTAAAGAAGCATTTTTTTCTAGTAAGGAATGAACATTTTTACAAAAAATATGCCACATTTATAGTACTGGTAATATATGTCACTTGTGAAGCTTGTAACACCCATGTGAGTTGTCAAATATTTTATAATAATAGTGAAAAATGAAAACAAGGTTGTATCACTAGACATTGTATTTCTTAGATATAAAGGTTGTATATTGTACAGTTTCAAGAAAAAATCCCTATATTTTCAAACTATAAAAAAACATGGACTGTATCCAGTCATTATGTATGATTCCCTTCTTTTCACTCTAAATATTTTGCTTTCTCTCTTTCAATGTATTGGTGCATTTCTTTTTTTGTCTCTTCTTTCTTTTATTTGTTTTGCCATAAACAATTTATAAAGACTTATATATAAGACTTATATAAACATTTTCTTTTCATTTATACTTAATTTACCTTTTGAAAATCATTTTCATTATATAAAATAATGAAAGGTATTATTGTCTTAATGTATGTCTCTTTTAATCTTTTACTCTTTTGTTGATTTTGTTTTACTTTGTCAACATTTTTGCTTTTTTACAGTATGATGAGTTTGATAACTGTTCTTTTACTGCCTTTTGACTTTCTGTGAATCTCTTGTTTCATTGTTAGGTTTCTTTGCCTCTGACACTAGATCTTGTAATGACATTAGATCTTGTAATTGTTTTTACTGATTTTAGTAAGAAAATGGCAACATGACAGATTTATATTTGAATTCTTTATTTTTTACCAATTTTTCTGACTTAAATGTTAACCTTTTTTCCTCTCCTTTTTTGCTTGCACCACATACTCAGTACTAAAAAATGAAATGCCTGCCTAGTTAGCAAAATTAAGCACAGAACTTAAGGGTTTTTTTTAAGCAAGGGAAGTAACTGTTTTTGTATTAAACCTGTCTTTGATATCAGAGTTCCGTCCCCTTTTTTATATACTCTCCACAAATATCAACAGCGACCTGTTTGTTACAGTGACACTTTCTTTGATTGATTACATAGCATACTGTGTGATTTCTGATTGGTTGACAGATGTAAATACTGTAATGTAAGAAAAAGTGTGTATATTGCTTCCTAATATATTTTACTTCTATCCCCTGTAGTGCAAGCTAGGTATGCCATTTTTCTTTATTTTATCTGTTTCACTTTTTAGCAGTTTTATGCCGTGTAAATATCAAATAGATGCTTGTCCAGTTTGTTTTAGTCTGCCCTGTCAGATTTGTAAATATTTTTTTATGCAATATGATCAAATTGATTAACATGATGCTTTTACGGTTGAAGTAAACAAAATGGGAGTCAACTTTATCTAAGCAGACATAACCTGGTAAGTTATCTTCTACTTTCATATCATTAAAATAGGTGAACTATAAATAGTCATCATTTATACTAAAACTTAAAATACAGCTATATACCCATAGCCACTGCTTAAAGATTCTCTTATGAACTTACTCCTCCTTTAGTATGAAGCTGTGTATTTTCTTAAAATATTTGAGAAGCAGATAAAATATATTTTAGAATTGACTCTTTAATAAAGAATTCTTGTTATGATTTTATTATAAAAAAAGGTTGTGATCTACTTGAGTGTGCCTTAAGAATAGAGGGTTTCTGTTTATAAAGTGTTTCTGATAATAACCCTAGTCATATTTCCTTTGTATATTTAAGAGCTCGAGATATGGGGAGTAACTCTGACTGCTTAAAATGAATTTTCCCATAAATCTTCTCAAAACATTTGTGTTTTTTTTTTAAATTGTCATCCTGAGATTGTACCAGTGAATAGAAACAATAAAGGGTTTGGTGGTAGAATAAAGGATATCACATAAAATATACTCTCACTTTATCTGGACAACAATGTGTATTAGTTTATATGCTTACATATCACAAGCTGCTTTTAAAAGTGAATTATGCATCATAAAATCTGTGTATTTCATAACAATATTTTCTGCATCCTTTTCAAGTATTCCTTTCAGGTTAATTCTAAAACCTTCCACACCCAAAATCCCTTTCTATAACTTACTGTTTTTTAATTTTTTATTTAACTTCCGTACCAAAAAGTATTATTTGAGCTACAAGAAGGCAAATCTTTAGACTGTAACATGTGTCGCTCTGGATTCATGGTTAAACTGCTGAAGACAATGCAGTTACTGTAAAAGACAGCATATGATGCACATGCAGATTTTTTCTAAAATTGCAACAAAGAAGTTCCTTGGATCTTGGGAGTGATAAATTTGTTCTCGTTTTGTTCTCAACTCTCAGAAAAGCCAAAGCTCATGGTCATGTTTCAAGTAAATTGGTAAATGGCTAGTAAAGAACCAACTAAACATGCATTAAGTCATGTACATTGCATAAGTCCTTGCTTAAATCCTCTACAAACATACATATGATTAACAAACCCCAATTTAATTTCCGCATCACTATGCATTTTGAAGCAAGAAACACAGCAGTTTGATTTAGAGCACAC
Source organism: Sinonovacula constricta (assembly GCA_007844125.1). Lineage (NCBI taxonomy): Eukaryota > Metazoa > Mollusca > Bivalvia > Cardiida > Solecurtidae > Sinonovacula > Sinonovacula constricta. The sequence goes on along the minus strand of CM017567.1, from coordinate 51,308,025 downwards.
TATTTGCGTCTGAAGCTGATTTGACCTGTAAAGTAGCTCACACAACCCTTAAGATACATCCACGTATCTGGGGACATCTCCCTTTGCAGTATTCTGATAACCTTGTTTTTTTTTACTCTAGCTATGTAGACATCCTGTTTTCTTTTACCATGGCCTTTTCTATTCTAGTAATGAAGACATTAGATCTTTTTGCTAAATTTTTCACTCATCATGGTTAGTTAGAAATCTTTATTTTACTTGTTTAGTTCACTTTAGTAAGTAAGACAAAATTGTTTGTTAGATTTTTCTCATTTTTGAAAAACACACACATTTTAAGATTGCTTTCAAGCATGTTTCACCATTCATCTTGGGACTTTTTGTTTTAATTTCATTTTTTCTTCTTTATATGAGATGAGGCTAAATGGCCTCTGTATATTTCCCTAAATCTTTCTGAAATATAAAGTGGAAATACATTTTTTTTTATTTTAGAAGAAAAAGCTTCCCTATTCCATTTTAAAAGCTTATTGTTTGATTAAAAATTTGAACAATTTTTTAAATATCATTATTGATTTGAACAGTTTGAACAAGTATTCTATAGTTTCCTGTAGCCCCTGTACATCTATACCTGGAGATATGATGAAAAAAATGGACATTCTTTTATTAAATATTCAGGTAATTTTTTCCCCAGGAATTTTGACAAAGTTTCCAGTTGACATTTTCACTTCTTTGGATATTGCTCAATATATTGGAAAATCAGGAAAGTATTTGCTCCAAGCAACCTGGCCTACAAAAATCACCATTGTCATCATCATCATCATTGACTGCAGCAACTCACTAGTAGCATCAGCAGCAGTAATTTATCCTTAATGTTGCTGCTTTGATTTTACTGCTGTTGGTAGACTATATATGTTTACTAGTTGTTCCCTAGCTACAAACACATTCCTTATAGAATCTTTAGGTTATTTTCTTTTTTTTTCCATCATTTTTCATTCAAAACATTAAATGAGTTGATGAAGTACTGCTAGTTTTCTTTTTAAACACATGTATTGAATTTTGACATATTTGAGTTTTCATATTAACTTAAAATCATGTAAGTGGAGAATAAGAATAACATTGGGTTTTTTTATGTTCATTATTTCATCTTTTACTGTCAGAAAGTTCTGTCTCAACTTTTTTTAAGTGTGTAATTATAAGCGAATGGTTTTTTTTTTGTGTGTCTGAATAATTAGAAAATTGGTTTGACTGTTTGCCATACATTTACATAATTGTTTATGACTAAAAGTTCATTTTCCGTTCCAGTTTTTTTTGTTTATGATTTTTTTACTGCCAACAGTTTTAAGGTTAAGCAACAAAATGGCTTTGAACTTTTGCTTGTTAGACAAGTTGCAGCCTACTGGCTACATATTGGTCTAATCTTGCATGTATTGTATAGGCATAGTCTTACTGGTCACAGCCATAGGGCATTTTGAATATCTATTGAACATAATTATGTTAAATGGCAAAAAAAAATATGTTGGCTTTTATTGATAGTGTGTATGATAATAGAGTATGAAAGCTTTAGAACAAAGTACAGTATGGAATGACACTGCATCAAAATTACAACATGGAATTGCACTTGATGCATCAGGAAAACCTTTACAATTTTGGAGGGCATTTTATATGCATGTTACATATTGTTAAATTTTCATCATTCATTTCATTGTTATGAAAGTTTTCAGAATGTTCGTTGATTTTTATACAAAAGTTACTGTTACTTTTTTTTCCATCTTTTTCGCTCTTTGACTGTTTACGAATGTGTTAATGAATGTTTTTTCTTGTATTTTTGTTAGATTGTTGTCTTTAAAATGGCTTTTGGGGGTGAAAGAGAACAAAAATAGTGCTAATTTTGGCAAAATCTGTGTACCGTCTTTATGTGCAAGAACTCAATCATGAAATTAGTAATTTTCAGTTGATTAGTTATTTCCCCATTTCATTACGCAGATGTCAGTGCAGAACTTATACTGATTCACAGTGATTCTGTGTATTTGGGTGGTTGATTTATTGTCCCAGATTCAACCTTGCATTTGCCCTTATAGAAAGTAGATCATTTTATCCAGCTTTTCTGCAGGTGTAGAGTCGTAATGGTGGCAGAAACTACCATATGAGAACTTCAAGCTGTGGGTGGTGCCAGTAGCCAGGAAGCTGCAGTCACCTAACTTCATGGCTTTCATTACAAGCGTTCAGTCCTTGTTAGGATTGAAACCTTGTTATGAGGTCTGCTAGCTGACCTGCAGTGCTTTGATTTGTCTTATCAGATATTTGTCAGTTGTGACCTTTCTGAAATATTATTAGATGAAAGCAGCCATAGTGACGATAATTGTATGACAATAAGGTATCAAAAAACAAACTTTCAGTTGTATGTCAGTGGTTTTACCAGAAATTTGAAGTTTCTCATTGAAAGCTGGAAGTGGTCTTTACGGCCGCCATTATGTGGGCAAAGGGAAATCACTGTGAGTGAGTCTGATAGTTATCCTTTGTATAACACTGTTCTTTATTTGATTACAAGTACGTTCATTTAGTTTATTTCATTTACTTTTTATGTGGGTAACCTTTTATTTGTGAAAAAAAAAATTAACAACTGAAAACAAGGGTTGTGTTTGTACTGATTAATACATTTCTTTTTTCTGTTTTTGGGTCATGTTTTAAAACCAGTTATAATAAGGTATTGTTTTTCTAGCTGAAATTATCATTTAATTCAAAGCGACTGTACATATTTTTCTTGGCTGTGCATTTATCACAAAGTTGCCTTAATGCTTAAAATGGATCTTTTCTGTTAAGAGAAAATTGTGTGTAAATGTAAATTATTTTGTAATATAAAGATAATAATATATATTACCCCTGTGTTGTACTTAACCATACCAAAGAAAGTAGGATGTTTTAGGGTGAACTAGATTTATCTTGTGTTAATTGTGTGCTGTGTAAGTAACCATGGTAATTAAGTTAAAGTGGCAGTTTAGTTGCCATAGTAACTCAAATTGTATGGTAATAAAGTTGCTATATTAATTAACACAGATGTTTTTCTTGTTTTGTAGCTTTGTACATTTTCATCTAGAAGATGGTTGAGTGTTGACAAAGTTATTTTATTTGTATTTAGTTTGTTTTATTTATTTAATCACCAGGATTTGGCTTGTAGTTTTTATAATTTGTTGGTTATGATAACCAACAAGTGTCTGGTTTTTGTTTTAGATGCAAGCCCAAGACGGCTTAAGTTTTGTTTTGAATTTTCTTTATATAACTTTATAACATCATTTTGTTTGAGATATTTACACACAGAGGAAGTGTTTTGGTTGGTGAAAAAATATTCATAATTTTATCTTTGGTAGAGCTGTCATTGACTTGAACAGGATTACTACCATCCATATTTTTTTCTCAGTAATCATTTTCTAAATTAATGATCTTTTCGGCATAAAGTAAACAAAATGCAGTACACAATGTTTCTCCTACAGTACTGTTGGATTTGAATATCCAAATTCAAATTTTGCATTTTCTTAGTGTAATCAGTTAGAACTTCAAAAAGATTTCTAATATATTTATATACATGTATTTGAGGTCAATAGAACATATTAGCTAATCTGAGTGTTTTCTTTGGTATAACTTATTATCTCATGATTATGATACAAATTCTGTTATGGATCTGTAAAGTCCATATTTGTCTTTAAATGAGTTGATATCATCCTTACGTACAACAGAGAATTAACGACACTCCTTATCTAAGGCAACCATAGTTTTCCTAGTTCTTATAGGTTATATCCCCATTTCATGACTGCATATATTGTTTGCTATTTTCCCATTCTAATGCATAAATTGACTCATCAACTCGTTAGAATATAAATCATTGTATTTATAATTGTATCAGAATTTCGATGTTATCTGAATTTGTAAGTCCGTCATTCCAACTTATTTTCTTGCAAGCACCAATTTAACAGACTTCACATCAATGCAATATGAGTGAGTGAGTGGTTAAAATAGTTTCAACCACAGCATCAGTTATTTTTTTGTAAGTATCAGACCATGTATTTTTATTTATTTTTTATCATTTAATATTTCCATTTTTTTTTTCATTTTTATAATCATAACACAATTTCCAATCAGTCATTAGAGATTGTAGTATTTTAAGCAATTTGATTTTTTGTTTAACATAATTTGTATGTCTCAAGTCATTTTATCGTGGTATTTTTCTTATTGTATTTCAGTAAGTTCATTTCTATTTTCATTTTGTTAATTTTCTGTTTCATCTGATCATCGTTCGATAGTTTGCACATGAAGAACTGTTGTACATACTAAGGACAACATACTGTTTCCTGCTCACTGAAAAAATTAATAAATTTGTTATTTTCTACTGTGATCCTGACTTTGTATTTTTTATTATCCACTGTTCTTAATCAGTATTATTTTCAGTTTAAAAAAAATAAGAAATTATACTCCTATACTTGAATACATAATTTATGGTCATATTATAATCCCGAAAACAAATGATTGAGCAGATATACTTGAATCACCATGTCAGTTGGTCTGTCTGTCCTCTGAAATGTATCAGTTTAATTGTCTACATAAGTAACATACTATGACCCATTTTAGAACAAAAATAGCTTGTGTGAAAATAAAGCTTTCTTGTGGTGCTTGACTATAATTGACTGAGGTTACTGATGCTAAAATGTTCATCAACAATGAATTTGCTAAGGAACTTTATCAGAAATGATCTTTTGTTATGGTGATTGGTACTTGTATACATATACCTGTGTGAAAATAAGGTTTTATGTCATGAATAGATTTGAGATATACAGGTCACTGAAACTTAAAATAGATAGTTCCTAAAAAAAACATTTATCAGGAATTATATAAGATAATCAAAACTGAAATATAAAACTTTGGTGAAAATTACATTCTGAAGTAATTATAAAACAGGGAAACAATTATTAGTTCTCAATAAATGCTTTTTGCCAGGTAGTTCTACATGCAACTTTTTGGAAAATCTTTCCATTTATTTAACATTCATAGTTAATGCGTCAACATGCGGAGCTAAGTGCGTATGATGAGGTTTGCTCCAATCCCATTCTGACGAACTGTGCAAATGTATTTTCCTTGTCCTAACGCCACTACTTCTTTTGCATCTTATGTGAACAACAATGTCCTGCTCATATTTACTGTTAGTTCTTTGGATTCAAGTGCAGCCTTCCATCAAGTGATGGTTTTAGTAGCGCTGTTGTGTGCTGATTAACACCAAATAATCCACATCTGAAATGGGCATTGTGTTCTTCAGGTCTTCGTTGCTACATGAAGGACACTTATAAAGACCGGTGCGATTAGGGTTGTGCCTTGATGTATGCCAACCTTCACCTTAAATGTTCAGATGTATTCTGGCAAAGCTTATTGTTGAGGTTGAGTGCTTATGCAAGAGGCTGATTATTCGGATATTTTCTACGACATTTTATCGACGCAAGGTCATTTGTTTCGATGCCCTGGACACCTTATCAAAGGCCTTTTCAAGATCTGTTGTGGGTCTCTGTTGTACCATACATTGTATACACACAGTTCTCTTTAAATGGACTCACTTTTAAGTGAATAATGCCAGAACAGTTTAGAGAGGAAGTCCAATAAAGTAACACAATTAGATAAACTCTGGGTGTCTCATTAGCCGTACAAAATATATGTTTTCACAAATAATTTAGGGAAATATTAATGAATATTTAATACTATAACGTGATACATGGACATAGCATATACAGAAAAAGCAAATTTGCCAAAAAATCGATAAAAATGACATTTCTAGTGTATGTTGTCAAAAGCTTATAAATTAAGAATGTATATTCTATGCAAAAGCTTATAAATTAAGAATGTATATTTCTAATTTATTCTCAACACAACAAAATGCACAATCCAGAACAATAGATCAGCCTATATTGTTGAGCATTCTTTCATTTACTGATGCAAATTAATTAAGAAATTCCTCTGTCATTCAGGGCCATACAAGGTCAAGGGTGTTATTTAAATATTAGAACCTATTAAGAAGCTAAGCTAGTTCCGGATGGGCCCGCGCCAACTTGGATTTTGACTCGCATAGTCACAATTGACCCTGAAACATTCCTAATATTATGTAATTTAATAATATTTCATAATAATTTAAAACCGAGACTCCATGCTTTTTGTCAACATGTTTGATCCTTTATTACGTATTCTTATACAAACTCATTTGCAGAGAAATCAACATTGTGTCCGACAATGATTTTCTGTTTACCATTGTCCGTTATACTAATGTGTATTTTTGTCTCTCATACTCTATCATGTGGTCAAAGTTCCACTCGTCATACCAGCGACAGCTACCATGCTCATACTCATCACATGACACCCTTGGTTGCCCTGGTGACCGCTTTGGGAGAGGAGGTTCCGGGGGTCGCTTTCCAAGCGAGAAGAAACTTTGGTAGTAGTACCTGAGTTATAATATAATTCATATATAGAATTCATGTATTGTTAAATCGAGGGGTTTTACTTTCTGGGAAATTTCTCGAATAAACTCTCAAAAAAAATTACAGGGGGCTAGTTCGTGGAATAATATGTTCTAATAAGAATATATGACAAAGTCCTATGAGCATTGCAACATATACCAAACTCCGAAAAGGCACATTGCTACCTCAGACTTCTTTTAATTTATGTAATCCACTGATAAATATACCAGTAGGTTTAATACGATACATGCAACATAATGCTATGCAGAGTGTGCAAGACTGCTATTTTTAGACATGTACACCGTATTAATACTGTTCTGATTAAAACAATGCTGGAATATAATAAGAAACTTTTACTATGGCCATAGTTTGTTGAACCAATCGACATATTAAAACAAATGAAGCAAAGACATATCACCTACCATCGCTGCAGGATAATCTTATGTCCATCTTTAACCATGTTGGCCTTGTGAATTGACATCTTCTCGCATTCTCCAGCCTCATTCATGTTGTTCCATACCAAAGCCCGAGCCTTTCGGGGTCGCACCCATATACCCAACTCTGAAACAAAAATAAATAAGGATTAAAGTTTGATAACTTTAGTATTACTGAAACAGTTTAAAGTTCTTGCAATGTAGAGAAACATAATATAATACTTGAATCATACTGCGCAATCTAAAGGTCCAACTGCTAACAGTTTTCATGACCCGGCTCGACGATTTTCAAAAATTGTAAACGTACTTTGCTGTGATGGCCATATTGTTGTATTTAATGTCACATCCCACCGTCACCAGAATATATTCCCACAGGAAGAACTTCTCTGATCACATTTGGCAAATACCGAAAGTATAACAAACAAACGAAAAACACCACATGTACACACAAAAAACAACAACAGTGCAACATCGTATCACAAAACTGTTTGACCAAAACTCTTGGACGGACAGCATCGTTGGACTCGTACGTTTGATAGACCGATAGCTTCTAACTTAAAGGTGGTATCCGACAGTTTTCCAGTATTAAATACATATAACAACAGATGAGCCTTTTTTGAGGCATCTGGGCATAAGTTCTGCAGAAAATCATACTTTAGTCTAAGTATAGAAAATTTTCAACACTAGATAAATTTTAAGACAGTCCAACTCGTTAAAAACAATCAAAATGTTCATTCTTTTCAAATCTAGAAATAAGCACGAATGTGACTTCGGCTAGAAATATGCATCGGCGTCAGAGCAAGTGACCTGGATGGTGATATAACGTGATCTCAAAGAGTGGTCACGTGGTTTTCTTAGTTTAAAAACAGCTAACTGTGCAACGTGGCTCAGATAGGAAATACATGTTTGTACATGTTATGACATGATTTCATGTTTCACTTGTCACATAGGCGTACGACATCAGTAAACAGTATTTCGAGGCATCTGTTCAGGAAACAATAATTTATTTGGTTGTTAAAGAAAAAAAGGTCGAAGCTGTTGGATACCACCTTTAATATCATATTGTGACACAGAACTAGTCAGCCGCTCACAAGAGTTCACCGAATCGTTTTTTTACCCCCACCTTTCACATTGTGGCACATTGCAAGCACAGCAAGAGTCTTGGAATATAGACGTACCCGGAAAGTCGGTTTCCCCGCCTTCTTTCACTGTGTCCAAATATACCAGGACAGTGGCCACTCGGTCTCGTTTGTCTGCATCCTCCATACAGTCGGTGTGGCTTTTGTATCCTAGGGGGAAGAGGGGGGATGGGTAAATTGTATAAAGCAGATTTTCTTAAACATGATAAGTTCATAATCAATGTACAAATTGCAAATATTTAGTGTAATAAATCAGTACATATTTTTATATCATAAATAAAATACCCCAAATACAAACATGTGGAATTGACATTTTAGGTACGTATTTGACAATTTTGCAATGCCAAGCAATTAAAATGATATATATTGCACTGAACTAGAATGGACTTTTGTTGCACTATTAACAATTTCAAACAATACAGCTGTAAACTGAAGAAAACAGAATCAAGAAATCAATGGGCATACCATGGAATCAATCGATTTACTAAATAAAGCAGTAAGTTTAAAGACCGCAATCAGTATGTTGTATAATGCGGTCTATATCTAAATATATAAAATACTGATTACTTAAACAGGGTATGAGGGTATCAGTATAGCATGTAAATTATATCAAAAATCTAATTTTTTTAACTATAAGCTATTACATGCCCAGAACTTTCAAAATAACTTCTCAAGTGCATACAGTTAAAAATATTCAAGCACCGATCAACTTCAACTCAAATCTTCAACTCACCGATGCCTAGCGGATATGACGTGATCTGAAACTTCCCGCCATTTTCAGGATTTAAACCCATTGCCTGCTGCACCCTTTGTTCAAAGATGGACGCAAACCGGCTCTCTCCTGGATAGAAGGCAGTACTGTAGCTCCAGTTGCCTTTAAACCAGTCCTTAAGTTGGCGGGAAAATGTCGCGTTGACACACGTGGTTCCTGTTATACAAGATGTATTCTTGAAAAAAACGACGAGCTTATTAAATCAATACAATGAAATATAACAACGCGTATTGATAACAGAGAATCTTGATCAATTTACTGTATTATATCATTTATGCAAAGTATTAAAATTGGTCAATAATTAATCATTTGAAATAAAAGAATAACAGATAGATCTAATTTGCTTATTTTTTTCAAAGCATATATTATGTATATAAAATCAAAAATAAACATTTAACCATTGAATGTTTGTTTGGTCGGAGGCAGTACACCTGCAGTAATACTCGACGTGAATTTAATTAAACAATAAAAGAGCTATGCCAAAGAAACAGTATCACTAATCTTAAAAACAAATTCCGGAACAACGTAAAATTACCATCAAATTAAGAGTGTCATTTCTCTGTGTAAATGAAGCACGCTATGCCATAAACGTGACCATGCCAGTGCATGTTGCAACGCAGCACTTGATCACATGCACAAGCAAATTCATTTAACTTAGACATACCATCTGTAAAATCTCTCGGAGTAACGTTAACCTTCTTCTTTGCATTAGTGAGGTGTTTTCGGAGCGTTGTGATGCTATCAAAACACAGGATCGGGTCTTCCTTGGACTGGTCTTGCACGTGCTGTTTGTGCACGCGCATTAATCCGTCACACTCTTCGGTCGAGAGAAACTCTTCAAACATCCATACCCTGCGTAAAATGAGTAAAACAACCGACAACATTTAACAGCTTAAATAATAGTTTTGATTCCAATTTTTTTAAATAATGCAAGCATAATGGATTTGCGCCCCGAATAAAATTTTACATTCTTTATGTATCAGTATTGACATTGGATAACCAATATGCTCAAAATAAATAATAACCAGCAGGAAAACGCAATTAAAAAGGATTTTTTTTTAAATTGATAAAATATTAAACCTTTGTATAAGTCAACATATGTATTTTTACTTGCAATAGACAAACTTTAAATACAGCAATGCCTTTGTCATCTGATATTACAACAGAATACTAAATTTGCTTCAAAGAAAAAATCAGCCAAAAATGCAAAAAAAGACATGAGAAATTATTATTATTTGAAATGAAAGCTTCCTTTGATATGTCTTTCCACTTGGTGGTGTTCCAAAGTGTCCACATGTACACACATTTAATATGGTGTCCATATATCTAGTTACGTACAAACATAGTTTTTTTACTGAATAAACTGACTATATTACTTCGATACATAAATAAAAGGGTGATTTGCTTACTTAACACTGCTGTTATTTGGTTTCTGAGGCAATAGCTCCGTTGGAGGGATGCGCCTGCCATCTGCGAATATTTTCTTCGGCGACACTTTCTTCAGATATGTTGCCTTGAAATTCTTTACCTCTGGAGGCAGGTCCCGGTTATTGGCGTTTTTACTATCACTCATTTCTGTTTGTACATTTTCTTTTTGAAGTTTTACAGTTTCTGACTTTGCTTTCTTTTTCGATCCTTTCTTTTTCTTCGCTTGCGTCTTTGTTGCCTCTCCAGCAAGCTCAGGCTTGTCTTTCGTAAGCTTCGGTTGTGGTACAGCCTTTGCTATAATTTCTTCAGAGTCTATGCTAAATAATTCAACTCTTTCATGAATGTCGTCTTGCTTCTCAAGTTGAGATACTTCTTCGATGATCACATCATTATTCTCGTCACTTACACCAGATTCCTCGTCAATTAAAGCATCTTCTCGTTTCTTTATGGATTGTTCAAATTGTTCACTAGTTTCATCCAAACTATCCTGATTACCAATATTCTCAGTGTTATCAACTTCATAATCCGTCAAAGTTGTCTGTGTTTCTGCAACTTGTGTTTTATTACGAACAGCGAAAGTTTGTAAAACGTTAGACTCTTCTTTGTCATCTCCTACATCTTCATCGCCAACATCAACCATACTATCATCTTGATGTGTTTTTGACTGGTAGGAAATGTCAGCTAGGTCTCTGCCGTATTTGTTCCCACCCAAGGCATCATACACCCGCGGGTAAACCAACACTGTCAACATTATTCCCAGGAAAAAGAAGAACACAAACTTCATAACGTCACTTGAACCAACAGTCTGCGCCATTTCGATGCGCCTAAGACGTTCCTCGATTTCTCTAGACATCGCGACATTGTCATCTCGATTTTCTTCAGGAATGTTGTTTGCTGCGTTGTGTACAGCATTATCGCGTTTCTTTGGCTTTCCCATGCTGAAAAATGGGTGAATTAAATGAAAAAGTTACACAAATCTCCTTTTTAAAAGAAGATACATCTATATACCTTGTTCTTCTCGTGAAATGCGCCTCACCATGAGATTTGCGAACTATTTTAATCCAGTTTTGCTTAGTACATATGACTAACACGTGCTAGCCTTTTCTCAAGACTAATAAACAATGTACATGAAAATTTCCTGGCTCAAATTTCATACTAGTTTAAAATAAGAATGTTTATCAATTTGGTTTGGCCCTTGAGATAGTGAAGACTTTTATCACTGAAGATGTCCGAAGGACAATGATGGAGATAATGGGGATTGCGATGTGTGTGGTTCATTATATCTACTGATACTGCCACCTCCATGGGGTGCTAGCTCTGCTAGCTATAAAACAACTGTATCTGCTGTTATTACAGCTGATGACCATACAATTATTATATTTACTGCTACAACTACTGCTTCTGCTACTTCTCCACTTCCTCCTCCGCCTCTTGCTACTACTACTACTGCTGCTGCTACTACAACTTTATTACAAGTATTGCAAGAACAACAACTACAATATCTTTTACTGCTGCTACTTCTGCCCCTACTACTACTACAACTACTACTTCTGGTAGTACTACTACTACTTCTACTACTAGCTACTACTACTATCACTACTACCACTACCACTACTTCTACCACAATTACTACTACTACAATAACATCAACAATAACTACTACTACTACTACTACTACTACTACTACTACTACTACTACTACTACTACTACTACTACTTCTACTACTACTATATACTACTTTTAATATTTAATTGCTTCTGACCATGTATTGTATGCCGACAATTGAATTACTGATGTAATGTCAGCATCAATATTCGGCGGCAAAACTCCGATATACAACACCATAGGGACTGTAATGTATCGACATTCCCATGCAGACAGGTAAATCTCCGTATCGATTTCCGTAAGGACACTCGGCTATTTCCGCCACCCATAAAACCCATACCGATAAAATCCAATACACTCCAATTAGCGATAACACAGGTGCGCGCAAGTCAAAACAGCAGCAATGGTTGTCAATGTAACTTTTGGTTAAACATTTACATGAAACATCTTTATATTTTTGGCTTATCGTGAGCGTTGACGTGTAAAAATGTGATTTTGGACTTATATTTAGCATGTTCTCGCGATTTTTCGTGCAAAGACAGCCGTTTAAAGGTAAGGTTACCTAATAAGTTGGTATCATAGGACGCTCAGTAGTGGGTGGGGTGTTGTAGAAAATGTTCAACTATTGTGTTGGCACGAAAGATGCGTGCTGATCTGAGCATGCGATGAGTGAATTGTTGTATGTTTTCAATAGCAGTTTAGGGTACAGTTCTTTAATTGGTTAATTTGTAAGTTATACCCTGGTTAGTTATTGGCAAAAAGCAACAACAACATAACAACAAATCTAACAACTATATCCAACAACAAACATTCAATGTTCATTTTAATAAATTTAAAGTAAATCTTAGAGGAGACAATAATCCTGGCCCTAACGGGGATTCGAACCCGGTCCGCCAGATCAGTAGTCCAGGCACTCAACCACGTCGCTAAAGGGTTAACCCAACAGCAAGGCTGTTGGAAGTGCCTTTATGCACTACGGTCACTACACTCCTCCCCCTTTACTTTTCTGGGCCCAAGCCCATCTCAGGACAGCCACACCAGGCTTCCGTTTACTTCTGACACCATTAAAGTAAATCTCAGAGGAGACAACAATCCTGGCCCTAACGGGGATTCGAACCCGGTCCGCCAGATCAGTAGTCCAGGCACTCAACCACGTCGCTAAAGGGTTAACCCAACAGCAAGGCTGTTGGAAGTGCCTTTATGCACTACGGTCACTACAAATTACATGATTGAGAGGATATGATTAGATAATAGGTAAGATCGAACATGTCGCATGCCATTATTGCTTATTTACAGGCTCATTTGTTTGTACTCTGATAATGTTTGTCCTAAATGCATTATTGTCATGGGCTTAGCTAGACCTTAATTGATGTGCAGGCCCAGGGTATGGGGTTCCAAATGCATGGTCCACAGCTTGTGCTTTTTTTCCCAGTGATGCATGTAGATTCGTTTTCAGGTATATCTTGGGCAAAAGTTAATGATATTGCGTGCATAATTATTAACCTTTAATTTTCCATTACAAGCTTTACAAGAGAAAATATGTCTTTCTGTTGTTTTTTCTTGTGCGCACTGTGTTGATGACAGAGTCAATGTTTATGCTCGAATCTCTGGATATTCTATCTGTCAGACTATATGTCAATATAGAGAAAAAGTGTAGTTTAAGAAGAAATAAAATCATAAGCATTTTAAACCTTATGTTTATGCAATGACTTCATTGACAGTGCAATGGCAACTGGTATCTTTTTCTTATCCCCTGCATACATGTGAAGGCCAAAGTGGGAGATTTGTTATTTTCATATTAACAAAGAAGAATGTTACTTGTTTCCAAATAGGGAGATTTCTGAAAAAGTGTAAAACACCCGTATTTTTAAGTAATTTTGAACCAAAAAAGTGGGGGTCTCCCTACCAAAGTGGGAGAGTTCACATGTATGCCCTTGCCATTGGAGAAAAAAAAAATGTGTCACCAAATAAAAACCTCAAATTTTGGTACATAATATGTCTATAGTTTGTTTATTATCACTTATTTTCATACAAATTATTGACATACTGCTACAGTTCTCATGCTTGTTTGAACCTTCCAATACACAAGAACATTCTTCACTAAAAGTCTTGTCTCTTCAACAAAATGATCACTATTACAGCCACAACACAACTTCAAATGTTAAAGCAAAATAGTGAACTTGAAAAATACTTTAACAATGCGGACAGTTTATATTATAGTTACTTTTTCAGTTGCACAAGAGTACAACATTACCAACATTACCATTGAAGAAAACAGCTGACATAACTTGGCAAGGTACTCCTCAACCTCATAAACAGCCATGACTTCCAACCAAGCTCCGGCTGACCAAGAAAAGAGTGAGGAGCAAATCCTCACTCAGTCTATTGCAAGAAATGCGCTCAACTTCATTGAGAAGTTTGAGCGATATGAGTGTCAAGAACTCCTGGGATACATGCAAACTCATTGGATGTTGTCTACAGAAGACTTCCGCTACCCCACTGACCCGCCTATGGGGCTTATAAGTAACATCAATCCCCAGAATTCTAACACATGTGTGATTCTAATACCAGAAGAGGATGTTAACCAGCCATTAGATTATCGAGAACTGCATCAAGTTGTGCGTGAGTTGACAATGGGGTTATATGTTTTAAATCAAACCCCCACATTGTCTTTGGAGGCAAACTTTGATCAGAGTACATCATGCCAGCTTCCCCCAGCTTATCAAGACACCCGAATTGGTCAGACTATGATAAGTGTTGACTATATGATGAAAGCTTTGTGGCATGGTTGTTACTTCCCTAAAGACAAAAGGACTAAGTTTTCTGAAAAATGGCGTTCAAGTCTGGATGTGAACGCCAACGGGAAGCCTGAGACTAAGAAGTCACTTGAGACAGAGTTCAGCAGAAGTGGTGAGTTTCTTTTGTTTATGCTGTTTTATTATAAACATCTACTGTACTTTTATTTGGTCCACTTTTAAAATAAAGAAAAAATAGAGCTGTTGTCATGACCTCATCTGTGTTAGGTTGTTTAACTTTTTTGCCAAAAGTCCTCTTCTAAGAAATTGACCGAGATGTTAACTTTAAACTTGAAATACTTGTTCAGTATCTAAAGCAAAATCCATTTGAATAAAGAAGGTAACCCTATACCATATCTTCCAGCTTGACAGCACTTTTCAAGCAGATTGTCTCAGACTTGAATTAAACAACATGGGTTCTGGTAAAGTGTGGTCTTGTAACAGATGTTTATTCCTTGCTGAAAATACTGATAAATTCTGTTGTAAACCAAGCTGCAAAACCTTCACCCAGGATGGGGTTTGAACAAACCGCCTCCTGCTCCAAAGTTAGTTGTTCTACCAACTGAGCTGCCTGGGTAGACAGCTCTGCGGAGAGCATAATCTCAACACTCCTTCCTTTACTGACCTTTTTCCAGTCATCAACTGGACAGAACCAAAGGTTTCTAGATTATTACTGCTCGCACATGGTCAACCTGCTCAATAAGTGATCTTCCTCACCAGTGTGAGGTGCAAAAACCCCTTACCTAGGACAGTGTTTGAATCCACAAACTCTATCTCTGGAGTCAGGTGCTGTACCAACTGAGATACCAGGGCAGAGAGCTTTCACATCAGTTTAGAATTACATGTTTGTGTTAACTTAGTCATATTACTGTATACCACATACATGTACTAAAGCTATTGTCTTTATCAATTCATTTGTCATATAGGATATTATATACTTTTAAAAGTATTTGCCTAGGTAGAACAGTCAATTAATAATCTCAATCCAGCTTTCTCTGACAAAAAGTCTTGCATGAATATGACTCTCAGAAAAGGGGGCACTGAGTTGTGAAAGGTCATCTACACCGTCTACTCAAGCCACATGTGTCCCCCTACTCGCATTGCTAAAGTAGAAATAGGTTAAGATTCAATTTATTGAAGAATCTAAAATACAAATACATTTTTTGCCAAAATAGTCTTGCCAGTATCTTAGTGTCAGTGTTAACTTGCTAAAGTTTAAAAAGCAACAATATAAATAAATGTAAAAGAAATATAGCATTTTACTTAAGCAATTCTCCATTTTCCCCAGGCTTGATTGACATAACTAAGGATCCGGACTATGCAAACATTTATGACAAGCTTCCAGTTGAGTCTCCAAATGACCACGAAATGACAGAAGAGAGAAAATTCTTCATGTCGCACGTGGACAACCTGCTGATGCAGATGACTCTTTACCAAAACAAAGTTCTACACTACAAAGACATGTTTGTCATGGATCCTGGCTGGACTGTGTCTAGCGTGGTGAAAATTCTTGACGATAAACTCGATCATGTGTCGTATGAGAGGTTGAACTCCCGACTTCAGCTGCACGAACAGATTATTATGGAGAATCTGGCGAACAAAGCCGAGATCAAACGACAACTCTACCTGCTCAAGTACATCAGTTATATGACCCCCTTCCTGATAGGCATGAAGAAGAGGATGAAGATTCCTGACATCTCGCGACTGCTTCCAAATCTCACAGGTGTGTATAAAATACAGTTATTTCTCATTTTAAGTAGTACACTATGCTATAATTTTCCTTGTAATATATAAAACCTTAATAATGGCTTTAAAAAGTTTAAATGAAAAGAGCAGATAATTTCATTTCTTTTCATCATATTTTCCAGGTTCCATAATAAAAATGATACAGTATAGAAATATAAAATGTACATGTTTTGTATATTGAATTTCTTTTGTATAAAAATGTTTTTTCTGTCTTGAAAGGCATGGTGTTTATTACTATTTATAATTCTATAGAGTAATAATAGAGTAATTGAGACTTAGTGGAGGTAAAATAGAGATTAGACAAGGAGTAGTGGGTGGCACACATATAATATAGACAAAAAGTAGGTGATCTTCTAAAGCTCTTCTTCTTCTTCATTCATCTTAAGTCTCCTTTTTGGGGAGTTTTACATGTACAATTGTTGTAATTAAGGTTAATTCGTGGAGGAGTTATCATCTGAACATATTGTCATCTTTTCAAGGTGACAAGACTTGTTTTAGCATTTTGCTGAAACTTTGTTTCTTGAATGTACATTGTTTTGTTCAACTGACAAATAAAATGCCCATCTCCTATTTTACTTACAACTTGATTGGATGTAAAATTAATAATATTGGTAATTATGCTATGTGTTGTATACAAACTTGCATAAAAATATGATTAATAGATGTAAGATATTGAATTAATTGATTCTTTCTTTGTTTCTTTATTGAATTAGAGATAAAATTGATAGATATGCTGTATGACATTGCACTTATTTAAGTCAGTATTCCTTTGATTATTTAAAGATGAGGTTTATAGATATACTGTATGTGCTATGGAATTCAACTTTTTATTTTATCCCTAATTAAGTATGCATTAGGAAGTAGAGGACTCCATTGAAGAACTATAATTGCTTCTTTAATTGCCAGAAAATTGTTTTCTGATTAATCATTGAATATGAGTGTCTGCTTTTTCATTGATGAGATAGTACGATCACAATGATAAAAACAAAATGGATAGAGTGTAATAATTGGGTAATATCTTTATACTCAGTGGAATATATATGTCAGAAGCAAATTGAATATTGAAACTTTTCTTTTGAATGATTTGGAATATAGATTGTCGTTAGATCTATAATAAATCTTCAGCATGGCAAATTTGTATTTAATCACACAGAATTATTTCTAGTTAATAGAGTTACTTGATGCAAATTATACAGCGTAATTATATTTGGAGTATATCTAAATGTAATATAATATTTCATTTAAAATTTTATGCAAATGGAAATTTATTTGTTTTCATATGAATGAAATTGAATGAGTCTATTTTGTATATTACCATGAAAAAAAAAGCATGCTTTAGTCATGAAATTCACTAAAAGTGAATGTGGCCTGTTGGTTATAGTAGTTTACTATAATGTTACAGGTTACTAGACAACACAACATTGACAAAATAGTATATTGACCACTTTAGGTCACATCTTGTAGGAAGTCTAAAGCTATAACAGATATTGATGTGGACAAATCTTTAGGGATAAAACAAAAAAGGAAACAAAACAACAGGAAACGATACACAGATAATGATCTCCTTTATTAGGCCCAAGGGCCCAAAGCTGTATTGTAGTGTCCATTGATTTTTCATTTGTCTTGCGCGAAGATTTGTTTTCGCCCTCTACCATTCACCCATCGACTGTTTACCTTGCTGTTCAGTGAACAGGTGTATACTTAATTGATCTTCTCTTACTGTCACTTTTGTATCTCCCACAGAGAAGAGTTGGGTCTCACTTTCATTTTTTGATTTCTGTATGGAAATCAATTTTTTGTTTCCTTTTATACCTTTTTCTGAATTTTAAGACTTCTAAAAGCGTTTCTGAATGTTTACAAAGTATAACGATTCTCAATATACAAATATGTATCTTTAGTTCTTATTTCTTTTGTCATTTTTTATCTTTGATCTAGTTATTTTTATTGTTTTTTTTATCCACTTTCATATTTTTGCTTGGATATTTGCTTAACTCTTAGGATGATAAACAGTTTTCTTATTTTTATTTCTTACTAATTTTTTGCTTTCTGATTTTCAAATTTGTCATCAAACACGCATCTGCTTCCTGATCCCATGTTTTTTCTTCTGTGTCTCTTTAAATGCTATCTACATAATTATATAATTTACATATCCTGTTAAATAATACCACAAGCTTTGTTTTCAGGAATACTTACCACCTTATATGAAATCTTACTATTTCAGCAAATGTTGTTTTTTTAGCACAATAAATCAGGATCTGTATTCAAAATACTCTTTTTAATTATTTTTCATGGTTTTTATCCAGAAAAGCTTTCTAAGACGAAGAGTAAGACAAATGTTATTTGCTTGGCTTGTAAATGTATACTGTATACAGCACTTCAGACAAGGGGTCTAGTAAATCTAACTTGGTAGAGCAAAACCAGTAAGTCCCATAGTTCTCAGCCAACTGTGATTGAGCAGTTAAAATAAGCGTCTTGTATCTGCTCAGTTCTCCTACACCCGGGTTTGAGTCCCAGCTGAGTAAGAACTTTCAGCTTACCTGCAGTACATTGATTCAACCCAGACATTTGTCTGGTATCAATCTTCTACCAGTAATAGCTGGATGTTGCTTTAATGATCAAGGTTGTGTCCTTGTGAACTTTCGTACAACTAAACCAATTAACGAAACCTTACATAGTTGGTACCCAATGGCATTGGAAAATTCACATGAATACCACATATATAGGGTAATAATTAAACTAGGATATTTCACATAATTTACCTCCAAATCCTTCAATGTTTGTACTCATTGACCTTTTAATATATCGTAACAATTAGAACAGGAACAACGAATATAGGATTTGAATGAGAAATAAACTGTTTTGCGATTTTTATCTGAACCCTACAAACCTGGTTATCATTTGAATTGTCATAATAAAGTGATTCTAATGGGTACTGGCAATGAAGCGTTTTATGATGTTATTTTAAAAGAACAAATAAATCCCTTATCTGAAGTTCTGTAAATATATCGGAAAAGGGACATGTGGACGTTATTCATCCTAACACGTGTGACATAAAAGTTTGCTGTATATGTTTGTCCGTATAGGAAATGTAAACAAACGTTACAGTCTCGTACCATGTACATGTACTTGTATATAAATGCTATAACAGTGTTTGTTAAACTATGTATGAAATGTTATTGTTGATGTGACACAACTATATGTTGAAAGGGACCGTACAATATAGTTATATAGCTTCCTCACAATGCTTATCTTGGGGATAACGTCCCTATGCCATAATAATTTTTAATGTTAATTTTATAATTAGTATTACATTTTAAACAAGATGATGAACAAGAAAAACTCTAAACACAATATTTCAAGAATTGACATTCCCAAAAATGTTAAGAATGACAATAGGACTTGTTATTTGCTAAACCAGGTGTTCTTGTAACACTTTATACATGTCCTATGAAATGCTTACAAATGCGTGATAAAAAAAAATAAAATCCACACCTATCTGTTCCAGCAGCTTTGCTTAACAACAAGAAATATTTAAATTGTAGGTGAGTAAGAAAGGCTTGGGGAAGAAATGATAAATATGTTGCTCATTTAAACTGTTTAATATTTTCACAAAATTTAACCTGACATTTAAATTGGCCAGTTCATGAAGTTAGTTAGTTGGTCTGCTGCAAAATCAACTGGTAACAGAGTGATGGACTTCAGCAAATATCATCCTTCTGGTAGCTGAATTGTTTAAACTGCATTGTAATTGTTATTGACATTGAAGTATTTTAAGTGAAGGGACATATATGGAGGTTACTTTGTACCTTCTGCAATTCAAGAGAAGGTTTTTGTGATGATCACAGAATCTGTTAGGTTTTTTTGTGTGTCAAATATTACATACATCTCAAATATAACATTAGTGATTTTTTGTAATCATACTATTACATCCTTGATATTGAATTGAAGCAAAAAATGCATATTTTCTATTATTAGATAGAAAGCAGCAACAACATAAGTTTATATTACAAATAGTATCATTGACCCTTTACTTGCATGAAACACCATTCATCCTTCATCATAAAACATAGTCTGCCTTAATGGTGTTTCCATCAGGTAAAGGGTTTCAAAAAGTTACCTTTAAGACAATAGAATTCCTTAGCAGACTATAGTCATAGATAGAACTTAAACATTCTGGTGTTCTTTTATAAAACATGCACCTCAGTATTTGCACATGTAATATGCATGTCTCCTCTCCAAATAGGACAAGTATTGCATGTTATAAATGTAGAAACTTTTAATCATTAGAAATCTTTTCTAAAGGTAGACATTTCATTTGTTCACTTGAACAAAAAATCCATTTAAATTAATGGATTTTGGTAACATCTACCTTTTCAATTATTGATAAAAATGCCTAAATTGAATTGTATTGTTAACATTGATTTCTTATCATCATCTATCAGCCATCAAGGCTATCGTATTACAGCTTTTGAAATGGGAAAACAAACATACAGTAAAACCTAGCCAACTGGTATGTTCAATTGTTCATTACCTCAAAGCCTGCATAGCATGAATTTATAAAGCTAATTCAGAAGGAGTAGAATCAGGACATTCAACTTTCTGATGGGGGGCTGTCTGATCAGGATCTACACTATTTGGTACTGAATCTCTCAGAATAGCATGGACCACTGTATTATCGTCATACTTGTTTGACTTATCTATGATGTGAATGCATTACAATATCAACTTATAAACTTTGAATTTGTAAAGGACAACTAACCTCTAAACCAAAAGTTTACCATAAAATCAACTAATTTTTAGAAATCTAGGCCAAAGCAATTCTGTGTTGATTTGCATGTTGAAATATTCAGAATACGTCGGTAATAGGGATGTGTCGATAATACAGAGTTCGAGTATATATCCAGTTTCAGTGGGTCATTGTTGTGAAAACATAAATAAGAATAAAGCTATGTTATTAAAAATAATAACCAACTAAGGTAAAACTGAGTTAAGTGTGTACTGTCAGTGTTCCTAAGTGATCTAATGGTATCTATATGTTGAGATGCATTTGTTTTACAAGTTATGCTATCTCTGTCAGTATTACAAATGTGCACTACTCAAATTTTAGTGGATATGACATATGAATTAATGATGATGTCAAAGTTTCAAAGGATAGTTAAAACCTTCCCTGAAGGAATATAGGTAACATTAGTTTATAATTCACTTGTACACCTACTCCAAGTTGTTATGCAATCTTTTGTTAGCATAGCAAACAGGTACCTCTCAGATTTGATGGAAAAAGGATATTAAATTAATAATGCATGTCAAAGATTTAAACGATCTAAAAGTGTCTTCCAGTCTTGAAAATTGGATCAATATATACATGTGGTATAATACAATACACCAATGGGGCGCCTGTGGCCCAGCGGTTAGAGTCGCTGACTTGTAACTTCTCGGCCCCCTCACTGCCTGGGTTCGAGTCCCGTTCGAGGTGAGAACTGGAAGGTTTTCCAGCTGACCTGTGGTGTGCAAGTGGTTCTACCAAGGCATAAATCCTCCACCAATAATTAGCTGGACGTCTCCAATATGAGCATAATTGTGTCAGTGCAATGTAACAAAAAGCAAAACAAACAATACACCAACTTAGTTGTATACAGTAAATACAGTAAATACTTAACATTAAAGATAGTGCTAGTGACTTATTAAATACATTTTTGACTATCATAAGAAATGTTATCAACAAGATTATAGCATTCAAGCAATTCTTGAGCATGAATGATTGAAAAAAGAAACTTGTACAGAAATAATTCATCTCATTTGATAACAACTTTCAAGGATCATATATAAGATTCAATCATGAAAATGTTCAATTATTAGTATTTTTGTATGATGAAGTTTTGTCTTTCTGTAACATAGGGAGAAAAATGTGCAGCCAGTCCTGGACTCGAACCCCCCCTTCGCTAACACTGCGAATGCTCTTCCGATTGAGCTTACTGGACCGCTTACACATTTTCCCCTGTCTCCCGGCTACATACACCTCGGGCAACTTGAAAATCGTCCACGGATTTCCACAGACCATAATTATTCCCTACAAACAATTCACAAGCATGTGTATACCTCCATAGAAAATGTAAAGAATGGTCAAGGTCATAGACTTATTCTTTGACTCCTCTGCCCTTTATTGCTTGGCTTGAGTCCCAATCTGACAAAGATGTGAGAGTGACCGTCTTGTTACTTCTAATGTCTTCTGCCCTTTATTGCTTGGCTTGAGTCCCAATCTGACAAAGATGTGAGAGTGACCGTCTTGTTACTTCTAATGTCTTCTGCCCTTTATTGCTTGGCTTGAGTCCCAATCTGACAAAAATGTGAGAGTGACCGTCTTGTTACTTCTAATGTCTTCTGCCCTTTATTGCTTGGCTTGAGTCCCAATCTGACAAAAATGTGAGAGTGACCGTCTTGTAACTTCTAAAGTCTTCTGCCCTTTATTGCTTGGTTTGAATGCCAAGCCAAGGAAGATGTTAGAGTCACCTACTTGTGACTTCTAAAGTCTTCTGCTTTTTATTGCTTGGTTTGAATCACAAGCCAAGGAAGATGTTAGAGTTACTGACTTGTGACTTCTAAAGTCTTCTGCCCTTTATTGCTTGGTTTGAATGCCAAGCCAAGGAAGATGTTAGAGTCACCAACTTGTGACTTCTAAAGTCTTCTGCTATTTATTGCTTGGTTTGAATCACAAGCCAAGGAAGAGGTTAGAGTTACTGACTTGTAACTTCTAAAGTCTTCTGCCCTTTATTGCTTGGTTTGAGTCACTATCCATGGAAGATTTTACAAATCTGGCTTGTAACTTCTTTGACTGCTTGCATCTCACTGTGTTAGTTTGAGTTCCAAACTGGACAAAGTACTTCTTGTAAGAAGGTCTTCCAGCTGACCTGCAGTGTGGTGTTCTACTTAATTTATCTGGGGTCTTTTCTTCACCTCATGAAGCAGGACATCACCATAATAACAATAATTGTTGTCAATGCAATTCAAGTCCAAGAAGGAAACAAAAACAAATGTTTGTAACTGATTTTCTTTTTTTTTTTTATTATCGTAAAATGGATATTTTGATTTTAATCCTTCAATACATGCATTTTGTACACAGGAAAAAAACATGTAGTGGATATGATAAAATATATGCTTAATACAAGTTCTAAACCAATATCTCTTAGATCAGTACAAGAAAGAGTGTTAGAATACCAAAGCTTACTGTGGTGTTTACATAATGTGTTATTTAACGTTCACCACTATACAAAGATACATCTATATTGAAGCAATCCTTTGTACAGTGCAGCCACATGGACTTTTATTAACTGATAAGGCCTTTATTGTTTTAAAAGCTGAGTTTGAAGGACTCATAAACTTTATCTTCTATTAGCACCTTAGCTCATAATAAATCTTCCAGAAACACTCATAGGTATTATATAAAACAATCGTAAGCCTTAGTCAACAAAAGCCGAGAAAAATAAAGTAAAAAAATGTCAGAATGACTTTAAATATGTTTTGAAGTGTTTTGAGAGAACTTGATAACATCTCCATTGACTTGCAAGTAAAACTTTTTTGATCCTAGGATTGGAAGGTATGTATGCAGTAATGAAAAAAAAATTCATGTATCAGTTGACAGATTATTCTCTACCAAAAAAACATACACTAAAATATTCAATTTAAAAATAAATAAAAAAACACTCAAAAAGATAGAATTAATCAGTATTACACTTATTTTATAAAGGCTGAATTTTGCCTTTAAAGAACACCATACAAAATGTATTGATAGCATGTTTATTTACATTATGATTTTTCCATATATAGATCTGATAACATAATAAGTATATATTACATTCAGACCAACTGTCTCCAGATAAATAAATAATTGTTGTTGGGACGTTTAAACAGACAACTTACAATCTAAATGAATCATTCAGACAAACATGATCATATTAAAATGGAAAATATGACCTGTATTGATAAATTGATTGAAGATGTGCATTCTTAACCCTTAACTTGCTGTAAAACACCATTAGGCTGGGATATGTTGTAGCTTAAATGGTGTTTCCAGCAAGTAAAGGGTTA
This sequence comes from Sinonovacula constricta, assembly GCA_007844125.1. NCBI lineage: Eukaryota > Metazoa > Mollusca > Bivalvia > Cardiida > Solecurtidae > Sinonovacula > Sinonovacula constricta. The sequence continues at coordinate 51,283,562 of CM017567.1, read as the reverse complement.
ATACAATACTGCGATTTTTTTTTGTCAAGGAATAATTTTATAAATAAATTATATAAAGTTCTCTCGCTTCATATTTTGTCTTGTCTTACAAATTTCAATCATTTTTTTCCCCTATTTGTTGCATCTTAATAACTTCAAGTGCCTAGTCTCTCACAATGGTGCGTATTGTGTTACCGTCATGTTTATCGGAGAAATATTGACAAAATGGCACTCAAGTCAAACTGGGGTTAACCCGTAATAATTTTGTCATAAATTTTTTGACATAAATCCTTCCTCTAGATTTGATCTTAGATAACCTGCCAAGCTGTTTTTATTCAAATCCAATTAAAGGTTTTCAATTATGGAATGTAAACTGTCGTGTATTCTTTGCTCACAAGATACGGATTAATGTTTGATATCACTCACTGTATAGGTTTAATACTTGTCTCTTGATCTTTATGACATGTTGAATTCCACCTTTTCATATGGTTTAAGTTTTAATGTAATCAATTAGAAGTCTAACTGTGAGAGTTAAAGATAGGTAGTTTAAAAGTGTAATTTTTTGTCAAACATGAACTGATGATGATGATTATGATGGAGAATAATGGTGATGATGGTATTGATGATGATGATGATGATGATGATGATAATGATGATGATGATGATGATGAATGTTAAATAAAAACTGGATGATTGTGGCTGGCATATTATGATGATAATGATAATGATGACGATTATGATGTTTGAATTCATGATGATGATGATGATGATGTTGATGATGATGATGTCAGCTTAAACATCATTGAAAACTATAAAACAAAAGCAACTGTGAACATAATGTTTACCAGAGAGAACAAAAATCAGTTGGTAATTCTTTTGCAAAGTGCCTGAAGATTTTAATCAAATCCTATACATTCAGTATACTAAATGTTTAAACAGGTTTCTTGCCTACAATTTGTTTGCACAAGTCTGACAGGACCTCGACCATTAACTAACTGATTGCAGATAGAACAGGAAGATTGTGACAAACACAATAGCCTAACTGTAGTAAATACTTGAAATAAAAATATGTTTGGGTTTTGTATCAAGGCCATATAATAATGGTTCCATTTTTATTTGTCACAGTTAAGCTATAACTGGTAGACTAATGGGCCTATCTGTAAAGTAGGAAAGAACAATATTTGGTTAGTAATTTATGACACTTTGACAAAGGGCCAGTGAAGTAACTAGAATGTCCGTATTTAGTAATGTTACAAGCTTACCGAAAAAGAATATCATGCTTTGCCTAAAATTTGTGCATGTAATTAAATTATAAGTTTTTCAAGTAATCATGACATGTTTTACTGTAAATGTATAACTGAGAAACATACTAAGAATGAATAGCTCAAAATTTATTATGTCATTTTAAGAATAAGTTAACACTAATTGTATTACCTTTTCGAGCATAGTCTAATACAGCATCAGACTTAAGTATCTAGTTCAATCTTTGGCAGGGATTTAGCTAAGTCTGAAAGAATGGTTACAGTCATACAGCTCACTTGCTAATGATCAGCTAAATAGAGTAGTACCAGATTTTGTTGTTTTTTAAACCTTTAAGCTTGAGTCTTAGTTCAAGACCATCCTGATTTCATTATCCTTTTGGTTAGATTTGAATATTATTTAAAGAAAACCAACCAATCCGATACATTATATTGGTTTCAGATTTTACTTAAATTCAGCCAATCAGATCATTGATACTTATTTCAGGCGCTCGTGCAAAGTTTTGTAACTTTGGGCCCAGGTGTCAAGATACTGTGATTAAAATCAGGCAGGCACTGGCATGCAATCACAGCCAGTGAAACACTTTATCTGTGAATATTGTTATAAATGTACTCAAGATTGATGGTTAAACGAAAATTGGATAACAGTTAAAAAAAACAACAACATAAAATCTCTGATAATTTGTCTTTGTATGAATACTTTTTTTATATACTTTTAAACATGTTTCACCTGACACGTGTTTTAAGTTTTAGTCCCCATTAATTGACGGTACTTTTAACTGAACAAAGTTTCTGCCGCATTTGTATTCAGGACAATTTTGTAAGGCTGTTCACAAACTGGTTATCACCATGAGAGAGGGGACAGGGACAAGACTAACAGAAATCTGACCTAAGTGTCAAAGTGGGAGAGAAAATATTTGGAATCTTGTTTCATGAATTCGAGACATGCATTAAATACTTGCGTCAACATTGTGAGGGGCTGTTGACAGTAGATGTTTGAAGAGTAGAAATAAGTTTTCCCCATAATCTCCTTAGCTGAATATACAAGTTTATGCAGGCCCTCTTTTCCCTCCTGAAGTCTGTTTTTATTTTTGCTTTGCGAACATTTTGTTGTTGTACTTTTACAGCTCCAGAAAAAAATGTTTTTGTAACTTTTTGTCCTTGAGATCTTCTAAGTAGATCTACTTCTATTTGTTCACTTTAGTGAATATGATCTAAATATTTGGAAACTCATATATCATAAAATTGAGAGCCCAAACTAAATCAATGAAAATGAAAGGTGCCTAAATCTTTTAGTTGATGGTCTGCCTGATGTTCTATGGTGGAATAATGGTTCAGCTTTGGAACGGTCAGTCTGCTAAAAGGATCTTTTTTATTTTCATAATATGCTCTTTTTCTCAAATAAAAAATAAAAAATATGTGATGTGATAAATTGCAAACAGTTTAAATCACTTCATTATGGGAACATATACAATTTACAGTACATTTTTTACATAATTATATACATGTAATAGAATATTATTGTTTAATTGATTCCTTTATACATGTTCATTTAAACACTAATACTATGAAGATTAATCCAAAATAGACTGGCACAAAAAAACACAATACAGTTTGACATATTTAAAACAAGAACACCTGTGATTGACTGGGTCACAAAAACCTCTACTAAGAACATGAACTTGAGCAATCATACCCACATTAATGAGAGGACAGTCTAATAATGGTGAGAACATAATTCACCTTGAGTGTTTGGACTGACAGATTTTTATACATGACCCCTTAATTCTTAATCTGCTTAGCACAAATTGACTTTGCCAAGGCAGATAGTTTATTTATATATCCAGCAAATATATAAAGAAGATTAAGTATTTTAGTGTGGTAGGATAAGGTTGACAAATTCTGCCAAAAGTGACCTATGGTTATAGAAAATGACCACACTACTGCCAATCTAAATTTTTTAACTTACTTTGCTATATTCTTAATAAATCACAATACATGTTAATCTTAGTATTGCTAAACAAATACGCGATATTGTGACTAGACATATAATTGAGTAAATAGTGCATGTCCTGATCTGACAGCTTCCTATGGGAGCTTGCTTATCTGGAATTGCACTGTTTGGCTAGACTTCCTTTGTGATAATGACCACAGTCAAAACATGTTTATTTTAAACATGGTCAGCCACAAAATGTTTAAACCATGTTTTACTATGTTCATGCCAGGGTTTAATGTCACCCAGCTGACCATGGTCAACCATGTTTCAAAATCAATACCATTATAATCTTGTTTCATGGTCCTGTAAATTGAATCTTTAAAAAGTACAAATTCTAGGGCGAACAACACAAAAATCTTAAATTATTGCATTTAAATTAGAACCAGACATTAATTATACAATCCAATGTTTATTAACTAGGGTGGTCAGTTTGTGCTTAGTAGATTAAGGGTTAAATTGACCACCATCGAGTTTACCAATAATCCCCTTAGCTAGTGAATATGACTATTGTCAGTGAGTGTATAGGGCCAGAGATAATCTTGTCAACATTGGGTTAATAATAACAGATCCTTTAGTATTGTTAGTTATATATTATTATCTGATGTGTGGTACGATAAATTGCAGGAATTTTGGGTACCCATGGCGTAGATGTAGAGTCAGCAACTGCTTAGCCTCTTACCATATGGGTTTGAGCTTCGTTTGTGGTAAGACTGAATGTGGGAAGGTCTTTCAGTTGACTTGCGGTGCCCTGGTGGGGTCTTCCTCCACCGAAAAGCCAGACGTCACTGTAATGATTAGAATGGTTCACTGTGATCTATTTCAAAAATAAAACAAATGGAGGTATTGAAGAAATAATAAATAGAGGATTTCTTCTTTTGATTGATAATCTGAATGTACATTGTAGAGATAATATTTCAGTAAAGGATAGTATTAATAATTTGTGTAGCTGCTATATTTTAGATAACTTATGCAAAATTTTATCATATAATTAATTTTTTTCTGATCCTGTCAAGAGTGCTCAAGACAAGTACATTTATTTAGGCAAAGTCTTGAGTTTTAGACTTAAAAATGTTGTAATTTAAACAGGTTGTATATTATCTATCAGAGTATAGCCTTTGAAAACAATGTTTCGGGGTAGGTAGGTCTGTCGACATAGTAATGGAATGGATGTTAAAACTTAAATGACCTGCAGTGCGCCGGTGGTTCTACCCAGACAATGGTTTGGGGTTTTCCTCCACTAAAATAGCTGGACATCACTATAATGATTATAATTGGTCGCTGCAATATATTAAAAAAAACAACAAAATTTTAATGAGGTGCAGCTGAAGATACATTCTAGTGCATAAACTGTAGGGAAGCATATTTTGATATATTTATGGTAAGTTAAGGATTTTGTTGGTGAGAAGAATATATATGCATGTATCTTCACTCTCTTAAGGAGCTATGACACTGTCTTAAGGAGCTATGACAATGTTTTAAGGAGCTATGGCACTGTTTAAAGGAGCTATGACACTGTCTTAAGAAGCTATGACAATGTCTTAGGGAGCTATGACACTGTCCTAAGGAGCTATGACACTTCCTAAGGAGCTATGACACTGTTTTAAGGAGCTATGACACTGTCTTAAGGAGCTATGACAATGTCTTAAGGAGCTATGACAATGTCTTAAGGAGTTACGATGCTGTCATAACTAACACTGGTTACCCTTTGCTATCCTACATTAACTACTGGTGTCTCAAAAAAGCATGTTTCCATAGCGGTGATTATGCTTTTTTACATTGGTATCAATGTTAAAAGTGTTATGCAGGATTTAAATGTAAAAAAATCAAAATATATTATGTATTTTTACATTTTACATCATTTAAATTAATTATATTGATATATTTATTTTAAAAAACTATATAAAAAATGTAATAATCTTGTTTATCGGAGCCTTTGTCCCATTGTACCTCGGGGTGACAGGGATAACTGTCATTTGAAAGACACACGAGAAGATGGTACAACTGTATATTTTGCTGTATGCATATTTTTTTGGATATCACATCTGCTATATTTAGATGCTCATAAAATCATTTTAGATGAATCTATCCAATATGTTGTTAAATCTACTTCCATTTCAGACATTCAACATAGTTTATAACTATCATACATATTTTCTTACCACTAAATGATCATTTCTTTATTATATTTGAGTAGAGAATCGATTTAGTCGAAGTAGAGGTGGGTATGGAGGTATGAGTAGGTCATGTGATATCTAAAAATAGATAGTCTTTTTTTTGTAGATCATGTGATATCTAAACATAGATTTATGCTTCTTCTTATAAACACTTTCTAACTGCTTGACATTTTAAATAAATATTGAGGCAGTTTTGAAGTCTCAATATATGGAAATGTTATTGGAATGACTTTTCACATAGTAGACAGATATATGATTGTTAATGACATTTACACAGATTGAGTATGTTATAATCATAATCATTTTTATGCTAACTTTCATGCATGTCATTGTAACATAATGTATTGGTTTGTCATGCATTTTAAACATAATAAAAAATAAAAACATGAGCTTTGTCAGTGATGTGGTCAGCATGTTAATCCAAATATTTTTATTATAAATATTTATTTTTTTTGCAATAATTTTACTTATATGTAGCCTTAATATCAAATTCATACTATATTTTGCATTCCTACAATGTAGTTTTTATATTTCATTTGCGTTATAGGGGTTAAGCCAAGACATGACGTCCCATTTTACATGCACACAAAATGTGTTTTAAATTTACATCAAGTTTTAAACAAACTGAATTGAAATCATTTGGATGAAACTTGATTTTTTTCTAAGACAATAAATTTTGGTATATCAAGATATTTTTCTATAAATATCATGATCTATTATTTCAGACCATTTTTATGTTAGATCAATTTGCATTTGGTGCCAGTCCTAGTTTTTTTCTTCCATTGACAAAGCTCAAAGTATAACCAAAAGACACTAAGCACTAGTGAGCCTGTATCTTATATGTATATATGTTATGTCATAATACTATTGTAACCGTCAGAACTAAAACATCGCTAGTTGTCTATTATTTTAAGTTTTAAGTAACAATTAGTAATTGTTATTGAATTCATAGAATATCATTTTTGTTAAGAAGTTTGCCTTTTATAAACATCATTTTCAAAGACTGAAAAAATTTCTGTAGTACATATGTATATTGGCATGGACTCTGTCATAAAATCATTTGATTGGCTACCAGACAACAGAATTAAGCATTCTTGTTGCCATTCCAAAATTAGTCATTATGATTGGTTAAAAGTTTCCGAAACCAATTATTTTGATTGGCAGTCTTAAAATCAAGACTTTTTTTTTTATGCATCTCAAAGTCAATTTTGATTGGCTGCCAGTCTCAGAATAAATCATTTTGATTGGCTGTCATTGTGAAAATAAATCATTTTTTGATATCTAAACTTTAATTTTGAATACATTTACATAAATGAGTTCTAGATTGAACCGAGAGCTGCCAAAGGGAAGTAACTTATGCTAAATCCATTATTCCTCTCCCAAATACTGTATTGCTGGTACTCATTTGAATTCTTCTATAATGACAACTTCACTGAGTAACCAACCATACAGGGTTTGGTTGACATTTATTGGGTATATTGAAATCAGTAGGAGTGATTTCATATTCATAAACAATCTTACATATTTTTATTTTCACTTCAGCCAAGATTTTTTTTTCAAAATTTAAGGCTAAAAAGTTGTGTAAAGAAAATGGAAATTTCTTCTGTTTATAAATATTATTTAGAAATGTTATATTTCTGTGAAGATCTTTAAAATGTAATGGAAATTTCTAAGCTTAAGTGTTGAAACATAACTAAGTTTCTGTGTCGGTACAATTCCTGAGTTACTTCCCTTATCTGGGGCTTATGAAACTTCAAAGATGTCTAGTCTTTGACTAAGAACCGCTGGTTGTATTTCTGGATTTTGTTTTTCTCTTTGAATGGCGTGCATTAGATTTTGATAGTTGTTTTTCTACAATCATATTTCAAGTTTTATTCAAATCATTTTTTTAAGTTTGGTCTTGATTATTGAGTTACATATTGATTATTTTCTTGCTACCAATTTTGTCTTGTATGCCAGATTGATCCCCGCCCCCCTCCTTCCCTCTCCCCCAAGTTCTTTTTGTGCTTATATAAAAATATTTATAACAGTGTAAAATCATTATAAATTATTATGGAATATTAAGTACCCTGATTAAACCTTTAAGATAATACCACAATGTCAGTTTGGTTAATATCTTTTAACACTTAAATTATCTTTAATTGGATTTTACTAACCATTTAAAATATGAAAAAAAATGTCACAGATAAAACTGCTAAAACATGAACTCTTGTTATCAGTACTTCCAACAGAACGATGAAATCAAAGCTAGCTTTACAAACAGGAAAGAAAAAGATATATTTCAGATCAAGTCAAATTATATCAAGCAATATAAAATGGATAATGACATTTTAACAGAGCCAAGGGTTTTGTCATATTTGTAACTCCTCTGACTGCGTGGCCTTTCACCGCATGGGTTCGAGACCTGTTCAGAGCAAAGGACTTAATGTGGGAAGGTCTTCCAGCTGACCGGCAGGGCACTGGTGGTTCTGCCCAGACATGTGTCTGGACTTCCTCCACCTAAAATGCTGAACATTGCTATAGTGACTGTAATTGTGTGATTGTGATTACTTTCAACAAACCTTAACCAGCTTTATATCTAGCTTTATGAATATGACTTGTTACCTTTGCATGCAGCTGTAAGCTAATAAAATGTTCTGCTGAGTAGGAAGTTTTACATAATAAAGGTTTGGTTAATAAAGGTTTGGTAAATAAAGGTTTGGTTAATAAAGGTTTGGTTAATAAGGTTTGGTTAAGGTTTGCAATAAAGAAGAAGAAGAAAATCAAATCACATCAATTTTTGCAACAGCGTGATTAATAATGAACTGGATTTACTAATAAATGTGCATTAAAACTTTAAATAAATGAAGATTCCTTAGAGAATGACAGACAAAATTCAGTTCTCATATTTATATGACATCAAGCAATACAATGGTTAAGAATGGTATAAAACCCATCCTTTATTTAAGACATTACAGTAGACAGGTATTGTTATCGTACTTGATAAATCTTGCACCTGGATCGATGGTTTGATAAATCCAACTGATAGAAGCAATGCTTTGGAAAAATCAAGAACAGACTTATAAAAATAAAACACTTTAAGTTGATGTGTACAAGTTTAGAGAAAAAAGTAATTCAAATGACATCAAGGAATGCAATGATATGGCAGTGTTTTGAACAACACTGACACTCAAGGAGCGGCCATGGTCAAGTGGTTAGAGTCACCAACTTGTAACTCTTCAGCCCTTCACTGCCGCCAGGGTTCGAGTCCTGGTCGTGGTGAGAACTTTCATATGCAGAGGTTTTCCAGCTAACCTGCTGTGCTTCTACCCAGACATAAATCTGGGCTCTTCCTCCACCAATTATAAGCTGGACAAAGCCAATATGATCATAATTCGGTTCCTGCAATGTAATAAAAAACAAACAACATAAAAAACAACAAAACTGGCAAGTAAACAATAATACTGATTTTTTTATTATATGTGTATAATTTTTTTGGGTTCTAAACAGAATGATAGACAATATCAAAATCACATCAAATCACATCAAGTATAGACACCCGTCCTATGTTTGCACATGGTAAGATACATGTATTGTTATCTTGCTCAATATCTCCTCCACCGGATCAGTGGTCTGATAAATGTGCCTGATTACATTGAGAAAACATTACAGAAGACGGTTGATTCTAAAACATGCAAACAATTAACAAACAACTCATAGACTGCTAAGCAGGAATTGATCAGGCTGAGGCAGATTGTGTACGTTCAGATCAGCCAAGTTCTAATAGAAGCTGTCTGATCAGAATCTGCACTATTTGCCACTGACATTTGTCAGTAGAAGGCGTATGCTTGCAAATAACTAATTTAATTTTTTAGGGCTTTTAACAAATTAAGAAAGTTATTGATTATGCAAACAGACATATTACTTCAAGGCATATGTCAATACATGTATATCATTTTTCTAAAGGTCCTTTTGGAAGATATTTACAAATGAGTGTATATTATTTTAATATTTTCACAATGCCTTGTATATTTGCATTTTTATTAAGAAAGAAATTTCACTCAGTTTCACATTGGAAAAAAAATAAGAGTGTTAGTTCAACAGACCTATTGTTTTGGTCACAAACACACAGTCTCAAGCAAGTACCAGTTTATTTCAAATATGTAATTTCACAGATATATAACAAATAGGCATCAGGAAGATTATAACTTTATTTTATAGAAGACCATAATCATGGAAGAAAACATAGCAGAACTTACAGCACATTTATAAATCTTTATTCATCTAATGAAGAAATCTACATTGGACCCTTACAGCAACTTGTTTTAAAACCAATTTAGACATTTCACAAAGGATGTTATATACATGCATAATCCCCATACAGATTTTAATTGGAGATATTGAAATCTTAATACATGTATATCAGCCAGGTGAAATCCATCTACACAGGTTTACATTACTTGGGAAAGATTTCCATTTACTTGAGATGGTAATTGATATGATAATCCAAACTAAGTCTATCTATTTAAAGATAGGAAAGGATCAATTTAATCATTTATTCATTGACAGAAAATGCACCCTCTCCCTTTATGATTATATTAATACAGTTATATAAAATATTTACAGATCCTGATATACGTGTATAATCCTCGTTCAGATGGTTTTCATTGGTTAAATTGAAATGGGTCAGTTCTGTTTTATAGTACTTTGTATTGGATATGTACTTTTATATACTCTGTTAATAGTATTATAACTTAGTCAATGTAGAGTTGTCAACGGGATTGATCTGATCGCTATTTCAATGGCCGAGAATTTCTCTTCTGTATATTTCATAAAAGATGTACATGTAATATACATGTATTATCACTATTCAGAGAGTTTTCATTGGATAAATCTTTATATGTCAACTCCATTTTATGTAACAGTTTATCTGAAATGTACTTTTATATATTCTGTTTACAATATCATAGCCCCAGTTGAGTTTATAAAAAGATGGATCTATTTAATCATTTATTTATTGAAAGAAAAAGGCATTAAGTGCAAGTAAATGGATCGTATTCTTAGACTAGATGCCTTATCTCTTTCCCAAACCATATTTTGTTTATATTCGCTAAAATTGTTACACTGTGACAAATTAATTAGGTATCAACAATCTAGGCCAAGGTTAGATTACTTCCTAATTTATTAACAAATATCAAACTCAATTAAGTCATCTGAATATGACACAATTAATGGTTTTTCCAAATAAAATATTTTGTTAAGAACTATGGGATATGGTCCATCATTAAATAAAATTAACTCAAATGATAATATGCTCTTATATTGCATTTTGATAATTCCTTTTACTAAAAGAATTACAATGCTCAGGGGGTTACCCATTGCTATCTAATCAGTTATAAATTGTGTTTTCAATTGTTTTATATGACAAAATTGCCATTTTTACATATATAATTACCTTTAAATTATACGTAATAAAAAACCTGAAGGATTCACCAGCAAAAGTATAATGTGAACAGATGACACCTTAGGATTTCAATGGCCCACTAGCTCCTTAAGTGTTGCTCACCTCCAGCCAAGATTTGTTTAGCTGTTGTTTTTTATGAGTCTTCATTTAATTTCCGCTTGGTGGAATCTTAAAATACCTTTTCATTAAACAGAAAAACCTTGTGTTCAAAATGTTATTCAGAAAGGTAAATAGATGTAATGATGTTAAGCTAATGTCATTTAGATTGTGGAGACTCCAACTGGTGTTGTTGGGAAATAAAGCCATTGACAATTCAACTTGAATGATGAAGAAGACATAAAATATAAACTTTAAATACCCATATTAAGAGAGTCAGTCTAATTTCTTAAGCATTATATTCCATAATTTTCACCCCAAACCCTATATTGCGGGTGTTTATTAAAATTGTCTCACTGAGAGGATTTGAATAAGTACCAGGTTTTTAGGGTTTGGAGGAGAATTAACGAATTTAACCAGAGTTACTCCCCTTACCTAGGGTGCTATGAAAAATAGTTTTAAGTTTTTGTTTTTGTGCCCCATTTGTCTTTTGTGCCTCTTAAAATAAAAAAAAAAATGTTTTGTCTTTCTTGATAAGCCTCTGTAGTTTGATTGAAACTGCTCTCTGTTGTTTAAATACTTCTTTTGTTTGTTTGATGCTGTGTTGTGCAGTAAACTTCATTATGTATTTGCTGTGCTTTGTTGACGTGTTGATATTTTGGTTTTTATTTCAGTTAAGTGAATTCTAATAAAAAAATATGTTTATTTTCAGTTATGGAAGTTTTGCTGCTGTTATTGGTTGTTCATTTATTTATTTACCCTCACAATGTGGGGCTGAGTCCCGTTTTAGGAAAAAAGAATTTAATGTTTGGTCTTCCAGCTGACCTGCAGTGCGTCGGTGGTTCTACCCAGACATTTGTCTGAGGTCTGTAATAATTTACCAATAATAGCAGTATATTACCAGCAGGACCATAGTTGCGAACATGTAGATGCAGTGTGTATAATTTATATCAAAATAAATCATTTTTGGGTAATTTCAAGTGTTCTCAATTGGTTAATTAAATCTAGTTTCCAACTTGTAAATGAATGACATCATATTGAAAAGATAAATAGTTTAGGAATTGGAAATATAATTTACTTTTGTTTGTTTATAATATCTCAGCACAACTTATTGATTGTATATGCAACAAAACACTGAACAAATACATACATACTTTATATAATAAAAAAATATTATGCTTTAACACAATTTGTATGTAATTGAAAGAAAAGCATCATCCATTTGTGTTTACATATGTGTGTTGATATTTTGTATCAATATGACTAACCATTAGCTGTCAAAGAAAGTGTATGCAAGACAAGTTTGTGTATAATCATTGTAGCTAAGTATATACCTTCTTGGAGTTTTATTTGTTTTCTGTAAATTATAAAAACACGTGTTACTAATTTTCATGATCATTTATTTTACATAATAATATTATGAATGTATTATTTAACATTAAATACACACTCATTTTCTGCTAATATAATTAATATATTTCTTGATAGTTTTTTTTTTCTGGTGGAAAGACATTATTCATTTTCATTTTCCATTCTTCATCATGTTTGATTAATACAACTTATTGCCATTTCATAAAAAAATTCTAAGTCTTTTCTTAAATTTTATGTTAAAACATGTGTAAATCTAGAGTTAAAATTTTATGTTCAGCAATAGAAAATGAAATATTTTTATTATGTTGTGTATTAAGTTACAAATTCACTATTTTATAGTGTAAAATGCATGTATTTAACTGTGATATCTTCCAGATCGTGGGGAGTATTTATGGTGCTAAAACCTTATCTTTCCTCTAAGCCCTTAACACTGGGTACTCAATAGAAGTAGCGCCCCTGATCGAGTAGTTGAATTGCCTACTTGTATCTTGTTTGATTTCTCAGCCTCTTAGCATTAGGCTTGAGTCAATTTGTTTATTGGGTTTATCGTCCCACCAACAGTATTTCAGTTATCTGGAGGCATTGTCCACTTGAAGCAGATATAGTGCTGCCTTCACTGTGTATAGCAACACCTGTCATGATATCACAACCAGTCACATTATCCTGACACTGGGCCAACCAGTTGTGGAACTACCCTTATATTTACTTGAGCATTAGCAATGGAGCTATAGCACCACCATTTTTGATGAATTTGGTATGTTCTGGCCCAGGATCGAATCCATTGCACTACCAAGTCCGGTAAGTGTTCCAGTCAAGGCTGAGGACCTAATGGTAATGGGGGAAGGTCTTCTATCTGACCTGCAGTTTGCTGGTGGTTCTACACATTTTTATGGTGTCATCCTCCACAAAAAATCTGGAAATCGCCATGATGACCTAAATTAATTACTGGTAATACTAATTTTAAGAGACATATCATATGAGTACCCACAACCAAGGGTTTGGTTGAGAATTAAGGGCTACACTGTATACTCAATAGTATTACTTCCTAATGCCTGGATTGCTGGTGTGTAATTTTCTTTTTGATTGAATTTTAATTCATGTTCCTATTTTCAGGTTATTCTCATTCTGCAACAAGCCCTTACCATAATAGTAAGTGACTGGTTGCCAAGGAAATAAAAATCTACTTCGAATCCCCTGAGTTATGCCGTGTATCTACAGCTATTTGGAGTTTTTTTTCTCTTATGTTAACACAAAATTATTATTTTTAGATAATAAACACATGCGTGTTAACACATTGTGTTAACATAATATAATTATAAATTAGAATGCCTACACTTTTATGTGTTTAACACATTTAGATGCCCTTGCTACTTTTATGAATTAGACACTCATTTTTCTGCAAGTACATACAATATGTATATATATTCTGCACTCTCTAACAAGCTAAACATAAGCTATGAATTTGTCTACTTATGTGCATATTGGCTGTGTTTTTTTTTTCAAAACAGAAAACAATAAAATAAAAATTAAAAAGTTAATGTCATTCAGTCTGCTTGCTTTTCTAAACAAAAACCCAAATAATATAAAATCCATTAAAAATGTTGCCAATTAAAAATTTGATACATTATTTTTTATTAGCATCTGTGACATTGCTCTTTTGTATAGAAAATTCCAAGTCCTCAGTGTGAGCTCCTTCAGTTCTTTGATTTCCTGGTAGTTAGTTGATAAATTAAACCTATTATGATCCAATCTTCCATGAGTAGACTTTAAGTTTGTCTCAATTACATTTTGACCAAACATAATTTCATAAGACTCAATTACTAATTTTATCATTCAGAACTGTCTGATAAAATTGCGGACAATTAATTTTATAAAATTATATTTGAGAAAATAATACATTAGGAAAATAAAACTGCAGTTCTTACAAATGTATCTAACTTGGGTTTATGTATTCACAATAAAAATGACAAAACAACAGAATTTTTTTTTTATTTCAAAACAATTACCTATTTTTATATGAAAATGTTTCTCTTGCCACCAGATTTGTTGTTGTACTTTTTGCATGCCCTATTTCTTACATAATACTGCCAGCTATGTGTTTGGGTTTACAATGATTATGCATGATAACATTTTTGGACTTAATTTTTGGTTTAAGATAGATGTGCATATGACCCTTTTGTTTGTTTTAGATGCATATGCAATATATATCGGTAGCAGCGGAGCATGCATTTAACTACTGCATACTTGGTTCGAGGTTGTACAACTTTTATCTAGAATTCATAATGTGTCCATGTATCTGATTAGTTACATTTCCATGCTTCTGATTTCTGATTGGTCAGATTTCAAAGCATCTGGTTGGTCAGATTTCAAAGCTTCTGATGGGTCAGATTTTTACATTACTGAATGGACAGGTTTTAAGGTTCTAATTAGTTAGATATTAAAGCTACTAATTGGTCAAATAACAAGGCATCTGATTAGTCGAATTTGAGCAAAAATTTGAATCTGACCAATGAGATTCTTGAAAACAACTTTAGTTGATATCAGACACAAGCTCAAAATTGTATAACCTTTGGCCAGAGGCCTGATTATAAAACTTTGAGCTCGAGTCTGACACCATTCCCTAGCATCTTCATTCTGATTGGTTAGTTTTGAGTTCATTTTGAAATCCAGCCAGTCAAATCAGGGAGAATGGTTTCAAACACTAGCTCAATGTTTTATAACCTCAGAGCCTGTTAGCACAAGGCTTCTCTAACACAGTGCTTTCTGTGTTGTGATGAGTTGAGGGTCAGTCCGGCTCAGTTTTGATATCCTTTGCATGTTTGTTACAAGTGATTTGGAAAGAAAAAACGCAATCTTAATACGTGTCACCAAACAAGGAAATGCATAAGATTATTTTTTATTCAAAGTGTTGTTTTCTGTTAGTAATTGTTTATAACTCTTAATGAACCGTAGGAATATTAAAAATCCAAATAAATTCATTTTTCATTCCCCAAAGTGAAAAAGAAAAGAAAAGAAAACCAAGCTATTTTCTTTCCATGTAAATTTTCTTCTTAATTATAATTTAAAGAAAGACCAGTTAACTACATTAATAAATTACATTGGGATAAGTATAATTTTAGCTTAGAATATTATTACTCTCCTTTTAGAAGATAGAAAAGTGTGCATACTTTCTCCCCTCCATGCTAGAGTCATATTTTAGGGTTTTCTAATTCCTTAAAACTTCTGTTTCAGTTTTGCTCGAGGAACTTCATCCATTCTTGTTGTGTTTTTATATTTGTTCTCCATTTTAGATTTGCCTGAATATTTAATAGAGAGTTTCTTTTTATATTCAAAAACTTGATATCCTGGTGTTTCTCTTTTCTATTATATTTAGCTAGCTCTAATTTTAGAGTGAGTTTTTATTGGAAGATTGTGGTTTATGGTGTCTATATTTTGTTGTTTTTGGTCAAGATTTTTTTTATGGAATTTAAAGTTGCTTTTGCATGCTTTATGTTGTGTTGTAGATATTTAATATATGTTTTTTGTTAAAACAGGGATGAGAGTATTTTTTTACATGTGAAAATACTAAAAAAAAAAATTATGTTATTAATTTAACATGCCCAATAAGTTAACTGAATATTAAAAAATCACATATAAAAATCATATAAAATCAACATAAAAGTTATTAAGTCTAACAGTGTGCACCAGCAGTAATGTAAATATTCATTATACAGTTTTGTATATTTGTTGCAGCTGTAATGTTGTGCTTTATGTAAACTCAAAGAATGGTTGCATCTGTGGTCTTATGGGATAGGTGGGTCCTAGGTTCAAAGCCACTACCTGAAAAAAGATCCTTGAGCAAGACTTTTGGCAATGCATTGTTTCTCATAGTTTATACCTGTGTTCTTGTTCTACCTAGGATGTATGTGAACCAAAGGAAAAAAAGGATTAATTACTTTTTCTTATGATATGGTAGAAAATAAATATTTACAATAAAAATAAGTTCATATTTCCAGATTTATCATTTGCAATTTGGTTAAAGCATCAGTCTCCTGTTATTTAAGAATTATCAGATTAATTTTTTGATCATATGACATATATCCAAGACTTAATAAATGCATTTTTTTTTAAACAGTAGTGTTAGTCTCCTTGTTTAAAAATGTTTGCAAGGGTTGTTTCACAACTGGTTGGCCCATTATCAGGATAATGAGACTGATTGGGTATAATGCGAAGTGTTCAATTCATACTTTTTTTTTTACAATATAAACACAACCCCATCTGCATAAAGTAGGCATTATAGCAACACTGATTTACACACAGTTAAAACATGGGAATTCTTTGACATTTTTTTGTACTACAATTTGTTATGACAGTAGAAATATACATTTTACTATGACATGGTGAAATAAGTTGACAATTTCAAAAATTATTCTCAATGAAATTTTTATGTATTTAAAAATAATATATTATAAAATTTAGTATTAAAAACATTAACAACACCAGTAGATTTGGTCCATTTTAGTGCTAAATGGACCTTGCTTAATTGTACAAGTATATATCCAGATACATTTATAAATATGCATTGTAATATGGTTTATCTATTTTTATGGTTTATTTAAATGTTTTTATTTTATTTTATTTAAATTGTTTTATTCATTTACAGTGATAAATCTATATAAGTGTTTTTTCTTTATTATTTTATGGTTAAGCTATTTTATTTGGTAACGTGTACTTATTTATGAGATATTTCTTATATCGTTATTTTCTATATATTGTTATATTTAAAAATAAAGGTTGTATTCTGTATGGTTATTTTTCTTCTATGATAGTATTTATTGAATTTGCTATACTTATGTATTTATGCATATACTTTATTCTATTAATTTATATAACCATGGAAATAAATATAGCCCCATGCATATAGCCATAGAAATAAATGAGTTATTTTGTATGGTTTATACAAGAATTATATTACCTTCTTTGTGCCATGCAAGACCGTGTAAATAGACTGGGATATGTTACATGTTTTACGAGCATAGGAACACAGTCCAGAAGTTCCTAATATGGGCATAATGTATAATTCTGTCTCCTTTATTTCATTTTCAAATGCTATACACCTCATGCTCATTAGAATCGCTTCATTGAGACATTTTCAGAGGGTATCCACAACCTAAGGTTTGGTTAAGAATTATGGGATATATTTATGGCAGAATTATTCCTCTTATCTGAGGTTATGTGAAAGTAACTTACAATGCATGATATCCTGCAATGCTTATTCTAACTTATGCGCTGTAGCTGATGTTGTATTGGTAACTCCATAACCTTTGTTGTTGAGTTATTTAATTGGAAAACTTACAATTTATAATAATGTAAAAATGTATATCAGAATTTTTTAGATTGTAAATAATAATAATATTTATGATTAAACTGTGTGCAGTCTGTATAAATTTAAGACCTGTTAACTCTTTTTTAAAAAAAAAATGAAAACATATTTTCTTCTGTATCTCTTCCATAAATTTATTATTTATCCAAAAAAATATATATATATCGCCATCACTCATAATTTTGTAATAAAAAAATTGTTATCATACGCATGTATTAAAAGTGCACATTATCTTCATTTTCTTATCTTTACTTTCAAAACATTGTAACCTTATATTTCCATGAGACTTCCCTTGAAAAACAAATCTCGGAAAATTAAAAAAACAACAACATCATCAGTATATATTTCTATTTTATTAATATCTGTTACCTAGGTGATGAATGTAGGACTGAGAGAGAATTACCTCCCCTGATGCTGTCTTCAGAATACAAGTGCAAGAATTTCAACTTTGGAAACCACTATTTCCACTTGCATGGAGGTATGGTACTTAACTTTATTTCTCTTTATCACTTGAAATAATACAGTGCCACTTCTTTGAGAAACATTGTACAAGTTTCTGTAGAAAAAAGTATGGCATGGCACCAAAGTACAATGTAAAACATTAACAAGGATTTTACATTTTTATTATGTTTATACTTTATTTATTCAATAATATTTTGCAAAAGTTCTTTTAATACCAATTAACAAATGAATGTTTTTTTTTTTTTGTTTTGTTAGTAATCCTACCAAGGCATTTGTATGTTGTTTTTATCAATTAGTTATAACTGGGGGTAGTTATAATATCAGAAGCATGTTAGTGTGATACATAAAAAATGAGTGGAAAAAAAACTAAAATAAATTTTAATGAATATGTATATTTATATCTCATGATGGTTGTTTTTACATATCGAAGATGTAAAAATTGTTCCATCTTTCATATCAAACAACACTTTTCTTCAACCGTAATATAGTAATCTGGGGTACCCATGGTCGAGTGGTAAGAGTCTTCACCTTGAATCTCCACAACCCCTGACCGCATAGGTTTCATTGCAGGTTTGAGTCCAGAACTTTGATGTGGGGGAATTTTTTCAGCTAACCGCTGTATCAGGGTGGTTTTACCCAGACATATGTCTGGTCATCTTTCTACAACAAAACTTAGGTGGACATCATGAATAATACCATTATTATGTCAGTATGATGAAACAAAACATAACTGTCTCACCTGATCAGGAATCCTGATTGACTCAGTAGTATATTTGCTTTCTACTAAGACTATAATTCAGTTAAAAGTTTGGTACTCTACTTCCCATGTTCCAATTATCCCCTCTAGACAAATATCCAGATCCGCCTACAAAGAGTCAATGATTGGTAAAATGCCTGGTAATATCCCGGAGGCTTACCTTCAATACATTATATGTAAAGGGACACCACTCTGCATATTCAAATTTTCAAGTAAAAATTCCAATTATCTCCCCCCCACTTCTCTTTCTTTCACTTGTATAGGTTTCCTGGTTGACCTTGAGATGGACCACCTATTGTGTTCATACATATTGACCTTAGATATATATCTCTCTATGCCTTGCCCATAAGGGCTATCATTTTGTTTTATCCTGGATGTATATTTTCTTGTGCCCATATTTACACATCTTCACAAATTTATACAATAAAATTAACCCTATCCTCAACAGCCAACCATAAAGCAGCCCTCAGTTTCAAGCAGGCTTATGTTGATCTACTTTGGATGTTCAGTTTAATGCCTTTCACAACTACTCTAGATACATTTTATAACCTAGTTATCTCCCCTTGACAGGTATCCTGATTGACCTTGAGACTGATCAGCTGGAGGAAGCTCCAAACCTATCCGGGTCCTATGACCAGGTGATGTCGGAAGCCACCGGCTACCTGAACAAACTTCTGGAAAATGAGAACACCATGATGGAACACTACAAAGTGCCCACTACCATTATTTATGGAAAGAGGTAAGAAGGATAAATATTTTTGAATTCGTAACTTAATCTTGAACCATAATAGGTTTGACATATTAAGAGATGTTATAATTTGTTCACTAAAAAATTTGTGGAAGAAATGGGGAATAATTCTTGGTGTAGATATATGTTCTTAATTTGTAAAAAAAAATACAGAAATACAAACAACGAATCTAAAAGTAATGTTTTGATTCATATAAGGCTGTATTAATGTAATTACCAAGTTACCATATTTTCTGATATCAAAGTCATGACTGTTTTCAACTGGACTGACATTACCAACAATCAAAATCCATTGAAATCTGCAATTTTTTGTCTAATTTATAGCTGATAGGGAGGACGCTTCTCTATGGCTGATCTCTAAACTGTAACAATCATTGCATCTGGTGTGTCGAGATAAAGCATGCCCAGGTCCTTGTTCACAGTTAGATATCATGTATTTTTTAGTCAACCTGATATTAAATAATCTTGACTGGCCATTCATCAGAAATCTTTATAACCCCATCTTGCTTGATCTTTTCAGACCATGTAACAAAACCTAAAAAATATTAAGCCATTGTATGGTGCTATATTTCAGTTACTACGTGATGTGCCTCGACTTTGAGACCTTCTATCCCACGAACCCTCAAAAACCCCTATGGGTGAAGGTCTACCATGAAGAAATCAACAAGCTAAAACCAAAGAAACTGCCCATGAATGATATACATCTACACGAGCAGTTCAAGAAATATTTTGGCTACAAGAAAGCCATTAAATGCAAGGTTTGTTTTGTTTTATATGTTTAACTACATTGCAGTGACCAACTATGGTCTTTATAGTGTTGTCGAGCTATATTTTTGGTGAAGGAAAACCTCAGACAAATGTCTGGGTAGAACCACTGGCACACAGCAGATAGCTGGAAACTATTTATGCTCTTGCCCTGACTGGGGCTCGATGATTAATCTATGTCTGTAAATATAGAATCATTTTGTTGTGATAAAATGGATGGTATGCCACAGCCTTGACTAACGGTGTGCAGGAGGCTCCCATGGTCGTGTGTTTGGAGTTGCCGACTTGTAACTCCTCAGCCCCACATTGCATGGGTTCAAGTCCCGGTTGGGGTGAGAACTTTTATGTGGGGAAGTTTCCACCTAACCTGCGGTGCGCTGGTGGTTCTGCTAATACTAGAGTCTGGGGTCTTCCTCAACCAATAATTGGCTAGATACCATCAATATGATCATAATTGTGTTGGTGCACAAAAAAAAAAGAAAAACGGTTCCATAAGTCTTTGGCCTTTCTTTTGTTTTACAACTAAAATTACCTTAATTTTTTAACCCAAATCATTGTATGTACAATAATCTTTACAGACCCCCTACAGTGGACTGAAGGAAGCAGCCAAGAGAGGTCTGGTGGCCATGTTTTCTGCACTATGTCGGAAGATGATGCAAGCTTCTCGTCTCGGCAAGCAAGATGAACATGGTCTGTCGCTGATGCATTATGCTGCCATGAACAACCATCCCCAGATCATTGCAATGCTTTTAATTCAGTCAATGGATGTGAACGTCCGCAGAAATAACATCATGGGAACAGGTAGGGGACACATCTACTTGTTTGTTCATAACTTTACAACTGGTATATGTGTTGCATTCTTCTGTTCAAGTTATGATGTCTTATTGCTCAGCAATATCAGAGCCCTTGATACTAAGCGTAGATCTTCTGCAAACTTCTTTTTATCACATAGTTCCCCTGGTTTTCCATTCAATACACCAATTACATATTTTCTTCTAAGGCATTAGTGTAATATACCTTTTTGATTGGTGACATCTTCGTCATCATCATAATACAGATCATAGCATACCACTAATTTACCTACTATTGATGTTAACATTTTATGAAATTGCATATTGGTGATTAAAGTCATGTGACAAAAGAATCTGACACTTGTTGTCATTTAATACAATCATTGATAAAACTTGTACAGGAAAAATAATAGTAAGCTCACCATAGACTCGCTTACCATCACTTTTCCTGAATTTGTTTAACAAATGTTTGTATTAAATGACAACTCGTGTCAGATCCTCTATAAGTCTTCTGCAGACTGTATATACCTGGTACCAGTCTCAGTATGACAATTTTAATGGGTACCAGCATTATGGTTTAGTTGAGAATTATGGGATATATAGCAGCACAAAATGTGATTGACACTTTTAACAGGCATAGTAAACATGCCGTGCAATATTTTAGAAATGCTTGGTAGCTATTGCATTTGAAAGTCTGTGAATTAAGCAAACTGAGCCTTAGTTTTGGTCATAATTGTCAGTGATTCTACCAAGGGATAGTCCGCCATCAGTTATGTTTTGGTTGCTAGTACCTTGAAATATAACAAATAAGTTGAAGCAAAGTCTGTATATGCTGCAATGGCTTTGCTTTAAATTTGAGAATGTTAATCTTAAAATTAACATAAAGTAGTCTCTGATTTCATTGGCTAGTTGCTCATTAGTTACACATTTAAAAAAATCTGTATAATCGCCATTATGTTTGGTAGTCTGGCAATAGCAGTTATTATTCTAATATCCATTTTTTTCTACCAATCAATGCATTTGATTTGTATCATGTGATCTGTACATAGGTGTACGGCGCGTCCAATATGGTTTTTCAATCTGGGCACTTGTCCAAGTATATTTTCGTATTGGACCTTTCGGTGTAAAATAACCTATAATGATATTTCAGCAGATTTTGTCAGCCACTGATTGATCATTTTTTATTCTTCAAAAAAGGCTGTCATCAAGAGTTGCATACCTTGATTTTGCTGTTGGGTTTTATTCTTAGAATGCGTTTGTTGAATTTGATGACAACATAATTATGTACTCTGTAGGTGTTTTTTCTTTCATTTGAATTATTTAATATTTGACCTCTTTAGAGCATGTCATAGCCCATTTTGCATGTTGTAGGTTAAAAACAACAACATTCTGTCTTGCTGTGGAAACTTTCTTGTCTCTGTACCTTCCTATGTGCCCTTTTTATTTTCTCTCTACATACATAATGTATGCATAAAAACTTGTTAACCCCTTGTGAAAAACTATTTTTCAACCTCTTTGTTTCATTTATTGATTATGATAGTTGTTTGATTTTATATCTTACCTGTTTAATTTTATCTTGACTATTCTTTACTCTACACATTGCCTATTTCTTAAATCAGATTATGAGAAAAGAGCTAGGAGAGAGAAATCCAACAATGATTATTCTGATGGTAATAGAGTTATTCCCCTTTTATTGTTAATTTGGACCAATGTTACTTCCATCATCACACAAAATGTTGCTTTAACCATGTATTTTCCCCCAGCAGTGTTTTCATTAAAACACACCAATGTGTATTTCCCTTCAAAAGTAATGATATCACTATGAAATCTTCCTAATATGCAGTCAAAATTGTTCTCCCAACCAAGAAGAACTTGTTATTTGTCTGGTTAGAGATTTTGTTCCAACTTTGTAAACAGACTCAAAAGACTTAAAACCTTAAATTTAACATCTGTCAGCTATGAGTGGTAGAAAATGATTTGAACTTAATGATTTTCTTTGCACTGAACTGTTCCAGATTTATTGGTCAAGTCTTTTTACACAAACCAGTTTATCCCATACTGTATGAGTTGAACACATGGTGTAGAAGGTGTACAACTCCTGTTTGGTCTTTTATTTCTCTTCCAAACCCTGTATACCTGATATTCAATTAAAACTGTCTTAATATGGCAATTCTTGTGAGTACCAGCAATATAGATTTTTGGTTTGAGAATTATGGGATATATAATAGATTTTTGGTTTGAGAATTATGGGATATATATGAAATCACCAAATCAGATGTATTCCTCTTATTTGAAGGTCTGATTGTGTGTGTGTGTGTGTTTTTGATACCAGTCATTTGCACTTATCCTGCACGTAGGTATAAAAAGAATCTGTTAGAGTATTAGTAGTGGGAGGAGTTATGTACAGGTTACAGGACCGCACTTGTTTGGCAGAAAGACAGTGCTTTTTAGATGATTTAGTTGTCAATTGATTGTAAAGGAGTCCTATTTTTTATTTTTTTATTTGACTTCTTAGTTCAGTAAAGTATGGTTGGGAGAACTTTTAGACACAGCATGTTACAGAGTGAATGTTCCATCACCTTTGTTTCCACAATTTTCCACAATTTTCGTGACATAACCATATGCATGGTGTCTCTTGTTTAAGGGTTACATTTGTGCCAGTTGTTATCCTATGTGCTTCAAGTCTAATAACTCCTTCCCACATTTAATGACTTGCATGAGTTGTTTCCCTTTGTAATATTTCAGCTGTGATCCTTTTTTTCTTAGTTTATGATTTCAATACATAGGATAACATTTCTTCATTTTGTTATTATGCTGCTCTCTTTGAATTTGCAAAACTATCACAGAATATGAGAGGACAGCTGATCATTTAAATATTAAAATCATACTTCTGAATCATTAATTAAAAAAATTAATGGAATCAAATATACATAGATGAATTTAGTATTAACGTAAAGATTCCTTGTACAACAATACCTGTAAATATTTATCATAGAAAGTTAATTGTTTTTCTTCTTAAGATGGCTCATTGATTTGTTGATAATAAGTAAATTTAGATTCTTATTTTTTTTATTTAGGTTTTCTGCCGTAATTGATGTAACCTAGCTCATGAACTCTGTTGAGCTTTGCTGACAGTTGTATCCCTTTTGTTTGACTTTAGTTGACCTTTATTGTCTGTTAGGACCTTTGTTAAGGTCTGTTGACCTTCACTTACCTTTTTTGACCTTTGCTGACCTTTATTTATGATTGTGACCTTTATTTATGATTGTGACCTTTATTGAACTCTGCTGACCTTTTTTTGAACTCTGTTGACCTTTGTTGAATTTTTTACCCTTATTTGACCTTTGTGTTACCTAGGCGAGGGAGGAGAGAAGCAGGGATCCAAGGGTCCTCAGGGAATAAGCTATTTCCTCATTGAGACATGTAAAAAAATCTTTGACCTAGTTTTTTTTACATTTCCTGGGCTTGTAGAACAGATTATACACAGACCGAGAGGGATAGCGCTGACATTGACATGGAAACTGTAACACCTCTTCTACTTTCAAAATTACAAAATGTTTAATCCTTGCAATTAAGTTCTTCAGTGATCACATTCAAGTTAATTCATTGATTAATTCCTGGCATGCTATGTTGTTCAAACGTCAATGTGGTTTATCTGTAAATGTAAACAATGCTTAAATGTTTAGAAATTCATTTATAGCTTTACTTTTTAAAGAATAATTGTGAGATATTGTCATGATTCTCTTGTCAACAGAAGTGTCACCAATGGTTAACCTTTTTGTTTAGGTCTCCACAAAAAGGTTAAAAAAAATGCCTATACATAGCCCTTGTTTGCATTGTGTAACAAGTACATGAACTTTCAACCTGTTTTAAACATAGGAGTGACACAATGCATAGTGTATAATAAAATACCTTCCCATGTTAAATTTTAATATATATTGACTGTCCGCTATGTCCATTTCAACATCATTGTGTGCGGGTAAAATTAGAAAACACATTTTGCCTCTATATGCATTCAAGGGAGGTTACTGAGCATTGCATTATTCCAGCTCTTTCATGGTTTACCTTCCCATGTTAATTTTTAATATATATTGACTGTTCACTATGTCCATTTCAACATCATTGTGTGCGGGTAAAACTGGAAAACTTATTTTGCCTCTATATGCATTCAAGGGAGGTTACTGTGCATTGAATAATTCCAGCTCTTTCATGGGTTTAGCAAAAACACATGCCGATAGTTACTTTGCCGATATTTTGTTTCAGCGTTCGTTTAATAAAAGCAATATCTCACCCCATGTAGAGTGACTGCACATGTTGTCAAAAATTGAAATGATTAAAACATCAGTTGACATTACCATTCATGGGATATATAATTTATAGAATTGTTCAATTTTAGTTCAGAGAAATAAAAAAAGAAAATAGTTAAATAAAGAAAAATGTTTAATGTACTGATTACAATACACATGTTTATGCCTTTACTTTTATTTTATCATTTAAAATTTTATATTATAAAGAAATAAGGCCAATATCTCCTTTTCCGAAGAGGTTTCACAGTTTCCATAATACCCCCAGATTGGGCTTCAACAGAAAACCCCACCCTCAATTCTGTTTTTTGACTACTTGATCCCACTCTTTATATATTTATACTGAAACTGACTGTTAACTTTAGGCATACTGATGTAGATTTTAGCAATGTAATATTTACCTTAAATAATTGTTAGAATATAACAAAAATAAATAAAAAAATTATTGCACTTTAGTCCTTTTTATCTTATAACAAATAGTTGTTATAATTTATTTAGTAATGGCAAGCAACACACAATTCACAAACAATAGCATAAAGCAATATGTAACACTCTTAGAATGCTGCTTACACAGCATCACAAAACAAATTTTAATTAATTTATTTTAAGTAGTGTATATTATACTTCATATATATAATCAATTTATTTTAAGTAATTTATATTGAAGTTAATAGGTATTTTGCAGCCTTACTGTGAACATCCTTAAAATAATATAAAAAATAATAGTCTATTTTATTTATTACATAGAATTCTGTAAATAAGCATTATTTTTATGGTACTTTCTTTATTTTAAATTTATTTTTATTTAAAACCGCTAAATATATGTGTAATGATTATTATTGAATAAGACTATAAAGGTGGCATCTGATAGTTTACCGAGATCAAATACATGTAATGATAGCTTACTTATTTTTTGGGGGGAGTTGGGGCATAATTTTGGAAAAAATTCAAGCTTTAGTCTCAAAAAAGACAATTTTAACCCCACCTCAATTTTAAGACAGTACAAATCATAAAATAAATCTATCTAAATGTTCATTTTTTCAAATTTATAAATAAGCATGATGAGGATCATCAGAGCTTATATAAGGATGATGATATAACGTAAGTATAAAGTAAGTGGTCACATGGTTTTCTTAGTTTAAAAATAGCTAAATGTGCTATGTGGCTCAGATAGGAAATACATGGTTGTACGGACAAGTAGATTTTATGCTTCACATTTCACTCAGATGTAGGGCATCAATAATCTGCATCTTTACAAGTGAAAAAATGTATTAGATTATTTAAGAGAACAATTTATGGTCCAAACTGTCGGATACCACCTTTAACTCATTTTATAAAAGTAACCTGCTTTACTCTTGCTTTATTCTGCTACACTTTCTCTATGGTTTCAAGGCTTCCTCCCTTCCCATTGGTTGATAAGAAAAAAACCTTTCTTGTGATCTGACAATAATTACATAACTGAAGACCTTTTTCAATTTTGGATGTGTTGATTTGTTCAGAATAGTTAAACAGTTTGAATTTACATTTTCTACTTATATTTGTATTCTTTTATGAATGTTTAAGAGCACTTTTTTTAACACATATTGCCCTGAGAGGATCTCTTCCTGTTAAAACTTCATAATATACGGTAACAGATAATAATGTCTCAGCCCCCTCACTGCTGTGAAGTTGGAATCAACTAATAACCTTGCTTAGATGAATCGATAGAGACTTGGCAACAAATAGTGCAGATCTGGAGCATGCATCTCACAGCAGTATCTAAACTATTCACTTATTACTGAACAGTTCTTGCTTAGTAAGTTATGAGTTGTCTTATAATGTTTGCTTAGTAATGATGGTTAAAATCAAAACAAAACTCCACTCTGATTTATGTCTTTTCGAAATTATGTCAAATCAGGTTTGTATCAGTTATCATTTTGCTTAGAAAATTTCAGTGTGGTTCTGCCATTGAAAGTGCTTTTTAAAGTGCATGTGGTTCTTTCTCTAGCGATAATTGCTGGAAGCCAATATTGAGCGAAATTACAGGTTTAATTGACAAACTTTATAAAACCAAACTAAAAAATGATTTTCTACCTAATAAACATACATAATGATGTTATATAGCCCGAGGAGGTAGTGGGAAAGGAGACCGAGATATTGTCATGATGACCCCTATCCCTGGGGGTCAAGGTCAGTCAGCATAGCAGCAGCATTGAATTTAGTCAAAAATAGCGACTGTGAGACATTGTCACCATGGTAACAGCATGACATAATCCATAGTAGAGTGCCGACTTTGTACATTGTCTCCGTAGAAACTGATAATGATTGTTTCTATGGCAACAGTATGATATTGGTGCTATAGCAACAGTGCATAATTGTTTCTATGGCAATAATATGACTCTGTTACCATAGCAGCAATGCACAATTTTGTCTATATCAACTGTATGTCCTAGTTACCATGGTAAACAGCTGATGATTACCTAGCTATAACATACTGACTGCTAAGTTATGGTCCACAAAATGCGCTGGTAAAGTTGATTTTTATGTTCAAGTCCTGGCCTTGGCAAGAACTTTTATATGAGGAGGTCTTCCATCTAACAAGTTGTGTGCCGGTGGTTCTACCAAGATATTGGCATTTGTCTTTCTTCACTTGAAATAGGGGGACATGCAAACATGACCGTAAATGTGTCAGTGCCATGTACATTTATTAATAACAAAAACATATTTTTAAAAATATCTTCAAGAAATATTTGCATTTATCAGCACAATTTGGGACCATTTTATAATGTGACAGTATTCAATACAACAGTTCATTAAACTTTTGACAAATTTTAACCTTGAGTTTATGTTTTATTAATTTTATTTATAACTTCTGTATTTTTTTTGAAGTGCTTAATTTGTAATTCAATATTGAAGTGCTAAAATAGTTGTGTATATTGTTGTTTATGCATGAAATTAATTGTTAACATGGTTTTATTCATTAACATATTATTGTTTTATTATTTAGAATTATCATTCATACTTTTGAGAAGAAACAACGAAAGAAAAGAGCAAAAAACAAACAAATACCATACCAAAAATCCGTTTAAATATTATTAAATATGTTAAATGTATACATTTTACAAAATCATACTTAATTTGTAACTTTTTGTTAATTGATTTTTAGTATAATAGCATTTAATTTCAATATCATCCTTTTATACTGAAAACCTTTCAAATTTTAATTTGGATAATTTCATTGAAACCAACAATTTAATAATACCTTTCAAAACTTGTTGACATGATGATGAGTTATAAAATGGTGTGAAATTTCCTTTTAATTCAATTACTTAATAAAGTATCTAGCCAACATTTATTCAGCTTAGCCCTTCTTTAAAAATGTAGACGCCATCTTAAATAAAAGTGGTAAAGTTAAATCCTCGGTCACCAATCTAGATGGTGTAAGTTCAGTTCATTTATAAATAATATCTCTTAGTTACTCATTTATTTCAAATCATATAATGCTGGAACTAAGGAGGAAGTCTCTCAATGAAACAGTTTGGTTAAAAATTATGGGATATGTTATATATATTGCTGCATATTCACAATCAGCCAGCTCTCTATAGACCTGATTTTGACTGTGACTCTGATGTTACTTGACTACATAAAAATGTTTGACTGGTTCTTTTATGCAATAACAAAAAGAAGATAACTCTAAACAATAGGTCAGTATAAGGAGGTATTTACAATTCTTTGTCATAGTGTTATCAAGTATTGGTCTTAAAATGATGATTTATTGGTAGTTGTTCGCTGTTTATAAACACTTTAAAGGAAATTTATGCGCGCTAACAATATGTGGGTATTTTAATGAAGTAGAAGAGGCGACATTGTTATTGTAGTATGTTATGAGGGGGTGATACATGTGACTTTCATTTTAAGAGAATAATAGTAACCTTAGTTGCAATTTACATGTATCGAAACTTGCTATTATATGTTAATTTCTTTCAAGTTACATATAATGCATTAGATGAGATGTTACTTATGTAGTTAAGTTGTATATAGTTTAGAAAAACACTTTACTGTGATAATAAGAAAAAGGTTGTATATGACATTGAGGATTGACACAGGGTGCATTACAATTACCCAACTGTGTAGCTTCATGAATTAAAGTAATCATAGATATTATAGCAACTGTTAGTGTTACATGAATTGTACAGTCTATTAATTATAATGTGACAAAAAATGTTTAAGTTTAGTTTATATCTGTAATGTCCGAACAGTATGAAATAGAAAAGTACATGTATAAACATATTTTTATACTGATACTCATCTAGTGGGATCTAATTGGACTTATCTGGACTAATTGGATATATGGTTACCCTTAATTGAATATAATAAATCCATCTTAAAAACAAAGATATGGAATTTTTAAAAGGCACAGGTAGGTTTGTAAATTTATAATTAATAATTAAAGTCTACATGTTATAGTAAATTTTTATATTCTAATTTTTTAAAATTATCTTTGTATGTTAACAAGGATAATTTCAATTTTAAGTTTATTTTAAGGGTCAAGGAGGTGAAAATAAGACAAATTATTTGTTGCCCCTTAATTTTTAAAAAAATGAGCAGTTCAGTAATAATGCATAATTAAAAATACAAAACTTGATAACCTTCACTAGATTAAACACAAATGTGTGATTCTAAGGCATTCCTAAGGTATTCTAATGCTGTCTATTTTAAGTAGGTAACAATGTATTTTTTATGTTTGCTGGTAAGGATTAACTCCATGTTTATACAAAGTCATATTTGTGTTAGTTGATACAGATAGTAGTCATTGAGGTGATACAAAAAAAAGTAATATTTTAACAGTTGTTTCTATTGTATTATCATAATACTTAATGCATGTATGATTTTCTCACACAGTTACAGAGTGTTGATATTTTTAACAGCATGACGTTTTTTGTTTTTGTTTTGAGAATGTTGCAGATATAATCAGTTTGCAGAGAGTGATGTTGGAGTAATTAAGAATTGATTAATTAAGAAGTTACTTTTCTGAGTTAACTTTAAATAGTGAAAAAACTTCCATAATTTATGTGTACATTTAGTTTTTGCCCATTACATTTCTTAATCAAATTCCTAAAATTATGTAAATTTATGTTTATACAAGAATTTTAAGTGAAAATGCTGTCAAAATATCCATTTGGAAAAAAAGAAACTGTGCATGGATATAATATGCTATATCCTGACAGACAAAGCAACAACATTGTTTGTTTCTTATTTTATTTATAACATTGTAAACAATAAGAAAATTCAGATCTGTCATAGACAGTTGCATTAAAATAGAAGAAGTACAGCAAGAACTAAATGTTACATGTACTATAAGTAATGTTATGAATAAAAAAATGGATTTTTTTTAAATATATAAACTGGAGTAAATAAAATTTTATTATGTTGTATTAATTGTTCTGTATAATTTTAGTTTTCTAGTTTCTTACATTTATCTTTATTTCCACTCCATTTATGGTGATATATTGTATATTTATTTATTTTTCTCTAAACAGACTGGTGATTTGAATAACCATCCTTATCGCTTTTAATCACTTTATTGTTATTTTATTTTAGTCAATACTTTTACATCTTTAAATTTATCATTTTAGTCAATATGTTTACATCTTTTAATTTATCATTTATCAGTTTTGTAGATAAATTGAAAAAAACAAACAAAAACACACTCTTTAGTTTTACCAGTTCATACACATCATGCTTTATGCATTAGTGAAATAATCTTAAAGTAGTTAGACATAAAAAGGAAACATTTAGCTATTTCAGGCTTACATATTTAGTGTAATTTTGATTTATGCTTGTATTATTTAAAAAAAATAATAAATTCGTTATTTCTTTTTCAGATCATACATTTTAAATGATCTGTTTAACACTACTTTCTGTCAGAGTAAGATTTGTGGAGAGGCACTTTAGCAGCAAATAATGCAAGTTCTGATTGAACAGCGGCCAATGGAAGCTAACTAATAAGCATCTACACAATACAAATAATATATTTAATAATATATATAATATTGACAATATTACCTAATTTGGCCATAATGCAAATCATTGTGTTTTTTTCTCCACATATTGTTTACTATTGACTGTCTCAAAATAATTTTTAACCTAGTGTTTGTTCTCTACCTCCCTAATCTTTTGATTTTTTCTAATCTTATGTCTATTTTGCACTTACTTTCTTAGGTCCAACAGCCATTCATGTGGCTGCTAGGTGTGGTGCCCTGGACACAGTTGCGTGTCTCCTTGCCAACTATGCCAACATCTTGGCAACTGACCAAGAAGGCTGGGCACCAGTCCATCATGCAGCATTCTTTGACCACTACCCTGTGGTGCGACTGATGATTCGAAAAAACAAAGGGCTCATGGAGTTGGTAACCAAAAATGAGTAGGTTCTGTTTGACTTCTTTGTACCTGGTATTTTTTTAAAGTTATGTCTAGGACACCCAGGATTTAATTCCAGTAAATTACTACAACATGGTATTGCTATAGCTCTCTTGATAACCCTTGCCTATTAAGATTAGCTTAGCAAATGGTGCACCCTATTAAAAAATACACGTAATGTAACCATGATATTATTTCAGTTGTTCATGAAACACTAACTACCACAATAAGGCAGCACTGGGAAGGAGGTTGGACAAAACCAGCAAATGAAATATTCTTTCCAAATCTAAAAAAAATGTTCATTTTTACATTTTTTGTATTATGCCTTAGATATTTGTCTATCTTTTGAACAGAATTTCCATCTTCTCCAACACATCTTTGATGTTGCTAATTTGGTTGAATTTGTTTAATCAATAGTGTAATTTATAAGGCTTTTTATTAATTATTTAGTTTCATACACAGTAAATTTAAGCCAATTTTGCAGGTAACTCAGTTAGGAGATGCTAAATGACAACTAATTTTTTTTCCAGCCAACGTTCCACACCTATCCTTTTAGCAGCCAGTTCTGGAGGTTTATCAGCCTTGAAAGGTCTGGTATCCATGGGAGCAGATTACAAACGCCTAGATGCCGATGGCAACGGAATCGTGAGTCTTGCTGCCATGCGTTTCCATACCAATATCTTAGAGTACCTGATTGAGTGGAACAATCCTGAGGTACACGTGTGGCAGGTTCTTGTGGGTGAGTAATGTATTGTCAAATATCATTTGCAAATCATCAATGCTTCTACCCAGACATTCATCTCTACAGCAATAATGATCATATGTTGCTATGGGGATATTTTTATAAAATGTTAATTAAAGGGATTATTTTTTCTATAAATAACCAATCTGTATTTCCAAAGTAAGCATAATAGAGAGTACAGAGATGAGTATCATGTGATCATTATAGTGAATTAAAAACTAAATTAATATATAGAAAAGTGAGGGATATTAGTAATCTTTATGGTTAAGGTTACAAATCAAAGAATATTGCAAAATATTATTTTTTGCCACATGAATAATTATAAATTGTTTAAGCTGGTTTTCATGACATTGTACGTATAAAGCATATATTTAATCCAAACATCAAAATATTAAACCACAATCTGCTTTTATTGACAGCAAACTAATTTAGAAAATGAAAAAAACATTGATATCCAGTCTAAGATCCATTTGGTCAGATTTTAAATATAAATTAAAACCTATCAGATAATTGGGACTTTCCTATTCAGCCAATCAGATGATTGAGACTTGCAAATGTAACCATTATCGAGACTGGTCCTTAAGTATCAAGGTCAATATTTTATATTTTTTCATTCCTTGTGTCTTAAAAATGACCAAAACAACAACAACTATGCATTGTCCACCCTTATTAAAAACTTATAAGAAGACTTAATCTTTATAACTTTACAATAATTGTATAGTGATAATGGAAATGTATTTTAGGGATGTTGAATGATAATGATCTGAAGAAGAAGGACAGTGCTGTGAAGTGTCTGGAGGTATTGTCCACGTCTAAACCTGACCACTGGAAGTCCATCTTAGATGCTGGTAAGTGGTACATACATACACCACACTACACCACACCACACTACACCACACTAAACCACACCACACTACACCATACCATACCACACCACTCCACACCATATCATACCACACCACACTACACTACACCACACCACACTACACTACACCACACCATACCACACAACACTACACCACACCACTCCACACCATATCATACCACACTACACCACACTACACCACACCACACTACACCATACCACTCCACACCACTCCACACCACATTACAGTTTTTTATCAGCACATCTTCTTACATGTTACTATGCTTTAATATGTGAGCAAGTAAACAAAAATTTAGTTAAGATGTAGAAAGACAAGGGTTAATTGGCACACTACATAAAATTTAAGCTTTAGTGTCAAGACTTTTGCCCTTGACCTTATTATAGACTAAAGGTAAAGGTCGCACTTCAAGGTCAGATGTCAATTGACATCAATTAATTATATTGGCTAGTTAATTTTGGTATTGGTTTTAGGCCAAAAACTATCCATACTCTAAATTCTAAACAAAATCATTTTGTAGAATTTTACATTCACATGATTTGTTTTCATAAATGTATATGTCAAGGACCAAACCATTTTTATACGCCTGACAAATTATTGAACAAAAATACAAGCACTTATCGTACGTGGCTGATACAGCTTCGAAGTTCTGGCTTTTTTACTTTTTCTTATCAAGACATTACTTGTAATATATTATATATATTTAAGAAATAATACTGTAAAGAAGAGTAACTAGTGGTTTAATATAAAAATATTTCATTTCACTGAAAATTCAATGAACAAATAGAAAAATATATACAAAATGAAGATAACACAGAGCAACTGAGCATGAAAGATGTTAGTACATGATTTTATCGATTTTTATACATTTTTATACCCATCAGAATGGCTGTGACACTTGCGTCATTATTTTATTGCTAGAAAAATTCACTACATGTTTTTTGATAAATGTTTCATCTAATTGTTGTAATAAAAATTGGTATGGGAATATTGTGCATGTTTTTTTTCATGTTTTATTTCTATTTCATTACATTTCTTTGGTATTTGCAACTAGGTATCATAGGATGTGCATGTGTATTTATTTTTATAATTATATTTCATTCAATGCTAATAGAGGGATATTTGTTAAAGGGTAAGTGACATGTTGGAAGCCTCATCTTGAGAAAATATTGTTTGCAGTTTTTGTATTTTATTGCTTTTACAATAAATAATGTAATGTATTTAATGTTTTAATTTTCCTTCTTTTTTTTTTGGTGTTTTTTTGTGAGTGTAGATTTGGTAGCATTGTTATGGTTGTTCAATGTTCTTCAAGTGAAGTTTCAACAATAATAAAGGTATTAATGAAACAAAAATTACTTGTAAAGTAAAACAATGAAACAAAATGTACTTGTATAGTAAGATATTGAAACAAAAAGAACTTATATAGTGACACAAAGAAACAGTAAGTACTTGAATAGTAAGATAATGAAAAAACACAACTTGTAAAGAGAGATAATGAAAAAGGCATTTTTTGTTGTGAGATAATGGAACAAAAACTACTTGTTAAGTAAGATAATGAAAAAAATACATACTTATAATGTGAGAAAACAAAAAAGTTTAGTGAGATAAGTACAAAAAAAAGTTTTGTAAAGTGAGATAGTGAAGCAACAAGTACTCTGACAGTGAGGTAATGGAATAAAACTACTTGTATAATAAAAATTAAATTGATATTTAGTGATATAATAAAACAAATCTTGCCTAGTTAGTTAATGAAGCAAAAAGTACTTGTAATGTGAGATTATGAAACAAAAAGTACTTGTTTAATGAGATAATGAAACAAAAGAACACTTTTAGTGATATAATGAAACAAAACAAATCTTGAAAAAAGAGTAATTGCCTGGTGAGATACTAAAATCAAAAGTACTTGCATGGTAACATAGAATTTAGGAATACATTTGTTTGTATTAAAGTCTAGTTAGTGCATTACATATGGGTTGATTAATTTGTCTTATTTTTAATTTTCTATATTTTGACATCTGAAAAAAATATTTTCTCAAGTTGTGGCTGAAAATATTGCAATGTGATAAACTAGATGCATGTTACCTATAGTTTATATTTTAATTACAGCATATCATTTATTATATAGATTTTTATCATTGTATTTATTTGGTATTTATTAAAAATACTATATCAAAATTCATGTTATTGTATCTGTATCTTTTTTAATTAATAAAATTATGTTTTTGCATTATTTATTTATGTATATATCATTAAATGTTGTAAAAACTTTTTTCTTATTTTGAAGTAGACTAGTAATGTAGAAATTGTTTTGTAGTTTTTTAATATTCGAAAAAGATATATTTCCATTATTTATTTATTTTTTTAAATTATGAACTGATAATTTTTGTATTCTTATTCCCAGTATATGCTCTTTTAAAATAAGCAAATTTCTGTTAGAGATATGCTTATACTTGCATTTTAACAGTATTAATTAAGATTGAACTATAAGTTGTTTTATGGCAATATAGCCAATCTAGCAATAAGAATACATTTGAATACTAAAATAACCGGCCGCAATAGCTCAAATGGTAGAGCGTCTGCTTGCGGATCGTGAGGTCGCGGGTTCAAACCCCGCCCGTGTCAAACCAAAGACTTTAAAGTTGGTAGTTGTGGCTTCCCTCCTTACACTCAGGACTAAGGGGAGAGCATTATGTCTGACTTGTCGGTGTCAGTATAATGGACTGGCCGGGTTCAGTCCATCTGTAGATAACTGATAATATGATGATAAATAAATAAACAATTAAACATTAAGTAAAATACTTAACTTATCCTTGTTTCTATCCTTATTTCTCAACTTTTACATTGAAATTATTTTGTTAGTTTATTTGTGTCTCGTTTTAGTTAATCTGATGTTGTGTTAGAAATTCATGCATACACTTGTGTGATTGTGAATAAATAGTTGTATTTTGTATAATTTATACATTTGATGGCTGTTTAAGTATAATTTTATATATAAACAAAGAATAAAGATTTCCACCTTTTGTTTAAGGCAGAATATTTCACATCTTATAAATGCAAATAAGCCTTATACATCCTCCATATCTCTTACCCTGCTAAGCATGCATTTTTTAGGCTTAGGCAAATAGTAAAGATCCAAATCAGCCTGCTCCCTGCTGGAAGCTGTCTTAGCAGGATCTGCACCATTTGCCACTGAGTCACAAACAACATGTCTACTTTTTGTTTGACTTTAGTCATATGCAAAAATCAGAGAGCTTCGTTTAAGCTGTTAACAACATAGCAAGCTGAAAGTTAAAGATGACATAAAAGGGGCTTACCTGTGTTGGAGGTTAACAAATCAAGAAAAGATGTATTTCACCTGAAAAGCATACCATAAATATTACATACAAAGGGCTTACCGGTGGTTAAAAAGTTATAAATCAGAGAAATATATTCCACTTGAAGAGTTGACTTTCAGTCATAAGGCCCTAAACGACAGAAAGCCAATGTTTAAATGTGGTCATAAAAATGGCTTGTTAACCACACATTATGTTTTCAAGAGTCCCTAATTTATAACTTCTCATCCCCTCATCAAATAGTTTTGAGTGTAGGATAAAATCTTTATGTGTGTGGGTCATTTGTTCTGCCCATAAAGATTCTAGAGTCTTTTGTCACTATTTATTAGCAGATGTCATTGTTTTGTGTTCAACATTTATCATGGGTCACCCATTTCTAAGTGGGTCGAGTTTTAGACGAGGCAAAAACTTCCATTTAGGAGGTCAGCTAACTGACCTCAGTGTTTCATCCTCCTATAACAATACCTAGACATTGCTATAACTGGAATAATTCCATCACTCAATTGTATTTCAAAAACAAGATAAAACATATCAATAAACTTATGTGTTTTAGGCTGTTTATCTCAATAAACCTTGGTCAACCTTCATTAGATATTAAAGATGGTTTTGCACTGGTGATCATTAGGGTCAATTGTGGGCTTGTTAAAACATGATGGCAGTGTCATGTAATAAATCTCCTTCCAGGAACCTTTTTAGCAGGGACCCTGTGACTGAGTGGTTAGAGTCACATTCCTTAACACCGCTAGTGGGTTCAAGTCCTTGCCGGTACGAGAACTTTCATATGGAGAGATTTTCCAGCTAACCTGCAATGTGCAAGTGGTTTTACCCAAACATAAGTCTGGAGTCTGCTTCTGCCAATAATAAGCTGGATGTTGCTAATATGACCATAATTGTTTTGGTGCATTGTAACAGAAACAAAACAAACAAATCTTAAAGCTGTTGACAAAATTTGACTTGCCGGCATTGCCAAGTATTTCATATTTCAATAAAAAGTTACTGTTTTGGGGGACATGTTTCCTCGGTGCTACCTGTACAGATTTTATAAAAACATGTAGTGCACTGATTCTTATTTTGGTAAATAATAGATACAGTTTTTATGTGTTCTGAACAGCTTTATTCAGTTGATGTAAAAGGCAAATAAAGCATTTATTTCATTGCTCAACAATTAGAGCTAGTGTTTGCAGTTGAAAACAAAGTAATGGCAGTTTAAAATAAACTACATGTAGTAGGTTTTCATAGCATATTAAAAAAAAATGTGTTCCCAAATCTAGCTGTGTAGTACTAGGTAACTAAACAGTTGATTTTGTTGGTTTTTATTAGGTGTAGTTCAATTTTGTAGTAATCAACTTGATTAATTGATATAAGAAATATAACAAGGATTTTTTCAGTTCGTTACACATCCTCATTATTGCCAAATACTATAATGGTCTGCTTGATTTTAGTCAGAATTTAAAAAAATATAAAATATTGCACCTACAGCCATTTGATGAATTTATTCATGCTTATATTTCCTGTCATTTGCAAGTGACATCTATCAGATGTTTGAAAATGCTCACATTCTTACTACATGTATTAAATTTTCTTATGAATTTTATCATAAGGTGCATGTATTACTCACATCCTCTTATTTTAAACATATTTTTTTTTGTCTTTATCAGAGGGTGTCCCAGCCTTGGTTAACCTACTGAAGATTGACAATGAAGAGCTCCAGTGCGTGGCAGCCTCTGTCTTATGCAACATCTCAGAACAGGTCGAAGTGCGTCACGCCCTTACTCGATGCAATTCTGGTCCCATCCTCATCAACCTACTCTCATCACCTGTTGATGATATTCAGTCACGAGCTGCCATCATTCTATCTGATCTGGCATGCGTCGAGGGCAACCAGGAGCAAATCGCCAGCGAGAACGGTATTGCGCCACTTGTGAATTTGTTGGATTCAGAGTTAGAGGATGTGCTAGTTAATGCAGTGAATGCCATGAGGGTGCTTTGTGAGAATAATATGCCTAATAAGACAGCCGTGGCTGATGCAAATGGTTTAGAGCCGCTGGTGGAGTTTCTGTCTGTAGACTCGTGTAAGTGTACTTTTACTGAACTCTTTGACTAAATATTTTTACTTCATACTTTATTTACTTAAAGACATAAATCTTCAAGTTTAAGATCTGACAACATCAATCAGAAATGAAAAAAAAACACTAGAAAAAACTACAATGATACCACATGAAAATTAGTTTATCCTTAAAGTATAATTTTATTGATATATCATCAAGTGCTGATACTTATTCAAAGTAACAATGAGGGAAAGTGCTATTCAGCATGACTAACCATTGAATGCTTTTTTTTGGTTTGGTTGTTATAAAAATTATTCTATGACAAGTCCAGCTGGTTCGTAGTATCTGTTTCAAGTTTAAATATTTCTGTAAATATGTCTTGTATATAAATTTATCTAAGAAACAAACTGGTTTACTGTTTTCTGTATTTCAGTTATCCTACAGGCCGCTACTGCTGCCACCATAGCTGCTGTGGCAGGGGGCCATTCTGGGAACCAGACAGCTCTTCTGGATGAAGGTGCTGCCAAGTGAGTATTGTAGTGAATGTGACATTGTTTTGTTTGTGTTACTGCTTCAAGCTAATGCAGCCGGCCATACAAAGTCCAACTATTCCTAGTGCCACATGTTAGTTCAGCC
Organism: Sinonovacula constricta; assembly: GCA_007844125.1. Taxonomy (NCBI): domain Eukaryota; kingdom Metazoa; phylum Mollusca; class Bivalvia; order Cardiida; family Solecurtidae; genus Sinonovacula; species Sinonovacula constricta. The sequence goes on along the minus strand of CM017567.1, from coordinate 51,244,014 downwards.
TATTTCCATGAAAGGCAGAGTTTATAGTTTTACTCCTCATGCGGCAGAATCATGTTTACATAAGTATGCCCAGCCTGTATAAACTAGAACTAAATGTGATTATAAAATGCAATTTTTAATTTATATCAAACTTACGAATAAACCACCCTCTACAGTGCATAGAAATACATCATCCAATGAAAAATGGTCATGTGACTTGTGACCACACTCTTTAAATTGGTTACATTTTGCTGTGCTTCTGTGGTCTGACCTTTAACCTTCTGATTATGTCCACAAAATTGAAGGCAGAGTTGTGTATTTTGAGAAGGAACATCTTTCTTACACAAAATAATAAATCACTTTTTTACAATGGTTCTGGTTGTCTAAAAATCTGATAAATTTTCTGAAGCAGTGAATACCGCAGTGCTTACACTGCTTTCATTTTTCATGTTGGGAGTGGTGATAGCAGGGTGGTGATGTTAATGTTGTTAGGGGACTAGTGGTGGTTATGGTGGTACTTGTGTGATCCTCAACATGACATGAGTTGATTTGGGGGAAAATTGTGCTGGTTGTGTTGAGGGTGGTTTTGTTGACATTGTTGTTGGGTGTAGTGGTTATGGTGATAGGGAGGGAAAATAATGATTGTGGTGAGGAGATGGTTGTGATGATGATAAAGAAGAAGAATAAGGAGGGAGATGAGGTGAAGTATTATGGAAAAAGGTTAGGTTCTGAGGATAGTGGGTTAGTAGTAATGAGAAAGGGATAAAGGTTAATGATAATGATGGTGGTAATGATTTTGATGAGGGGGAAAATGTTGTGTTTTTTTTGTTAATACGTTGCAGCAATCTATCGTGATCATTGTAGTGACATCAAACTATAATGGAGGAGAAAGACAACTGACAAATTTCTGGGTAGAACCTCCTGCACACTGCTGGTCAGCTGGAAGACCTTCCCCTATGAAGTCTGTTGCCCCAAACAGGACTTGAACCCATGTGGGGAGAGGCTGAGCAGTTAGAGGAGTTACTTATTGGCGACTAACAAAGCACCACCGGCACCCGGAGGAAAATAACTAATTGTGTTTATTACAATGTGGGTGATATGATGATAATGATAGTGATGCAACAGCTTAAGCTGGAACAGTCATGGTGAAGATTTTTTGTCATTGTGCTATTTTATACATAAAATATTAAAACACATAGTGCTTAAAGTACTCAAAACATACAAATTAACTTTCTGCTGTTATATTTTGTTAACAGACCACTTGTAGACCTGATAAAGGGACGAAATGTCCGAGTACAGGTGAAGGCTGCAAATGCCCTGGAAGCCATGGCAACCAGCAACTTCAAGTGTCAGAAAGCCTTCCTGGACCTGGATGCACCCAGAGTACTTCTGAAGCTTCTTAAGGTATAATGATGTATGCTCTTTCATTCCATAAGCTGAGTTCTTCAATAGATCATTTTCATTGTAATTTTTTGTTAACTTTAATAACGACCCCAATTGTCAGAAACTTCTTGGCTTTTGACCTTGCTGTAAATGATGCCAGTGGGACAATTTTGACAGGGAGTGGACCACACACACCCAAGCCTTTTTCCCTGGTCTGTATATTAAATATAATACAGAATATCAAAAGAATTTTGATTTATATTTTCATTAAACTATTTGTGAAATTATATCACATTTAATTCATGTTACATGCCAGAATGCATCTCCACCATTCTAGAAAGCAAAAGAAGCATGTTTAACATATTTATTCCACATAACTACCATAAATGCAAAAGAAGGGTGTTCACTTAACACAGTTGTGTACAGTATTTAGATTATTTCGGTAGTTTCAATGTTAACTTGATTAACCCATTTATTTTAGAACATCAATGTAGAGGTACGTCAACAGGGAGCATGTGCCCTGTGGTCATTGGCTGGAGACACCAAGACACAGCAAAAACTGATTGCAGAAATCACAGGGATTACACTTATTCATCAGATGTTACTAGAGCCTGCAGAGAAATTACTCACTGTTGGTAAGATCCTGCTATATTTAAAGATGGTATCCTGTTTGGACCAAAATTCTTATCTTTAAACAACCAAATAAATTATTGCTTCCAAAACAGATCTCGTTTATTGATGTCCTACACCTGTGTGAAAAGTGAACCATAACGACACAATCATCATTACAAAAATGTGTTTCCTGTCCGAGCCACGCTGCACAGATAGCTACTTTAAAACTAAGAAAGCCACGTAACCATTCATGTTTTAGCTTATTCATGTCATCTGCTCTGATTTCAATGTCTATTTTTAGCATGAATCCCAAGCATTCTTATTTATAGCTTTAAAAAGAATGAACATTTTTTAGAAATGATTAACCAGTTTTATCGCCCTAAAATTGATCGAGATACTGTTGAAAATCGTTTAAGCTTAGACTTAAAGTAGAAACTATGCACAAATACCCCAAACAGAAGTCAGATATTGTTACATATATTTGACATAGGCTAACTGTTGGATACCACCTTTAATGTACAAATTTACTAGTTCCAAACAGAATGAAACATTCTAAGTTGAAAAGAACATTGTAGATGTATTAAGGCTTTTTGTTGTTAATAATGTTGATTAGATTATGGTCTGTTGTGTCGCATTTGTTTATTTGTTTGCTGGGTTTATGATAGTGGGACTATAAACCTAATAAATAAAGTTTCCATAATATAATGCTGCCTTTAATGTGTAAAAAGGTCCTTTACACCTGAGTAAAGAAATCACCCAGTCTCATTATCCTGACTATCAACCAGTCATAAATGTACCATTGCTGCCTTGCAAGTGATAAAATGCAGCTTCAAAGTTGAAATATTCTAAAATTAGCTAGAACATTATTTTGACATGTAGTCTTTGATTTCATTTAAAAAATAATTTTTTTACTCCAAGCTGGAACATGTGTATTGCATTAGGTCAGGACCAGATGGGAAACCAAACCTGCAAACACTTGAAATGTAATAACTCTAATTTAAGTCTTAAATGAAGCATTTTTTACGTTTTGCTGTTCCTCATCATGTAGGTTAGATTTCCAGTTGGAGGTGAGAACTTTAATATTGGGAGGTCCTCCAGCTGACCTGCAGTGGTGCAGTGGTTCTACGCAGATGTCCGAGTTCTTTTCCCTCTGACCAAAATTGTGTCGATGTGATGCAACAGAAAAAAAAATTTTGCCCCTACTATTTTCAGGCTGCAACATGTGTATTGCCCTAGGACAGGAGAATATAGAGAATCAGAACAGACTAGCTAAGGCTGACTGTTTCTCTCAGTTGGTACGTCTGCTGCGCCGTTACAAGTCGTCATCAAAAGTCCTGCTCATGGTCATCAAGGTGCTTGGCATACTCTGTGTTGGTAAGTGTTGTGGCAAGAATAATTTACATGAAATGCATTTGTCTACAGTTTTAAAAATATTGATTAAAAAATCATAAAAAAATGTTATAACATTTGAACATTTCTCTTGTTTGTTTAAATTTTCAAACACCTTTAAACGCCTTTGCAAAGTATACACAACGATCACTCTCATCTTCAGTATAAATCTGCATAACAAATGATTTATTTGTAGACTGGTTTAGCCAAGTTCTATAATCATTTGCTGAACATACATGTTTTAAAAATGCATTTAACTGTTTTTAAGAAGAGCAACAAAATTAGGTGAATTTTTAAAATCATGTTCATGTACTAAGAATGAACAGGTTAAAATGAGAATTTTGTTTACAAATTATGCCTTAATATTTAACAAAGAAATTACTCACAGGGTTCGTTTATTACAGCAAAACATTTATGAACATGCAAATTAACATGTGTTTGAAAGAAATGCAAGTTTGCAAGGAAGCATTTCAAGCAGACATAACAAAGCAGGTCAGGTATATATATTCCAAATCTGTGTATGTATTATGGTTCTGTATGTTCCCTGCTTTCAAGGTTTTTATCCCCCTTTTTGCTAGGTGTTGCCTACCGTAATAACAAGACAACCCAGAACAAGATTGCTGAGGAAGGGGCCATCCCACTGTTAGTGCAGCAACTAAATGACCCTCTGTCTGAAGAGGTTCAAGTGGAGGTAACTCTAATCAACTGCATCTTTTCTTTTAAAGTTTCTTCATTTTTAAGCTTTGTGTCAGTCCATTAATTCAGACTTTTTTTTGTTTATAAGCTACAACATTTGTCAGTTCTTTGTCATTCCAATAATTGTCTTTTAGTCCCAATTTTTACAATATCAATAAAATAAGGTCAAGTGTTTTTCAGACAATTGGAATTTTCTCTCTTAACTATCCTTTCTTTTGAAGAGTTGCTTTAGGGGAGGTTATTCTTACCTACAATGGATTGCTTTTGTTTTAATGTTAATGGGTGTGGTTTGGAAACTTTTATATCAGAACTTTTTCTTTAATACATTTTACCTTTCTCTTTTATTATTATTATAATATTTTTAATATTATTTTCCTTGTTTCTGATGTTATTCCACCAGGTTGCTATCTCGCTAGGCTGTATCATCTTGAGTAACAATGAGAACCAAGATATTCTGAATGGGGAACCGGAATTCAAATTTGGGGTTCTCCTCGATCTACTAAAGTCCAAAAACACAGTAAGTTTGGCTACACCGTCTTTTTTTAACTTTTGATGAAGTTATTTAACTATCAGAAGATTTAACTTCATGTGACCATGGAGTAAAAACTTTTTATGAAAGAAAAACACAGCAAAAAATCAAATTATGTATATAATAATATTCAGTAGACCATAATTTCCAAAAGTTTATTCAATGGAAGCAGATTTAATTAACAATCAGATTTGTATATCAGTATGGACATTTTTAAAAATTATTTAGTCATTTAAAAAAACTGTAAGGACTTTCACTATACTGTAAATTTGTAAATGAATCATGTCAGCGATTTGTTTTCTTTAAATCAGTATTTTCCCTTTCATAAAGCTATTAATACATGTACTTTCATCCTAAAGGAGATTCGGCTGCAAGCTGGCATGGCATTGACAATATTCGCATTCAACAACACGCCACAACAATATGCCATCAGGGAGGCAGGGGGCATAAAATACTCTGTGTTTGAACCCTTCATTGAGTCTGAGAATGAGGTCCATGTGTGTAATGCTGCTTTCCAGGTAATATAATATGGTTTATACAGATTTTTTTAAAGTACAGCTTAAGTAAATGGTTTTGTTATATGATTTGATGCCATTCGAGAGGCAAAGGGCTATCAAATACTCAGTTTAAACCCATTTTTCTTACTTTTGACCTTTTTCTACAGAAAGCACTTTGTACTTTAGAAGAAAAAAAACATTTCTGTTATTCTGATGTAGGATCAATACTAATTAAAGTTGAAATAACATAACCAATCCTTATCATTTATTCAACCCATTTATTATGTTTGTATGTCAAGTACAGGATAGTTCAAATGTATGTAAATATATATTTATATCAATGATTTTAACCATTTATTGAGACCCCACATTAGATCTTAGCTTAAGGCAAAGGGTAACTAGATATTGTTAGAAACTTAGCAGCAAACAGTACTGACCCTGATTAGGCAGCTCCTAGTGGAAAGATCATTCTTTTTTTTATTAGTCATTGTGTTGTTGTCTAGGCCTGTCTTGGTTAAAGGGTGAAATGCAATGCATTATGAAATATCTGATCTATAGAAAATACTAAAAAATAAGATGAATTTGAGAGATAATTGTACCATATTAGGTTTACTTGTTATTCTAGATCACAGACTTGGCCAAGTTACCAAAGTGTGATTAATATCTCTTTAAATAAATTTTATTTAAAGTTGCTGCCTGCAAAAGTAAACATGTGAAATAGATTTAAATGTTGATTTCAATTTCCTTTCTCATAACAATGTTCGATAAATAAATGAAATGTTCTTTGTTCATTTCAGATTGTTGTCCTGGCACGAGTAATTGTCGACCGTGATCAAGTCTCTCTTACGGCAGAGGGTGTCACGCTACTTGTACAGAAACTGGCATCAAACGATGACAATGTCAAAGTTCTCACCAGCAGCTTACTGTCTAGTCTCGCCCACACTCGTGCGGGCATCCCTGATGCTATGGTTACAACTGGCGCCATCGATGAACTCATGGCCAACCTGTCATCAGAGAATGAACTTGTGCGAAGCTCGGTAGCAGTTGCCCTGGGTTACCTTACCTTCAACAAGACTGCTGCCAGGTTATTGTTTGGTGCATGCAGGAAGAATCCCCAGCTGTACAACAGCTTAATGGACAATATCGGCCAGGATCCAAAAATTAGCTCAGACTTCATAGATGACTTCAAACGTGCTAAGACTGTGGGGCTGCCCTATCAATGGTAGGTGTTTCCTAAATTTTCTTTACTTTTTGATCAAGTCTAAGCACAGTGATTATTATTCATCTTCTTTTATCTCACTCTTTCCTTTGCATTTTTTATCCTTACACAAACTAACCAGATGTTTTCGTTTATGACAATTTATTTTGTTCTTTACCCAAAGGAAACCCTTTTTTACTTAAATAATGGTAAAAGGGCATGTAGAGCTGCCCCTGTTGGTCCATCCACGAACTCATTAGATTTTCGTAATATATTTATTTAGACTTTCCCTATCAAAGTTGTGATGATTATTTCTCGATTATATTCTATGATCTTTATTTCAGTCTGGAGAAGAATGGCGGATATCCCATAATTCCACCAAGTAGAGCAGGACTTCCAGGTAAGGCAGGCTTTCTTAAATTGATTGGTCTATCTATACCGTTTGAGTTTCTACAATTTTTATCATTTTGAAATGGCTAATGGGTTAATCTCCACATTGCTTTTTGTTCAGTCATTCGTCATGTGGCTTGGGGCCCCAGTCAACTTAACTGGTGTTCTGAGGTCTTCCAGCTTACATAGGTGCGAGGATGGTTCTGGGAAATTTTACCAATCACTGCTGTTTTTGGAATACATCAAAGTGACCAATTAGGCCACTCCTTTTTTATTTTATGGTTTACAAAAATTTTTGGTCAGTGTCCGTAAGGCGGTCGAAAAAAAAAAAAAAAAATCCATCCCCGGCCCGTTATATTTGTAACCCCACAATGTGACCTCAACGTAATACTCCAATCGTACCTACTCAGCGATCTCCGGCAAGCTTCGGAGATTATGCCTCGGATGTAATTGTATGAATACACCAGTTGGTGATTTGCCCCGGCGAATAACTTCTCATTGCATTATGTAAACAAAGATGGCTGACTTTTCAAAGTGCATGCAGTACGCTTTAGATACAATGGAGGTTCAATACTCCTTGAAAGAAGAGCAGATTGCTTCGTTAAAGAATATTTTTAACTTAGTTGATACTGTATGTATATTACCAACAGGATTTGGTAAAAGTGTAATATACCAGTTATTACCCTGCATGCACTTGGATCACGCTTCGGTGATTTCGAAGCTTGCCAGAGATTGCCGTTTAGGTACGATTGCCATTTTGAAAGTAGTTCATCAATATGGCGGCGACAGCATTATTTCCGAGGTGATTACGTAGAGGACGGAATTACCCAAGGAGTTCCGAGTGCGTAATACTCGTCAGCCATTTCTGCGCTGGACTGTTTTACCAAAATCCGATCCAATTCTCTGTGTATTGCTATTTTATCTCTGAGACATAAAACCCGTCTACCCGTTTCGAGGGCGCGTTTAAAATGCGGCCTATTTATATAAAAACAAGCAAAATGGGATTTGTTTCGATAGTTTTCGGCTCGTTTTCATAGGGTCGGAAATTATTAATGAAAAAAAAAAATCGTCGATTTCGATTTTTTTTTTTTTCGATTTCTTGAAAAAATAGGTCCGCCGGTTTTGTAAACCATTTTATATAAAAGAAGTGGCCTTATAGTTATTAAAGTGACATCCTGCTATATTGGCAGAGGAAGACCCCTGACAAGATTTTTCTAAAACCACTGGTACACCACATGTTGACTGGAAGACGTTCCCACATTAAGTCCTTAGCCCTGAAAGGGACTCAAACCTGCTGTGAGAAGCTAAGCAGTCAGAGGAGTTAAAAGTGGGCAACAGTTCTTTGGTCCCAACCACCCCCATAAATGCTGGAAATCACAAATTTTAATTGTCTGGTAAACTCTTCTATCAGAAGTAGCTGGTCATTGCTATAATTGTGTGGTTGTAAACCATACACAAAAACCATAGAAGGCAGTGAATGATAAAAGTTTCCATCTGCCAGATTAAAAAAGAACCAAATATTTGCTATTCCTACAGCCTGGTCTCGTTTCATATTATTTCTGTATAATATATATCTTTACCCCCCTATAGGGCAGCGACCTATGACTACTCAGCCCCGAATGAGAAAACAGGATACTGCCCATAACAACAGGGCCGTCTCCGCTCCAGCTAGGGGCAAGAAATCTCCGAGTATCGTGATCAGCAAATCTACAGATGACAGTCGACCTTCCACTGCTATGACCAGACCGTCCACCGCTTACACTCGACCTCCCTCAGGCTCAAATTCGAATAAACTTACAGCACCCTCACCTGAGAATCAGTTTAAATCTAGACTGACTTCATGGAAGGAGGAAAAGTAAACAATTATATATACATTTTTTTTTTAATGTCATAAATTGTAACTTTAACTAATCTACAAACTTACTCATAATTTCCCCAGAAGTCAATACAAATAGGAAGGAATTTTAAGGAAGGTAGTAAATACAAAAAAAATATGTAATCAACAAGAAATATAATTGGCTAGATATATAGCCTAATCATTAATACTGAATTGTTTTTCTTGAGAATGCAGTCTGACATCTTCAGGGGAAAAAATGGTAAACAAATTTGTTTGAAAAAGGGAAATAAATAGGAAAACTTTTATTTACGACAGAATTAGTGGTGTTTTCAAAACTTGCTGCTTTCAAACTACCTGGTTTCATTTACCCTCACCTTAAACATAGTTTATTCGGTGAGCATTAATGTACAGGAGGTTAAAAGAAAGTATCACAGATTATTGCTGCTTTCTCCTCAAGAAACAATGTAAATTCAGAACAATTGAATGGAAATTGCATTAAAAAAATCCTGATAATTTTGTAAATGCTCATAAGGGGTTACCTATTTATTTATATTTACTTAATTTAGATTTCTTCTATGTTATTTGTACAAAACCTGTAGATGTTCATGGAAAAAAGTATCACAAATAGAAATATGTTTTATCTTTGTTTGTCTCTGTCAATTATGCATGCTAATTTAGATTTTTGCAAGTTTTAATTGTTTACATTTAACATCATTGAAACTTGATTGTTTTACCAATAGTACTTCAAAATTGGTTTATTGCTGATGAACTTTCTTTCAATATTTTAGATTACAGAAGTTTCTCTAATTATCTTTTAAGCTGCAAGCATTCTCACTGGTTTCACATGTTGTATGGGACATATTAATTACTTACTTTTGATTTTAATTTTTGAACAACAATATTAATTCCACTGAAGAAATAAAACAAGTGAAAGGCTTCTTTTTATAAAAATTAAGCATGTCTGAAATATATGCCTTGTGGAGGTCAGTCATAAACAGTAAAAAGATAAACCTTTAAGTGACCTGATAATTGAAATAAATGTATACCATAATAGTTTCTTAACCTCTATTATCTGTATCCAGGCCTTTTTTAAGATTGTACCAAGTCTACATTTCTTTACATCAGATTGTACAAACGTTATTTTTTTACATTAATTTGTACAAATGTTCGATTTCATTACATACATTTATACCGTCTCCAGATAACTGAAATGCTGTTGGTGGGACAATAAACATTAATTTATGCTTTGAATTTTTTAACAAGATCATGCTTGAATAAGATTTGTTTTACGCCCGTCTTTGTTTTTCTTCGTTGTTTGGAATTCTTATGCTATGACTCTTAGGTGCTAATTCTAGATTACCTTATATAAACACCATGTAAAAATGTTTAAGAAACTAATGATTTATACATGATAAGACTAATGTAAATTTTTAAGATAATTTTACATTTAATCTTTAGTTCTTATTTGAATGACTTTGAAAGCATTTTAACCTGGTCAAATCATGGCAATACTATATTATTTTTATATTTTCTCAATTTTCAAGGATCATTCTATGAACTGAATCTTTCCTAGAAAACTTGATAATACCATTATACTTTTCTCATTTTTTTTATGGTTTTCTAAAGACATTTAAACTTTTTAGACTGTTGAAAGCATTTAAACAGGTCCAATCTTTACAACAGCAATTATGTTAATGTTATTTTATTTGTTAACATTACCAATTTTTTCATTGTCTGTGATAATTCTGAATATTGTTATTTGTATAAAACCACTTTATCATATTTTTATTACATACGGTAGTTTGACATTTTTTAAGGATTCTTTTACATATGTTTGAATTTTTATTTTTTTTATCTATAAACAAACTTGCAGGTTGCAAGGTTATCATGTTTACTATGCCTTTAAATAAGGTATAGGCCTAGACTTTAATTAATATACTTTTTAAAATGTATAAACTTCTGAATGTTTTATTTAAAGATGGAATTACATGTTCACAAGCTTTACGTATGGATGTGTATTTTGATTTAAAATTCATTTAGCCTTCAACTATTGAAAGGGTATACATGCTCTGAACCAGTAAATGTGTGTGTTTACCAAATGATAAGGTTGCTATTCTGTGTTATATTAATGCCATTTGCATAAATTAATGCTAGTTAATTCATGCTAAAGTTCAACAATTATAAACAGCATTACATACAATTTTCTATTGGATAAATGCACTATGGTTAAAAGTATTATTTATATTGATAGAACTAGACTAGAGCAGTTGTTTCTATTGTTGATTTTCATCCTTTTATATTACTTGGTTGCTCATTATTAAATCGGGTAGATTTAACTAGTAATGTTTATTGTAGCTCATGAATGTTGAAATAGGATGTCTTTTGTTTATTTGTGTAAGACCTAATGTGGACAGTAAATGGTTACTTTACCAAAGGGATACATCCTGTCTGTTTGTGATGCTAATGGTAAGCGCTTGATCTAGGTATGATTAGAAATAGTCAAACTTTCATTTGACCGTCCCACATTTTGCAGGTTACTCCTCACCCTACTGTTTTTTTTTGACAGTTTCTGTTGACGCTTACATCAAGTTCTCACAAACAGAATTACAAAGAAAATGCACATGTCTTTTATGGCATGTTGGCAAACCTGGTCTTTTATGACAGGTTGGTGAACCTGGTCTTTTATGACAGGTTGGTGAACATTTACCATGTGTTTCAAACTTGTAATACAGATTGATTAAACTTGTTTATGTAAATTGACTCTTTAGGAACCTTCCTTAAGAAAAAGAATAACATTTAAATTGTTTAAGCTATTGCACTTGTCCACTACATCTATGTTAGTGAGATTTTCCAGTATTTTTTTTTGATAACTTATGCATGGTAAAGGTTTGTAAATTAATTTTGGCAACATTAAATAGGCACTCATACTCCCATGTTTCCATAAATGGTTTAAACACTGGTCAACGAGTCTATTTAGGTACATGTGTTCTAAGATTGTTTATCTGAGACCATGAAACTAATGGGATTTGCAATTTTATTGGTGAAAAGTTATGAGTGCCAATTCAATGTGGCCATAATCTGGATAATATCCCACAACATGAAAAATATTGATGAAAAAGGATTTCACGTACAATTGCATTATATGTTATTTGTTATGTATTGTTTTCTTGCATACTGTAAAGTCATTGTGATATTTTTTTTTTTTATGTCTGGAATAATTGTGATATTTTTGCCATAAAGATGACAAAAAAGTAAGCAATTGTTATAATATATTTGTTATTTTCCAACTAAGGAAAGTACTAATATTTTAACTGTATTGTGAATTTGTGAAAATGGCACCTGATTATAGGAACATCAACTTTGGGCTGGTATCATATACAGGTGCAACAGAAAGAAGGAATGTCACTTAAATTGATATACCGTACTTACTCACTTATAAGGCTATTCGCTTGAAATTGCCGGTTTCTGCTTCGACCCGCTTATAAGACGAGGCGAAAAAATGAACAGGAGCGTCGACCAGTCATGCTGTCTCAGCAAAAGGGTTAATTGGTAAACAGTGACTGTAATTTTCACACGTTGCGGAATGTATCTAGTCTCAGTTGCATTGCTATCCTGTAGCTCGTGGCGGCATGACATTAATTTCTTTGATCTACGTCACCAAGTCTGGTATGACAGTACACGATATATCGGGGAACAGTGCACTGTCCTGATGTACATGCCACCAATCAATAATTTCATGGAGAAATGTAATCGGCAGCTGCTTATAAAAACACATCGTTCACTCCCTCACTGTCACTGTAACAGGCTTATATCAGAGTCAGTCACTTGACCTGTGTAATGAGGCAAGTCTACACAATAAATTATAGCTTGGTGTATTTAGCAGACTGAAGTTGAAAGTTTGTTTCAGTGTTTACTGATGGATAATAAGCCGTGTTTCATGCAGAACAAAGGGAAATGTATGTAAGACAGTTAATCGTTGACCAACAGAATTCAAAGTTTAATAAAGGTAAGTTATCGGCATTCGATAATGACGGCAAATCGGGTCATTGCATTACTGCTAACAAGTTTATGTGGTATGTTTTCGCCCTAAAACAATGTGCAAACTTTTTGCCAGGTCACTAGACCCCGCCTATAACACGAGCCCCACACTTTGAACATGAAATTTAAAGGAAAAATCCCTGTCTTATAAGTGAGAAAATATGGTATGCCCCTTATGACCTTGAAAGGTGTACTTCCAAATGTATGCACAACACAATTTCAAGTAAGATGGGAATTAGTGATGGAATGACATGTACAGTAAAGAAAAAGGAAGTTAGGGTCAAGAAAAAATCAATAACTTGAGTAGACATTTATAATCAATAGCAAAATCAAGCTTTGGCAGACAGTGCCAATATATAAAAGGGATAAAATACATGCTTTCTTGCAATGCTAATGCTAACTCAACTATCTTAAACAGAACTGGATCACTGTGCACAAAGAAATGTAAGAACAAAATCAAACTGGCTTAAATCTTGACTGTTCTTTGCCTAAAATCGCAGCTTGTTTGTCAAACTGGCCTGTAGACTGTTTATCCAGTTGCTGCCTTTCGCTGTATAAATCCATCAGCCTGCGTAGTCTGTTCTTCATTGTTTCAATGTTAAGGTCAAACATGGTTGACACCTTGTAGATTTCGTCAAATTTTATCAGCTGGGATGGTCTGATATCTTCAGCTACTTCTGATAGGGATGCTGTAATAAATAACCATGTTGGAAATATTTTGAAAAGGAAAGAAAACTAATTACTTAAACGAGATAATAAAGAACAGTTTTATTTTACTTTTGTTACCAAAATATCCTTTCAACATAGAAACAGAGTTATCCTCACAATATTTTAAGTAAGAAAATTAAGGTCTGTGTAACAAAATTAATATTCCATTACAAGATGAAATTGTTTGAAGATAATAAAGTAAATATGTATCAAGTCATATACAATGACCCATGACTGAGTTATAAGTGTCACAAACTTGTAACTCCTAAGAGTTTTAATGAGAAAGTTCTTTTCAAACTGAACATTTTCAAGTAGGGAAGTCTTCCAGCTGACCTTCAATTTGCTGGTGGCTGTTTACAGATAAAATGTCCAAGGAATAACAAAAGGAAGGCTTCTGAAAACCTCAGCTTTGAGCTCTTCTGAAAACCCCAAATGACCAAAACTTTAAGAATTATTAATATTCACCAGGAAGTCTCTTCACTTGATCCACAATAGCATCTGTCAGAAGTCCTCCTTCATCGGTGTCTATCTTATTCAGAGCAATAACCGCAGGTTTCTTGAGCAGGTCTGGATTGTAAAGCTCTAGCTCCTAGAATAAATGTAAGGAAATCAATAAGTAATATTTATTACTCTTTTCTTTTACTTAACCTGGTCAGCATGAAACTATTAGGCAACAAATTTTTTTAGATATGGATAACAGTCTTCACAAAAGAAATTTAAAAACACTGGACCTTCAGTTTACCAAGCTGGCAATATCTACTGATCTGGACCAAATGTTAATGGACCAGTATGATTCTGGCTAACTAAGGCGTTACGAGTGGTTGGGTTCAGTAAAAGGCTGTAAAGCATTTAGTACAAATGTTTTCATATTCATTTAGAATTTTGAAAATGATGTGGCTGAAAATTCTGGTGGACCCACTTATAAAATTTAGTAGGCCGATAACAGACATTTTAGTGGACTCCGGCCATAGTCCACAGGGTTTTGTTAAAGACTGTGATAAGCCAGCTTCCTGGTTCATGCTATTTGCTGGTAAGTCTTAACCAAATAAATGTACAAATTTTTAACTCTGGAAGTAAACATATGCATCAAAAACATTTAGTAAAAGGGATTGTCACTGGACTTGACATATACCCCACAAACATGCACTGACCTTAAATATGACCTTGGGGTTTGCATGTGCAAATGGTATGCAGGACACATCTTTAAGTATTTGTCAGATAGTGAAGTTTGATTATTGGTTAAAAAATGGGCAAAGTCATGAAGATTTTATGCAGGACAAAACTTAATGATAAATTCTATAGAAAACCTTGAAAAAGAAAAAGGTTACACAATTAAAATGCACAACACACCTTCAGGTGTATGTCTGTAAGTAGGTGAAGTTTAACTGAAGTACTGATAAATATAGTGATGTCATGGCTGAAACACATAAATAGAATGGATGTACAGATGGATGGACAGCTATATGCCATCTTTTGATGGCATAAAATGTAGTTGCCATTGCAAGAGTTCCAAGCAACTAAATAGCAATATTTTAATAATCGTTACAAAATTTGACTCAATCATCTATTCTGATAGACACACCAGTAATATTTCAATATACCACCTTAAAATAATATTATGAATTGTTTATGGACATCCATGTTGAAATTTGAACAAAGGATGCCAAGGATGGTCAAGTAAAAGATAATAATTACAACTGAACCTTATTTAACAATAGGATTGTTTCAAATGCTGTCCTTTGCTCCATGCCCGGCTTCAGTTGGAATCCATTTATGTCAATCATGAATAGTAAAAGCTTGGTTCTCTCAACATGTTTCAAGAACTTGTGTCCCATCCCAAAGTTGACATGAGCGCCCTCTATCAGTCCTGGCAAGTCTGCCACAGTAATCTGCCACAAACAACATAAAGATCTTTTAACACAAAGATCTATCAACACAAAAATCTATAAACACAAAGATCTATGCACACAAAGACCTTACACACAAGAACCTATACATAGAAAGATTGACAACACAATTCTAAAAACAAAACATCACAAAAAACAAATGCTCTGCTCAAAGAAAGCATTATTATGATGAAAGAAAAGATGTTTGAAGCTGTATCAGCAACCACTTTGCAAAAGTGAGGGAAATAGCATAAATATGAGTGAAAAACATGATCTCTTGTACAAAATGCACATTTAAAAAAAATATTTCTTTATGAACCTCAAACTTGGGAGGGCACAATATAAAGGAAACTTGAATTAGAAGCAAATGTTCCTTGCTAAGTTTTGGATTTATGTTACTTTGGCATGTTGCTACAGAATGCAATTATGCCAGTAACGACATTTTCTTTCATTTCTGACCAAATCTTTAAAATTCACAAAAATCATATTGCACCAGTAAAGTGGTAAAAATTTTAATAATTATAATTTTTATATTTTAATCTTCTTACACATACCTTCCTAAAGTCCTTGTACTCCATCGTCCCCAGCTGAGGCCTCACTGTAGTAACTACAACAAGACCAGAGCAGTAAAAATATAGTTCTTAAAACATACCAAATATGCTAAGAGCTTCACTATCGTTAGCAGAATGCTGTATATATAACACTGATAACCAATTATTGCTGAACTTAAATGCAAACCTAGGGAGTAAGGGGTTAGGATTTTTTTTTGTCTGCCACTCTTACTATTAAGTATGAGTAGGTTATATAGAGGACTTGATGAGTGTACTTTAGATACTGAAAATATTAAATGAGTTGGATGAAATGATACGAAACAAGGCTCCGCAAAGTTTTGTGTCATTTTAGATGAGTTTAATATTTTCAGTATCTAATGAACAAAATTTATCACATAATCAAAGCATCAGCTGTTTTTTGTTTACAATGCATCATCTTTTTATAGCATGAACAGTCGGTCTTCAGAGGCAAAAAAATTAAGCAATTACTCACAAGGATATTCTGCTATTTTAGGCTGGGCTCTGGATATTGCTGAAAGAAATGTTGACTTCCCAGCGTTTGGGAAACTGAAAAAAAAATAGAGAAAATTTAATTTTGATTTAACACATTTGTTTGTCTCCACTTTTCCACAAATCACAATCTTGGTAATTGTATTGTATGGCAAGTACCACAGCTCATATTTGTTGCAAAGTGATCTATAACCTCACATTTAATTTGCTTATTACCTTCAGTTTGCTTGCATTAATGATAATTGTTGTAATAGCAATATAATTGAATCACTACATACATCAATCGGAACACCTCGGATAATTCACGAATAATATCTCAGATGTATGTAGGTATTCGGATCACCTCGGCCATTTATCTAAATGGGACTTCTTTTAAGACAGACGTCAAAACAAAGATGGCAGCTCGGGTGACAGCTCACTACAGTATGATGCCAGTAAAACTTCAATTTGTGGCGGCTTCAAATTTAAATCATCCGATTTTAATTTACCCAGCGCAGTAGACACGCAGCTGTCAAATGATAGCAGTGTTTATGTTTTGTGCGAACTACTTAGGCATATTCTTCTTCCGACTTCCGACCAACAAAACTATCGTGATTTCATTAATTACTGCACCAGATATATCCAAGGGATGATTGTCCCAAGGACAGAATTACCCGAGGAGTTCCGATTGTACATACATGTATAAACCACAAAACTATCAGACATTACCCAACTAATCCAATATCAGCTATCAGTTTGAGATCCAGGATAAGAGAGAGAGCCTCTCCTTTCTTTCCAAGAAAGTTGTTATTAGGTCCGCCACCCGCTCCTCCTCGAGCTGCCACGACCTCCTCTTCCTCCTTATCCAGATCTCCTGAAAGCGAAGACATTAAAATAAATGTTAATTAGTTTTTTGTTGTACAGATATTAGCAATTTATTTGCACAAAATTCACATATAAAATAACCTTTTATTGTCTCATTGCAAAAAACATGCACAACAAGTTATGCCCTTAGCAAGAAATGCACTAAAAATCAATCAAATGGGAATAACTAAAAAACGGAATAAGGTAGAGTTACCCTTCTTGTGCACTGTACTTTGAGTCATTGCCAGAAACATGCATACCAAGTTTGGAGTAATTTGAACCAAGGTGACAATGTTAGGCTCTGGACAAGAAATGCTCTAAAAAAATCAATCAAAGGGAATAATTCAAAAACGGAACAAGGTAGAGTTACTGTTCTTGTGCCCTGCACTTCGAGTCATTGCCAGAAACATGCATACCAAGTTTGGAGTCATTTGGACCTTAGGTGACAATGTCAGGCCCATGACAAGAAATGCTCTATAAAATCAATCAAAGGGGAATAACTAAAAAACATAAGAAGGTAGAGTTACCATTCTTGTGCACTGCACTTTGAGTCATTGCCAGAAACATGCAAACCAAGTTTGGAGTCATTTGGACCTACGTGACAAAGTTACACTCCGGACAAGAAATGATCTATAAAAATCAATAAAAGGGGAAAAATTCAAAAATGGAACTAGGTAGAGTTACTGTTCTTGTGTGCTGCACTTTGAGTCATTGCGCCAGAAACATGCATACCAAGTTTGGAGTCATTTGGACCTACGGTGACAAAGTTAGGCTCCGGAGAAGAAATGCTTTATAAAATCAATCAAAGGGAAATAATTCAAAAACAGAACAAGGTAGAGTTACCATTCTTGTGCACTGCACTTTGAGTCATTGCCAGAAACATGCACACCAAGTTTGAAGTCATTTGGACCTACAGTGACAAAGTTATAATCCGGACAAGAAATGATCTATAAAAATTCAATAAAGGGGAATAATTCAAAAACGGAACAAGGTAGAGTTACGGTTCTTGTGTGCTGCACTTCGAGTCATTGCCAGAAACATGCACACCAAGTTTGGAGTCATTTGGACCTACAGTGACAAAGTTACACTCCGGACAAGAAATGATCTATAAAAACCAATTAAAGGGGAATAATTCAAAAACAGAACAAGGTAGAGTTACTGTTCTTGAGTGCTGCACTTCGAGTCATTGCCAGAAACATGCATACCAAGTTTGAAGTCATTTGGACCTACAGTGACAAAGTTAGACTCCGGACAAGAAATGCTCTATAAAATCAATCAAAGGGGAATAACTAAAAACAGAAGAAGGTAGAGTTACCATTCTTGTGCATTGCACTTTGAGTCATTGCTAGAAACATGCATACCAACTTTGGAATCATTTGGACATACGGTGACAAAGTTAGGCTCCAAACAAGAAATGCTCTATAAAATCAATCAAAGGGGAATAATTCAAAAACGGAACAAGGTAGAGATACGGTTCTTGTGTGTTGCACTTCGAGTCATTGCCAGAAACATGCACACCAAGTTTGGAGTCATTTGGACCTACAGTGACAAAGTTACACTCCGGACAAGAAATGATCTATAAAAACCAATTAAAGGGGAATAATTCAAAAACAGAACAAGGTAGAGTTACTGTTCTTGTGCCCTGCACTTCGATACATTGCCAGAAACATGCATACCATGTTTGGAGTCATTTGGACCTACGGTGACAATGTTAGGATCCGGACAAGAAATGCTCTATAAAATCAATCAAAGGGGAATAACTAAAAACAGAAGAAGGTAGAGTTACCATTCTTATGCACTGCACTTTGAGTCATTGCCAGAAACATGCACACCAAGTTTGGAGTCATTTGGACCTACAGTGACAAAGTTAAAATCCAGACAAGAAATGATCTATAAAAATCAATAAAAGGGGAATAATTCAAAAACAGAACAAGGTAGAGTTACGGTTCTTGTGTGCTGCACTTCGAGTCATTGCCAGAAACATGCATACCAAGTTTGAAGTCATTTGGACCTACAGTGACAAAGTTAGACTCCGGACAAGAAATGCTCTATAAAATCAATCAAAGGGGAATAACTAAAAACAGAAGAAGGTAGAGTTACCATTCTTGTGCATTGCACTTTGAGTCATTGCTAGAAACATGCATACCAAATTTGGAATCATTTGGACATACGGTGACAAAGTTAGGCTCCGGACAAGAAATGCACAATAAAATCAATCAAAGGGGAATAACTTAAAAACAGAACAAGGTAGTGTTACCTTTCTTGTGCACTGCACTTTGAGTCATTGCCAGAAACATGCATACCAAGCTTGGATACATTTGGACCTACGGTGACAAAGTTAGGCTCTGGACAAGAAATGCTCTATAAAAATCAATCAAAGGGGAATAATTCAAAAACAGAACAAGGTAGAGTTACGGTTCTTGTGCACTGCACTTCGAGTCATTGCCGAAACATGCATACCAAGTTTGGAGTCATTTGGACCTACGGTGACAAAGTTAGGCTCCGGACAAGGAAATCCGGAAGCCGACGCCGACACAGACGCCGACAAAGTAATCCCTATATGTCGCCTTTTCAGGCGACACAAAGTCCACAGCCAAGATTTACACTTTAGTCAATCAACTTAATGTCAACCTCATGATGTTCCTAACATCTTAGAACTATTAAATGCATTGCTTTACGTAAGGCTGCTTTTAAGTTCACAATAAACAAGATTTTTTTTCATATTTAAATAACAGAACTGATTGTTATATAATTCTAATGCTGAATAAGAATTATTATTTATTTATTTTGCCTAAATACCTTTTAAACAATAGAACTGTTTTCAAAACATTTGGAAAGCAAGAAATATATAACATGTAAAATAACACATTTGTACATCACTACCAAGAAGAAATGTTCTGGAAGGGAGGAATCTTTAAACTCGAGTCTTCTGGGATGACTTTGCAATGTCCTTAACAGGGACTAATGTCGGAGCATCAATGAATGTAGACGATTGGGAAAAAATATGCTTACTGAAAAACTCATTATTGAATACATCAGGATGTCCATATCTCTTCACTTTATTGAAAACATTCTTAAACAGGTAAACACCTCTGATGCTGAATATGATTAATTTGATGTTAATATACACATATAATGATATATGAATGAAAATGTTGCTAGTTTTCCTTATGAAACTAACAAAAATATGGTAAAACCCAAAATTAACTCAAAAGGCAAAAAAGGTGAGACAGATGCTTGGAGGCTATGATACTCTGTCCTGAGCCCAGAAGCATTTTTTACTGTTAACATGTTCAGAAATAAATTGAAGAGGCCTAGATTTCTGCCACTGCTGCTACATTAATAAGGAAGGAGTCCATAAAAGACAGCCACTTTTTACAAAACTTATGTAAAACAGATGTTTAATGATTATATCTGTATATTATTTTGTTATTAATCTTTTCATCATAAAAATAGCTTTATTGGAGATACAAGATCTTTAAGTGTCAGAAAGGCGTAAAAAAAACAACCTATTTACACATATTACCATTTGAAATACTGTTGGTGGGAAGATAAACCCCCAAAACAAACAAACACCTCCACATGTTAACTGCAAGTGACTCACCAAGTATTTGACCTTGATCATTCCTCACAACTACACCTACAGGCACTGGAATAATCTGATCCTCACCAGGGGCTCCTATCAACTTGTGTTTTCTGTAACAACAGTGAAAATATGTCCATAAAAATATAACTTCAATATACACAATGCTTTTGTATGATATTCATTATATGTATTTCAACTTCTTTTTTCAGTCTGCTGCTGGTACAGAAAAGATACATTTTATTTTGTGTTTTTATGTATAAAATAATATAGCATCATGCAAGTGTCACCAGTATTTCATGTTTTGTTTATATGTTACATGTATATTGTTTTATAGTTCACTTTGTTAGTGTCCACTTTATTAGTGTTGGACTGCTTATGTCATGTAGCCTGTCATTTCTGAGATAAGAACAAGTGGACATTGGTTGTTTTCTTGTTGTCTTCCTGATGAAAGGGATTTGTCAAACCTGTATTTGTCCTTTCCATTTATATTAATTTTTCTTGTCCAAGAGAGATCTTGTACAAACGTTCTAAATGTTCTTTTTTACCACAATCGACACCATAAAACGGGGGCATCAGTGGCTTGCAACTCCTGTGACTGCTTAGCCACTCACTGTGCGGGTTTGAGTACTGTTTTGGGTGAAGGACTTAATGAGGGAAGGTCTTCCAGCTGACCAGTTGTTCTACCTTTACATTTTTCTGGGGTCTTCCTCTTCCAAAACAGGTGGATGTCGCTATAATGATCATAATTGATAGCTGCAATGTATTATGAATTATCATGCCAAGTATAGAACAGATAACACCTCTCAGAATTTTACTATTTGGAGTAATTTTTTAACTTCAGAAATTAGCTCAGAAACATACCCTTCAGTACCATCACCAGTCGCCGCATGACCCTGAATAAAAACCTTTTCCTCTGAGCAAATAAAATTGTAAGCTGAGCACTTAATAGCTACGTCATTTTTACATGAAATAATCAATTTGAACTTGAAGAATACTGTCTGAAAGTAAAGGCTGAAGTCCTTTTAGCTTAACATCTGACCATCTTAACAGTACTGAAATGAAAATGAATTTCATATCCACTTTAATCTGCATCTTCATAACATTTGATTGTGATAATATCGTTTACTTCATCTTTTGGTACTCCCGTCATCATAGATGGCATGCAACTAAATCTCTAACTTCTTGATTTACTAATAAATTGTGTGTTTGTAGACTGGCTATCCCTATTCTCGTGGTACTTAAATGTAGATTCAAAAGTGTGATATAACTTAAAGACTTACCTGGCAGTATATTGTGTTATTCCCAACTGTATCATCCCATATTCATAATAAACACAGTATCAGTTCAAAAGTGTCTGTCACTTATTATGCAATCAGGCTTCAAAAATGTTGATTGTTTCTCTCCATAGGACTAAGTGTACAGCTTCTAAATTTTGTTAGCAAAGTTTGTGCGAAAGCTCACATCTTCCTCTCCATAAATTGTTATTACTTACGAAGCATTTTCTCCCCCTCCTGCAGTATATCTCTTGGTTGGATTGATATCAACAAGATTATGGAAGGACTGCCCTTTCCTAGCTCGGATGATTATACTGCCACCGTTTCCCCCAATCCCTCCATGTTTAGGGAAACCCTGTCCACCGGGTCCCGCCCGGGCATAAATCCTAAGTGAGTCAAAGAACTTGGATTTCTACAAATGAAAAAAAAATCAAGAGGAGAATATCTTGAATTTTGGTGTCTGCTTAACTACATTAAACCAAATAAAAGTATGCTCTGTGCTCAAACAACAGCAAATGGCAGTTGTGACTAAATACAGTTTTATATGCGGGCTATACGACTTTGGAACGGACTACCAACTGAGATTAAGGATGTCCCAACTGTACCTGCATTTGCAAGTGGCCTAAATAAGTTTTATGCTTTTTAATTTATATTTTAAATTATTAGTCTTAAATTGTCAATGTTCAGGACTTGCACCTGCCTGATGTAGTCAGTATTGACTTTTGGCAGTACAAAGTTGAAGTTGATATTGGAATTCTATCAATCATCAGCCATGCTTACACCCGCAGATCCTTCAACAAATGTATAACAGATTTCCCAGTATGACAAGAATGATGACCCCTTATAGGCTACTGAAGCGTCAACACTGGGGTCAGTGGGGAAATTTGTTGTCATTAGCCTGGACTAAATAGCTTTTTGTGAAGACAATGACATAACAAGTGAGCTGCATTTGTGCGACATATTTACCTTGATTGCTTTATTTAAATGTCTAAGTTGTGTATATGTCAACAACTTTGTCTGAATGATATTCGTAAGCAAACGTGACTTTGTGAATGTTTCCAACATCATGTCCAGCGAATGATTTTCAGAGCGTTTAGGTGATCATGATCGAGAACAGGCTAGGTTGGTTCCCTGCGTACTGATGTAACGTCTTCACTGGAGTATACAAGAAAAGCATTGATGCGAAGCATCAAAGGGCGACGCAACAATGAAAATTAATATTTATTACAAATTTAGAGATGACTGATTTAAATTATTAAGTAAAACATTTAAATCACTGGAATAATTTAATTCTGGTATCCCAGCGATACCAGTTTTCACGCACTTAAGCTTTGTATGTTTTGCAAGCACCATTTAATTCTCATTCATTAAAATAAAATTGATAAACATTTAAGGAAATAACAAATGAACATTTCTGAAAAATATTAACCTTAACTGACTTGTTTATATCGTCGATCGTTTAGTTTATTCGAAAGTACATGTCAACTGGAAGGGGTACCGGTCATTTCGGTAAATGACCACTAGTCTGTAAATGTGCATCCTATTTCCCTATTCGAAGATTATATATGTTCATAGCTGAAAGCTAATAAATTAATCTTTAATCATCTGTCTCTGTAAATCATTTCACATGTGGACATACCCGAATCTCAGTCAGTCAGGCATTATACTATATGTTTAATTATTTACCAAAACGACCGGACTAATCCCTATCTAAGATCAATTTACCGAAATAGACATTTACCGAATTGACCGTAAACCACTACATTTCAATCGGAACTCCACTTGTTACGATTGTCGGAACTCCTCGGGTAATTCCGTCCTCGGGACAATCATCCCTCGGATGTATCTGGTGCAATGATACTTAAAGAAATCACGGTCGTTTTGTTCGCCGGAAGTCGGAAGAATATGCTTAAAATGTAGTTCACACAAAACATAAACAACGGAGTCGTTTGACACCTGTGTCTTTGCTGCGCCGGGTAAACTAAACTTGAATGATTTTAATTTGAAGCAGCCACATAGTGAAGATTTACAGACATCGTACTATAGTGAGCTGTCATCCGAGCTGTCATCTTTGTTTTGACGTCTATCACAAAAGAAGTCCCATTTAGGGAAGTGGCCGAGGTAATCCGACTACCTACATACATCCGCAATCGGAACTTCCCTGGTAATTCCGTCCACGGGACACTATCCCTCGGATGTATCTGGTGCAATGATACGTGATCAAATCATGTACGTTTTGTTCGCCGGAAATCGGAAGAATATCCCTAAAATGTACTTCATACAAAACATAAACAATGCCATTGTTTGACAGCTGTGTCTTTGCTGCGCCGGGTAAATTAAACTTGGATGATTTAAATTTGAAGCAGCCACAAAGTGTTTATGTTTTGTGCGAACTACTTAGGCATATGCTTCTTCCGACTTTCGGCGAACAAAACGATCGTGATTTCATTAAGTATTATTGCACCAGATACATCCGAGGGATGATTGTCCCGAGGAGTTCCGATTGACATCCGAAAGATGATTCGTGAATTATCCGAGGTGTTCCGATTGCTAGAAGTTGTGTATAACGTCACCAGTTTTCACGCACTTGTTTAATGTCCGGTTCTATCAAAGTCCGATACCGTGTATCAATAGTTTCTTACATATAAATATAACTTGTAAAAATGCTTATATAGTATAAAAGTAATAAACTGTTGTTTTGCCACATATATATGTACAAATTTGGGCTATATTATTCCTCCTTACAGTGAGGGCATAAGAATGTGTCCCCCTTCTAACAACCCTCTTGTCAGTGCAATAAATTAGGTGGACCCAGTGACAACAAAAAGTCACATTGAGCCTATTTGGTAAATACCAATGACACTGACTGCCTTACTGCGTCTGGTGTAAACTTATGGGTCACAAAATGAACTAAAGCTTTCCGTTACTCCTTTGGAATACAGAACTCCGGTATGCAGTGACACCTGTCGCTTAGAGGCACCAAAGTGCATGCTTTGAATCTCTTCTTAATACTTACAGGAAATGTTTTCTGAAAAGTCAATATGGCATATTAAGTCATTTTCAGTCAGCTTAGCTTTGAAGGCCTTTGAAGACTAATACTGGTTTGTGATATTGAAGAAGTGTTTGCAGCATTTTTCAAGTTCATTTTGGAATTCTTCTACAAAGATGTTCAATTGTACCATTTTCTATCTCTTTTACCGTCATAGTCACTGACTTCATGGCTTTATTTTCACTTGGTATTTCAACTCTTTTTGGTTCAGCGGCTGAAAACACCGATAGCTGCTTCAGTTTAACAGCTTTGAACCTGAGGTTTTCATGCCGTTTACAATGGCATTTTTCTCTGTCAGAAGGTTTTGGGTGGCATACATATTGAACAGTTTCAGACGGCCAAACAGTAAGTATGACATTTTACTTTCCGTTTCTAAAGTATATTTCAGGTAAAGAGTTTTCAGTGATATTTAGTAGACGTATTTGTTGTTTCTCCTTCTTGAACGTCTTGGTAGATTTCTTCCCTGCCTTAACTCTGATGTTGTCATCACGGCATAAAAATGTTTTTACGGACATCTTCATTCGTTCTACTAATTTCTCTTTTCTTCTTAATAAGGTTCCATGATCGCGTGTCTTCTGACTCAGTCGTTTTGGACTGATGCCAAGCTCTTTTGATGCCATTGATTTTAGTCTGTACTTTTTAAGGCGAGATTTGAGGAACATTTTGTCGAGAAGTTGCTTCTCTCCATTTTCTTTTGCCAGCTTGTATTTTTTTTTCAGGCCCTGTATCAACACATTGTAGAAAAGGAGTGATCTTCGTGTAGTATTGCAGACCTTTTGACCTCTTCAGAGATTCCGAGTCTTTGTTCTGGGGGAATCCAGGTTCTTTGTTGTCATTTCGTGGCGCTGTAATCGCTTTCTATACTTATCTGCTTCATGGTTTTTAGCATGTAATTTAACTTTCAGTTTTCAATTTATCTGTAGCAAGCCGCGTTTTCTCTTCTTACTCGCTTTCTTCTGACCTTCTTTCTTGATTCCCTTCTGTATTCGACTTCAATTGATGATCTAGGGGTTGACGGCGGTGTATCATTCAAAATGCCGTCCATAGCTGTTTTCCTGTCTTTTGATGTTGTGTACGTTGTCTCCACGACTTTCTTGCGTGCTTCTTTTCTCTACTGGTCATCTCGTGAACCAGTTTTATACTTCCCCGTGTTTTGTGTCGCTCATATCGTTAGTGTTTCTTTCTCAAATACTCACCGTAGACCTATAATGCAGGATTTTTTTTATCTTTTCTCTCTGCCTACGGGCTCTTTCTGCTGCAGTCAATGGCATTTTGATGATCTTTTTTGAGAAACACCTGAGTATATCTTAAGCGATCAGATGCTTCACAAATGTGTTGAAACCTTTTGGTCCCTCAAAACTTTCCTTGGCGGACAGAAAATAACGCATATAAGTCGTAGTACTCATCATTGTTCCATTGTTCCATTTTCTGACTGCATTCTATTTTATTGGAACAAGGCAAATACATGCACGTGTTCATGTATAATGCAGCGTACGGTAGTGATCAATTATAAGTTTACGGACAAAATATTTGGTGTTTTCTTGCTGCCCATGCTTCATTTTTCTTTCGACCTTGCCGCCATTAAATAGCAATACTAATGACTTCATTATGATGTCACGTTGTTTGCTCAGTCTATTTGTAGTAAGCCTAGAATTTGGGGTAGAACTCTTTGCAAAAGAATCTCTTTCAATACTGTACGAAAGTACAAGCCTAAAGACACTTCAAAATAAACGTTGTATAAAATCGCACTTGCCGTTTTTTCAAGATTGAATTTTAAATTTCTGCAGAAAGCAGATAAAATTAAATGGCGAGAACGATACGCCATACCTACGTCATGATCAATAATTCTTGTTGAGCGCTTGGTGAAACGTGTGAAAAATGACGTCATAACAAGTTTGATACCGCCTTATTTTCAAGACAAATGATGTAAACAAAGGTTTATAGGATACATTTGTATGGAAATTCTGACCCGTAAGTAACTTTTTATAACTTTTATCTATTATATATCACGCAAATGACCATTCGGAACTGTCCCATATAAATAAACTAAAATTTAACACTTGGTTAATTTGAAGGTCCCTCCAACAATCGCATGTTTTTTTATTTTTTTAGAATTATTGAATTTATCGTTTCATATTCAGTCAATCATCGCATAATTATTATTTTTTATAATAATAACATTGCCCTATTCAAGAAAAATATTTTTGAGATAAATTTCTAAATGAAATTCTGCTCGAAAAAATAATCTACGGAAACGGATACGGACCATCCTTTTGTGAAATTTATGACGAATCAGTTTAGGAATATATCGAATTTAATAAAATTATTGACTCCAATTATATTCTCTCATTTTTTCTTAATACAGTAATGTTATATTTTGATTTTTTTTACAGCAAAAACACATGAATGATGTAAATTCTTCATCGTCAACCGTGGAACACATGGGCTATATTTGATACTAAGAGTGTAAGTATATTTTTAATTCTAAATAACAGTTACTTGTGGTTAATCAGTAACCCTTAAAAGTATCACAATCATTGACCATTTAAATTATATATCATAATATAATGAAATATTTAATATTTTACTTTCCGGCTCTGCTTTCATTTAAAAAGTTTACCTGTTAATTTTAAATTAAAAATTTATAACAAATTTGTTTTTTTCCTTCTAGCTTTCAGTTTTCATCATTCCATAGATGTGAAAAGGTTGTTAAATGACTGATTCTTCAACACCATGATCTGCGCTTACTGTCAATAGGTATGTAATACAAATCAAAAACAAAAAATATTATTTTCAATTCTTGTATATTTTACAATGGAAATTTAAAATATGTAGTGTCATACATTAATCTTTAAAAAATGCCGATAAATGTAAAATGATCCAAGAAAGGCTTGCAATCTGTTGGAATATTTTTCTTGGTAAAGAAACAGCTGCAACAAGTAATTTCATTTTTATTGCAGACCTTGAAGAGTAATGGAAGAGTGTCTCTTTTGTAATCAGCGTCTCGATGATGGGCAGCCAACAGTATGTTTGCGAGAAAAGGGAAGCATCAGTATAAATAAAGCCAGTGAAGCTAGAGGAAGCAGTATAGAAACAATTTCAGGACAAACTGTGCATGTTAACTGTCGTAGGGATTATATTTATTTAAGACAATCTGCTAACAACTCTACTGACAATTTTAATAATGCTAAAGTATCAAGATCACTGCGTTCAGCAAGTTCATTTGATTTTAAAGTTAAATGTCTCTTTTGCACAAAATCTGCAAAATAAAATGCAAAAAAGCGCGGGTACGATGTTTTGCCTGTTAGAAGTTTTGAGTTTCAGGAAACCATTAACAGAATATGTTATAAAAGAAATGACGCATGGTCCTGTGACGTTTTAAGCAGGCTCACTCTTGCTCTAGACCTACCAGCAGCAGAAGCTACCATCAGTCATGTAATGTAAATTTTAGAACTGGGAGGCAAATACTATAGTGCTTTCAAGATACGGAAGATACTGCATTGAAGAAAAGTCCGTATAGGTCAGGAAATGAGGAACAGGTTTCTGCTTTCGATAAAATCATTGATTTTATTGAAACATCTGTTGGTGAAAGCATTACCGTCAATCAGTTAGTAAATATGATGACAGATTTTTTTGTGTTGAAAAGGCCAGCTGCAATTGGAATGAAAAATATGAAAAAAACAATTACTGACCACTTTAGGGAGTCAATATTGATCAGTACTTTAGATGGTAAATCTGACATAGTAACTCTGAAGCAAACTGCAGCATCTATTGTTCACAAGTTTCACAAAACGTCGGAAATGATGTCAGCAGAAGAAGAGAAGAACAACATAATTGAAACTGCTGCTAAACTGATTAAAAATGACATTTTATTAATCGAATAATCAAAAAGGTTTTATCCGACATTTTCGGCTGTTTCATCTGTAGAAGAAAACATTGATTATCTTGCCCCTAGCTTACAACGGTTTATGGAGAAAATAGTGACTGGTAAGGACAATAGCATCAAACTTGCAGCGATCGGTCAAGCTATTGTGCAAGCATGTAGACCCAAAGGTATTATAGCACCGCTTCAAATTGGACTGGGAATACAGCTTCACCACTACTTTGGATCCAAATCTTTGCTAGATACCCTGAACAGTTTATGATTTAGCTTTTCGTACCTGGGAGGTCAAAAGTTTGAAGCAAATGCAGCTGCTGCGCTGAATACATCAATACCAGACTTCTTTCCTGGTCGTTTTATTCGGTTTGTTGCAGACAACGTAGACCATAACATCAGAACTTTAGACGGTCATAATACCTTCCATGGTATGGGGATTATTGCTTGCACAAGTCCAGGATTATCTGTACGTATTCCAATTCCAAGATCAGATATTTCATCTGATGAGCTTTCGGCGCTTGGCAAAATAGACAATAAATACTTAAAATGTCACGAAGAAGAGACATCATCTGTTACGTTCTTGAAGATAGACGCGTATCTCGACAAAGAAGACACAAGATCAGCGTTTGACACATTTATGAATATCATATGGCCACTGCGACCCTCCAGACCAAGCTGGTCAGGTTTTATGCAGTTGTTTGAATCATCAGGCAACAAAGCATATCCTAGTACGTCCAGCATTA
This sequence comes from Sinonovacula constricta, assembly GCA_007844125.1. NCBI lineage: Eukaryota > Metazoa > Mollusca > Bivalvia > Cardiida > Solecurtidae > Sinonovacula > Sinonovacula constricta. The sequence continues at coordinate 51,214,439 of CM017567.1, read as the reverse complement.
CATTCATGCCCATGATCGACATGAGTCCGAGTGATTTATCTTGCATCCATTCTACACTTCACTTTGTATGCGGCGACCAGTCCAAAAGGTACGGGGTAACTCCAATTCTTACTTTTGACCAACCGTTATACCAGAAGGCTACGAATGTCATTAACGCGCAATGCAACCAGAGTCCTTTGCAAACATCGTCTTGCGTTTAGGAGCTTTTCACACTGAAATGAGCTTTATAGGGAGTATTGGGCATTTAATGGCAGGTTCGGGTTTACAAGAGCTCCTTGAAGCGATTTACGCACCAAATGCTGTTGTGCACATGATGTCTGGAAAGGCCATTGCCAGAGCAGTAAGAGGACTTTTTCTGGTCGATACTGCACTTCATGCATTGCTTGTGTCAAAACTCTTTGGATTAAACTCTATATCAACAAACACATCAGAAAATGTTTCTGAGCAAGACCAAACCAATGAAGAAGAGGTTTTCCTGGAACTGGAACAAAATTCGATGGCCGACAATAAAACATGTAAAAAAACTGAGAGAATTATATGATCAGCAAGAAAAACAAGATATAAGTCTCGATGCCATTTGTCACCATGAGGCATTTCAAACAATTAACAACATGTTTAATGAACAAAAAGACGTACTGAAGACGAATCGAACGGCAAAGCTATGGCTCATATACCTAGACATGGTTGGAATACTAAAGCAGTTTATACGGGCTGAGAGGATTGGTGACTGGCAATTGCACTTGTCTTCACTGAAAAAATGCTACCATATTTTGCTGCATCTGGTCATAACCTATACCTTAAATCAGCCTACCTGTATCATCAGAAGATGTTAAACTTGGAAAAAAAACACCCAGATGTGTATACAGCCTTTCAGCATGGAAATCATGTTATAAGAAGATCGGACAGTTACTGGGCCGGGCTATCCACCGATCTCGTCATCGAACAAGTCTTGATGCGGTCGGTAAAGACAACATGCGGACTTACTCGGGGACGAGGTATGTCCGAATTACAAAGGACGCAATGGCTGTTTTCAATGCCAACAAGTGCAGAAATGAACAATGCAATGCGAGAATTCTGTGACACCAAATACACGACAAGTCCGCAACACAAAGAGGTAGGAAAAGTACGTTTGTTGAGAGACGAGAAAGACACAAAACACTGTTGGATTTTCTTCGGGAACGTAACCCATTTGATGAGTCAAAAACATCATTACGTAATATCGAGACTGGTGTCACTGCGGCGGTCGGTGTAAACGTTGATGATGCACAAGATATTGGGAACACTACAATTCAAAACATGGTTGGAAAAAAAACAACATTGAGCTATACTCGTTCAAAAGATCTCAACAGGCTGTAACGCTTATCACCAAGACATCCAAGTTACAAATGATGTAATATCTATCGACCCACAACTGCTATTCCAGAGACTTACCACCGCAGCAAGCAGATATGTAGACAACATTGCTGAAATTTTTCAGTACGAGCTCTGTGGCGTGCCGTCTTCACTGTTTGACTGCGAGAAAACTTCGTTTGAATCTCCTGATGTACATTATGTTATAGACGGTGGTTCATTATTACAGAAGATCCCTTGAAGTTCTTTTGGCGCAATTTCTATCCTATACAGTGAGTACCTACAACAAAGATACACAAATCCAGTTGTAGTTTTTGGATATTTAAACGGCCCAAGCACAAAAGATATTACCCACATCCGTCGAACAAAAGGTACTTTAGGGACAAGAGTTAAATTTTCCATGGACACACCCTTCGAACAAAGAGAGTTTTCTAAGAAATATTGAAAACTAGCAAAAATTCATTCTACGTCTTGGGGATCACCTCATTTTGCTAGGAATTAAAGTCATACATGCCACGGGTGATGCAGATTGTTTGATTGTACAAACTGCTGTCGTTTTGGCTGCTAATCTCGTGACAATTGTAATTGGAGAAGATACGGATCTGTTGGTGCTACTTTGCTATCATACTGACATCAACACTAACAAACTGTATTTCCGGTCCGATTTGAGAGCAAAAGCCACGAAAGTTTGGGATTTACATAAAACAAAGCGACTTCTGGGTGTGGAAATCTGCCGCATGTTATCATTTATTCATGCACTTACAGGATGTGACACAACTTCCCGAATATATGGAATAGGAAAAGGGACTGCTTTAAAGGCATTTACCTGTAACGAAAAACTTCAAGCAATTGCAGACAGTTTTTTTAAATGCAGAAGCAAAAGATGAAGTGGCTAAACTTGGAGAAGCAGCAGTTTTGTATTTTTTTGGAGGTTTACCAGAAGAAGCCTTAACAAGTTCAAAACGTTTGGGACCAAATGGATGTCAAGTACATCTTGTGTTCAAGTCAACACGCTGCCACCTACAGCAGCTGCCATGGTATACCACAGCTATAGAGTTTATCTACAAACACAAACTTGGATAGGTAATGACCAGCTCAATCCACTAGACTGGGGATGGGAAACGACAGGCAAACACTTACTTCCTACCAAAACAGATCTTCCACCAGCACCTGAAAATCTACTCAAAATAATTCGGTGCAACTGCAAGAGTAATTGTGTTTCAAGGCGCTGTAGTTGTCGGAAACATGGGTTGCAGTGTTCTATTGGCTGTGGAGACTACTGGTGTATCAGTTGTTCACACTCTCCTACATTAACCGACGTTAACATGGATAACATGATAATCGCTTTTATTGTTGGTCATCTCTTTTTCATGAGTCACTGGTGGGGCATTTTTAGTGACACTCTCTATCGAAAGCTTGTTTTTACCTAATGTTTAAATAATACTAACTACTATATATAAATAGTGGTAATTAGCTAAAATAAATAATTACAATTTTATTACAGTTATTCGAAAGTACATTAGTCAGTTTCGTTTATCGTTTAGACGCCAGTTCGGGACCGAAAGTCACGGCCGTAATTCGCAATAGCCAGTTGCCCGCATTTTTGAGTTTCAAGTATATAGAATCAAATAGTAAACTATTCGGGACCGAGAAAATTGGCCGTAATATAAAAATGGCCGTATTATCGAGTTGCCCGCATTGTGAGTTTCTATTGTAATTCATTGAATATGTCAGAAATATTTGTGTTTGAAAAATGTCCGTAAATTTTAAGTTCACTACCGTCACGCCACGACTAATGTTTATAAAGTCCAGTCAGCCAAGCCTTAAAATGTGGTCAACCTAGAACTCTTTGCAAAAGAAATGTTTGATGCATTTTTGACAAGGATAATACATATATTTTCACATAATAAAAGTTGCATACTGTAGTTTTGGTAGAAGTTTCTGAAAATGACCATAGATAAGGGTACTCGTAAATAAATATAAAGTTAATAGCACATTGCCTTACAAGCTAATTGAGTCATATAACCTTGATAAACCTCCCTACAATGATTTGAAATTAAACAAAGATAGTCACAAAAGCAAAAGATAACACATTCAAGTAATTCATTTGTATTATTTATAATATATTGATATATTTTGATATTTTACCGGGGTATAATTACCCCACCCACTTCTATTGTAAAATACAAATTTGATCAACATCTAATTAAATCAATTATCATAAGCAAATTAGATTTTTGGACACTATGAACATGTTTTAAAACTAATCAAAGTTAATTATGACAAATTATATATATAATGACATTATGTGAGCTTACATTGCATTGATATCAGGACAGGGAACCGTACACATTAACAATTCCTACATAATACAGTTGCTACAGAAAATGAACAGCAATTGTTTAAAGCCTATTAATGTATTAATAATTACATACATAAAACATAGTATAAACATATAATAAATCAAAGGTTATTTCATGAATACTACATTTCTCCGCATAATATTATATAAATGTAAATGTTTTTTACACAAACATTGAGCTCTATCTCAAACAATACGTTTGATTATAGAATAATTGTGACAAATAAATATATTTTTTATGCTTGATTTGTTTTCAGTATCACTGAAATATGTTTAATGAAACAGTATTGTCAATATTAACATACATGTAGTTATTTACGCATGCCAAAGGGGCGGGTGAGGGTAAAGTGCTCTAGTGAAGTGTTCCAAAGGCCAATCGAAATGTATTTTGGTTACATGGAAGGAGTAGAGATTGTTGTCGATGATAACCTCGTACACGGTAGAACATTCATGGAGCACAATGTGCGTCTAAGACAGGTGCTGGAGAAAGCAAGATGGGTAAACCTTACGTTGATCAAGAAAAGTGTGTGTTCGCAAAACCAGAAGTGGACTATGTAGGACATAAGTTGACCAGTGAAGGTATTAAGCTTCCGACCAAAGAATTGAGGCAATAACTGGCATGAGGGATCCTGAAAATATCAGTAAATCGGATACTATGTTTGGCATGTTGTCATACGAGTCAAAATTCATACAGTGTCTTAGTGAACTGAATGCGACACTGCGATATCTGAGAACGGTAGGAAAATGGAACTGGAACGACTCTGCGAAACAGGCTTTCGAGAATATTAAAGGTGCCGACACAGGTATTTCGGTACTATGACTTGAACAAACCGATCACTGTCACCGTAGATGCTTCAATGGGAGAATTAGGTGCTGCGACCATACAAGTTAATGGTGTCGTAGCATACGCGTCAAGAGCACTCTCTCAGACTGAAAAAAGTATGCACAAATAGAGAAAGAAATGTTAGCCGTAGTCTTCGACTGCGAGAAGTTTTACAAGTTGCTGTGTGGTAGGTCGAATGTCAGTCACGGTCGAGTCATACCACAAGCCGCTGGAGACGATTTTTGAAAAAAAATATCCACAAAGCCCCGTAACCAATTCAGAGGATGTTGTTAAAAGTTCAGCCGTATGATTTTACATTGATACACGCATGTGGCAAAGAAATGGTACTTGCTGTCTGTCTTAGTAGACTGCCATTGACAAAATTAGCAAAATGACAATAGATGATGAACTGGTTGTTCTGAAGGTAGACACTCTGGCATGTACACATCATGACAAAATAGCAGCTTTTACACAAGAGAATGAAAGGTTCCAAATGCTGCCCAAAGTAATCAGTCGAGGGTGGCCAGAAATACCTTCTGAAGCAGTCCCGTTCTGGGACTACAGAGATGAAATGGCTGTTTACAATGGAGTACTATACAGGGCCAGAAATGCGCTCAGAGGCGCTGAAAGCAATGAAAAGTTCGCACCTCGGAGTGGTACATTTTAAGAAGCGTGCAAAAGGTGTTCTAGCCTGGAATGAACGGGCAAACTGATAAAGAAATGGTGAAGAAATGCAGTGCCTGTTTAACCTACAGAAATAACCAACCTTAAGAATCCATAGTGGTCACACCTGTACCTTTATTGCCTTGGAGCAGAGTAGGGACCAACTTATTTGAAGTCGATTGCAACAACTATCTTATTATGGTAGACTAGGATTCATATTTCATTGAGTTCGCTCCATTACAACGGGATAGTAGGGCCTGTACTGAAATAAAACACATGGAGGCAAACATTGCTAGATATTGTATCATGGGCACCTTAATTATGGCAATGAGCCACAATTCAAAAGTTCATAGTTGAAAGCCTTTACTGAAAAATATGGCATATGTCATGTGACATTTTTACTTTTGCAACAGCAGGCAAATGACATTGAAAAGAAAGTTGTCGAAACAGTAAACAATCTCATCAAGAGTTGTTCCAAATCTAGGGATTTTTATCTTTCACTTTTGGATCTCCACAATATTCCATGGGATAATGAAATCGGATCACCAATGCAGCGTTTTATGGGTCGTCAGGCAAAGACGCTAAAACAATCTTACAAACACTGAGAAAACCAGAAGACAATCGTGCAGATGTCTCATAAAAACTTCTTAACTACAGAGAAAAACAAAAATTATATTATGAGCAAGACGCGAAGGTCAAAGACGACCTTCAACAAGGTGACACAGTTAGACTCTATGTACACTCCATCCGGGTGGAAACCAGCTGAACACGTTCGGAGAGCAGATAATCCATATTGTCAAAGCAGGTGAATCAGGACGCGAATACAGATGTAACGGCAGTCTCCAGATAATTGAAATACTGCTGGTGGGACGATAAACCCAATAAACAAACACACGTAACAAAGACACATTGTTAAAAACACAAGAAACGCCGCATGTGATCAATACTAATGATGACACGGAAATTCCATTCGCGCTAAAATAGGAAAATAATATCTATTATTTAGATGGCTAAACATAAGCTGTTTTTAAATATTATTTTAAAGGTACAGATGTGTACCTAGTTCTATATTCTACGGATAGTATTTTAGATTATGTAAAGTTTGAATTCTGAGGAGCCGGTAGTGCAATAGTGTAGACTGCACTGACGCTGAGATTCTAATCCATGTTGTTCTTAGAATTGGTGGCAGTGGTAAATCTGTGCTGTTTGTTTGTCTGTGCTGTTTGTTTGTCTGTGTTGTTTGTTTTGAAATGCAGATGCTACGAAGAAGATAAATATGATGAAGAAAGACATTAATAAATTTATAAAAAGATTAAGACATGTCTATAATTTTATCCTTACTGATAAGTGTCTGGTTATTATTCTGATGTATTCTTTGTTTCTTTAGTAAAAAAAGAAGAGAACACTTTTGTCACGTTGATAAGGGTGAACGTTACTGATAGGCAAATAGCAGAAGTGTGCATTTATTAAATTGTCAGCCTTCACAATACTTTCTTTTTTTCAAAACTGAAAAATGTGTTAAGAAATTAAAATAAATTAAGTGCACAAATCAATTGACATTAGAGACATGAGCTTAAGATGATTGACTCTGTTTCATTGGGTTGTTATTAATTGGAATAATAAAAAATAAGCTAAAATGGGTATTAATTGATAGCGAACGATGCAGTCAGTAGCGTATGATCAGTGTCATTGCAAGTTGAAAGAACAATATTGATTTAACAAGGATACAATGAGACACATGAAATGATTATCTCCGAGTATAACTTACACAACTTCTAGAATATCCATAACTAAAATGTTGCTAATGCTTAATGTTTGCACGAATTTATTATCACTTCGATGCTTATGCAGAATACACACACATTTATTAAGTCATACAATTGATATTGGTAACAATTCTGATATTATAACAAAAATGATGGAAACGTGAACAAAGCGTCTGAATTTACAATACCTGCCAAGCAGACTGTTCGTCATTGCACTCTCAGTTTTCTTGTCAGCCGAAAGGATTGAGGGTCTTTTTGCCCGTTTTCCATCACCCTCATATTTGCTTCTTCTGTTTGCATATGTATTTTTTTTTTCTCTTTTATGTATAGCAGGTGACTTTTAGGTTTACTCGAAACTAAAAATGCACAGAACAACAACAAAGAAACTTATCTTTCTATGAGAGAAAGATAAAAATCTACACTTTTGACGGTCGATTGCAAGCAAAGTACTGTAGTTATTTAATGAATTTTGTGGTAATTCTAGGAAAAGATTATAAGATTAAAGCTTAAAGTTCCAGATACTAACAATTTTCTGAAAGCTTGTATGTCTTCAAAAGTAAATCATGTTGTTTTTGTTGTTGTTGTCTTTATTTTATTTTATTTATTTAATTATTTATTGGGGGGGGGGGGGGGTTGTTTGTGGGTTTTTGTGGGTTTGTTTGTTTGTTGTTGTTATTGAGAAACAGTAGATGGCTTAACGTCTTTTATTGTATTCACTACGTTGTATTTAAGCTTATAATTAAAGCCTCTGAATATGCATGAGGTTTAATTTGATTAATTATCAATTTTAATGCATGTTTTCAAATATAATGAAAGAAAATCCGAATAAATATTTTTATAAATATCTAAAAATTTACCAATTCACATATAACTTGAATTAACGTATTCCCGACTAAGATGTGTACCGTTTTATCTGTTACAATAGGTAAATAAGAAAAGGTCCTATCAAAACTCTAACAGATATTTAAATTTTATCTACACGTAGATAAAGGCAAACAAGATAAATGCAAATGTGAAAAACAAATAAACACAGAGACGAGACATAACACACATAAAGAAAAACCATCAGTTACCGCCTTGGAACGGTCAGTCGGCAAAAGGGCCAACTGGGGTGCTTAAACCTGGTTTGTGGAGCGCTCCAACCTCGCACTTCCTGAAGGTTTTTCTAGCTAACAAACAGTGTAAATAACAACATCCCGTCAAAGTGAAACAACTAACAATAAGCACCTGCATCGGGAGTTAAAACAAATACAATGAACTTATATACATACATTACAAGTAGCAACAAAGTAAACTATAAACATATGTACAGTATGTACAGTAGATAAATCCTCGGCAACGTAAAAACAAAAATCCCAAACGAGAGATCAATTTGAAATAAAACAGCCCATGCGCTGATATATTATAAGATATAGGAATAGATAAAACAGTTCAAGCGCTGATATATTATAAGATATTCTAAGAACAAATAAAACAGTCCAAGCGCTGATATATTATAAGAACAAATAAATAAAACAGCCCAAGCGCTGATATATAACAAGATCAATTTAAATATGCTATGACATTATGTTCTAAAAGTGTCAAAAGTGAAATGTAAAAAAATACGAAAGAAAACAACGAAATTTAGAAAACAACCTACCCACAAAAATAAAATAAAACATAGTATTGTTAAGAGCTAATAAGTTAAAAAATAAAAGTTCATGAAAAGCCGAGGATTTATCCGCAGTTGGCATATTATATGTAAGAAAGGTACTAAAATCCCGATGTTATACCTACTGTGCAATCTCACGTAAAGGGTATGGAGACTGCTCAAGTTGTCTCACCTATATAGGGCACGACTGGAGAGATGAAGAGACAAGAATTCCAACAGTAACAGTCCAATTATGGCTTTAAGTCACTGTTTTCATATAGTCTCAACGACCTGTCCGGTCATCGTGTAATTTAAAAGCAATGCGAGTTCTTGACTGTAAAAGGGTCAATTGCAAGCAATGCAGTACAACGTAGAATTCCCGGGTTGTAACCGTCTGCAATACATTTTCTGATAAGTTTTGTAAAGTGGTCAGAAAAGTTATTGAGACCCTTAATTTTCTTTAACTTGTATAAAACATTTCCATAAAATGCAGGATGGCTTATGCCTTTTTGCATCATTGTTTTCATACTGCTATTATACTTAGAAGCAATAAAACCATTGCGGTGAAAGAATTTTTAAAAACGCCTTTCTTAATTTATGAAAACGAAAGCCTTGCTGTAACAGTTTAGAAGAAATAAACAGGTTTCTAGCATTGAAATCTTCTACTTTAGTACAAACTCGTGCAAACCTTGTAAGTTGTGATATGTAAATACCATAAGAGGTAGCACGAGGTGAATCACCGTCAAGGTATGGATAATTCACAATACTAAAGTTGAAATCATCTCTCTTGTCATAGACTTTAGTAGAGACTTTGTCATTGGAAATAGCGATCTCAATATCTAGAAACGCTGCATTTAAATGTCAGTTATTAGCTTTATTAAGGGTAAGTTCTGGAGGGTAAATAAGATGGATCATTTGAGAAAAGAAAGGATTATCTATAGTAAGAATATCGTCAAGATAGCGTGAGGTTAAGTTGAAAGCCTCTATAATGTGGCTTAGGTTAGAAGGAGATTAAGTTAACATGAAATCACGTTCAAAGCAGTATAAAAACAAATCTGCAATCAATGGTGCACAATACTCATTTTGTTTAAATATGGCTTTGAAGTAATAAATATTAGCATCTTTTTGAAATGATAGTCTATTAACTTCATTTTTTTTCAGACTTATAAATATTTATATATGATGATTTTTGAATAACTTATAAATTAAATCTCAGCTCAGTGAAAGCCTTTACCATTTTAAAATGATTTGTCCAAAAAATATAAGCATCATTCTTAACATGCCCACATATCAAAATGTTATTGCGGTCGTCATGGACACCATATAGTTCAAATGGGTTTATAGTTTTTGAGGTTCTTGAGGTGCTTGATAACATAACTTATCTGCTTCACTGTTGCACGGGCAAATATAGCAATGGGTCGTTGGCGGGTTGGTGAGCGGACCGCTACCCTCCCCCACTGAAATTGTCAAATAATACCTTCCGTGTTAACATTTTAGGGTGTGTCACATCTCTCTGGTACTAGTAGCATTACTGTCAAGTGCTACAGATGAGAATGCACATATTTATGCTTAAAATGCATTAAAAATGCATTGAAGTTAAACTATTTTTTGTTGCAACATTCTTTCTTATGAATGTCTGTCAAAAATCTTAAATGAAGGATAATGTACTGTTTGGCTTCTAAATGTCAACACTCTTCCTTTAGGAGCATGCCCCAAACCTTCTATTACTACTTCTACCTATGGCTCTCGCTCAGTTTAACCTCTCCTCTCATCCCATAAAAAATGGTTATAGATTATCATTGTCGCTGAGAATACAAACAGTGTGGACGGATGGAAAAAACATTAAACAGCTTCTCTTATATTTCAAAAGTTTTCAGGGAGGGGGGAATCATGCCCATAAACCGAATTGCACGGCAAGGATTATTAGTGCTTGCTCAATTAGGTGCATCTGAAAATATCATGTAAATCTTATGCTGCAATAACATTCATACCTCCAACGCAAAAGACGGCAATAAAGGCAGTCACTCTTACCAATCTAGAAAGATGATAAAGTTATACTTGTGTTTTACCTTAGTTCTAGCTTGATGGGTGAATTAAAGTAAAGCCAAAATAAAAGTACACGTAGTTCATAAATTTTTTATTGTAAGATGTGCTAAGATCAACCTTCCTTGTCATAATATACTGAAACGAAAACGAAATAAATAGTAAAAGTATTGATTGCCGTTTAAACTGCTGTCTTTTATAAAATTCGTCAAATAATTCATAAACTCAATAATTATTGGCCACAATAGTAATAAATTTTCAGTTATTAGAGATCAAAGAATATTACTGTATGCCCTGCGTTTTCTTCTTCGTTATTTTAAGTTCTTATACAGCACACACTTAAAAGTCAAAATATACAATAAATAATAAATAAATAAGATCTAGACACACGCACACAGATTACATAAGCTCACGAATAAAGAGAAAAAAAAATTCGAAAGACCGCACGAACAGAGAGACAGATTAATAATTATATTACAATAAAACAAAAACACACGAAACTCAATACGGTGTAGTATCTCTCAAAAGGAATAAAATATTAAAAAGAAGGGTGTAAACAGGTCGTTTATAAAGATTGTTAATTACATGGTTAAACAATATACATGTTTGAATGTCCTTAATGTTGTTCCTCGATGAAGTTCCGTAATGGTTACCTTGATGGTGCCCTATGAAGGTGGTCTTGGTGGTATTCCTCTGCTATAAATGTTTATTATTAAAACAAATGTTTTATTAATAAAACAAATGGTTTAAAATAATGCTGTTCCTCTCTACTGTCCCTCTCTGCTGTTCCCCAAATTATTTCTGCCATCAATGGCAAAACCTGACATTTTGGAATAATGTGCGACCATGTTTAATAAAATTCTGCGGTTTTGTTTTGTTTTTGTTAATTTGCTTTTGGGGAAATGCTCTGCCCCTATTTCGGAGGAAAGGCGGCGTCTTGTGGCTCTTGGCTAGGTCCTGACATGGACGGTCCGGGACCGCCCTGTTGATACTGGGGCTGTGTTCCAAACTGCTGTTTACCATAGTCAGGAGGCTGGGTTCAAAATTGTGGTTGACCATAACCAAGAGGCTGGGTTCCAAATTGTGGTTGAACATAACCAGGAGGCTGGGCTCCAAACTGTGGTTGACCATAAGACGGAGGCTGTGGTCCAAACTGATGCCCTGGATACTGGACAGTGGCAACTGCAAGGGAACATTCGATTATTTCCTAATTATGATTAGAGTCGCTATGAATTGTTGGTCTGTACAAATCTGTTGCACAATTTGTTAAATTACTTTAGTAAAATCCCCGCCTTATGTTTGTTCTACTTCAGTTATACAGCTTAATATAGCTGTCATATGCTTTATAATCAGTTCTTTATTTAAATTGATACTGTCACACGCATGCATTTTTTAATATATAATAGAGCCTTAGTTCGGTGAGGTTATTAATGCATCTATTATGTGTAACTTAAACTTGACATTAAATAATCTGTATCTAAGCATTATGTGTGCTTTTAGTGTGATATGCGACTCCTTGGCCCTACGTCTAGTACGTCGTGTGGGTTCTAGTCACAGTCTCAGCTAAAACTGGAAGATCTTCCGGTAGACCGGTTCTAACCAGATACATGTATATTGCTAAAATAATCCTCCAACAAAATAGCTAGATGTTGTTTTAATGACCACAGCTGTGCCGCTGCGATTAATAAACAAAATAAAACAAGCAGGATGATAGTCACATCTTAAAACCAAAATAAGTTACTAAATAACCTGTAACGGTGCCTGCTGTTGTCCCTTGTGGATGGTTGTGAACGACAGTCCCAGGCCGATTGTTTGACCTCACACACATGTATATACAAACGCCTATACATATACCACAGCAAGCCAGACTCCCTATCACGATTCCAACGATCGCGGCCGTGGAAAGTATCGAACTAAATGGTAGAAACGTTAACAAATCATCGGGTCGCAAATTGTCGATAACTGTAAACTTAGGCGAAGAAAACTAATCATGGATTGTAGATTGCCGATCACTATGTACTAAATGGAAGGAAACTAATCATGGGTTGTAGATTGTCGATCACTTTACACTGAATGGAAGAAAACTAATCATTGGGTTGTAGATTGTCGATAACTATGTGCTAAATGGAAGAAAACTAATCATGGGTTGTAGATTGTCGATCACTATGTGCTAAATGGAAGAAAACTAATCATGGGTTGTAGATTGTCGAACACTATGCATTAAATAGAAGAAAACTAATCATTGGGTTGTAGATTGTCGAACACTATGCATTAAATAGAAGAAAACTAATCATTGGGTTGTAGATTGTCGATCACTATGCATTAAATGGAAGAAAACTAATCATTGGGTTGTAGATTGTCGATCACTATGCACTGAATGGAAGAAAACAAATCATTGGTCGTAGATTGTCGTTAACTGTAAACTGAAGCGTAGAAAACAAATAAATAGTGGTAGATTGTCGTAAAATATTAACTGAATGGATGACAACAAATCATGGGTCGAAGATTGTCGTTAACTGTAACTTGAAGCGAAGAAAATAAGTAGTAGTAGTAGAAGTAGTAGTGGAAGAAGTAGCAGCAGTAGTAGAAGTAGTAGTAGTATTAGTAGTTGCAGAAATAGTAGTAGTAATAGAAGTAGTAGTAGTAGTAGTAGTAGTAGAAGTAGTAGTAGTAGTAGTAGTTGCAGAAGTAGTAGTAGTAATAGTAGTAGTAGTAGTAGTAGTAGTAGTAGTAGTAGAAGTAGTATAGTAGTAGTAGTAGTAGTAGTTGTAGTACCAGAAGTAGTAGTAGAAGTAGTAGTAGTAGGACCAGAAGTAGTAGTAGTAGTAGTAGTAGGAGGAGTAGTAGGAGGAGTAGTAGTAGTAGAAGTAGTCGCAGTAGTAGAAGTAGTAGTAGTAGTAGAAGTAGTAGTAGTAGTAGTAGACGTAGTAGTAGCAGTTGTTGTTGTTGTTGTTGTAAAATAAACCCTGCTTACTTACCAACACGATGTGTTGTTGTTGCAGCAATACTTATCATCGTCGCACCACTTTGAGTAAGTACAGTATTCCCGGCCGGCTACGATGGCCACTGAAAAGATGGTCAACTTATGTAGTATCGGCATGTGTTATCTAAGAACGATTGTTGTAACTTGTTTATCTCAATGACAATCGTTCAGTTGTTTGGCGGACCTACTCTTAGCTTAGGGTAAGCTAATACATTGTAACGTTTAGTGGCATATATCTGGATACAGCAGTGGGCGCTTGAAAATTCGTTCCAGGATGATCATAGACAGACTGGAGAGCGGTCGGCGTACGACCAACTGATCGGCGGCAGGTTCTTACCAGAAAAGATCATCGACTGATAGACGACATGTTCTATAAACGATAATCGGCTGCTTGCGATTAACTGCAATCGATCGCCGATCGATCGTAATCTAGTGACCACACTCACTGCTACCGATCTACGATAAAAAAAACACAATCGTAATGAATAACTTGCTGGAAGTGCAACCGCCTTACCTTGTTTGGCAAATTAAGCGCTCTACAAACCACTGCAACTATTATACGGCGTTCGTACGAATGTTGCGATTGATTGGATATGCGATTAGTTCCGATCGTAAACCATATTAACCCACTCGCAGGGCAATGACCAGAGGTTATCTTGCAAGTAGCTCAGCATGCAAACATTTTTTTTTTAAATCTACCATTATTTGACTTATAATTTTCATGTAAGAATAACATGGCACGATACCCAAGCATCATAAACTAGGGCATTCCGTGCGTATTCAATTGACAGAGTTCTTACAACACGGTCATGCCACGCACTTATAATTATGTGGCTTTGAAAAAAAGCCGGAGGATTTTTCCTTTGTAATAATAATGTACCAACTGTTTAAAAAATGGTTTTAATTATAACAAAAAGATGACCGAGGGTTTTCATGGAGTGTTTTTTTAAGTTTAAGAGTCTAAATAAAGTCGAAAAAGTACCATATGCTGGGGAATTAATGTAAAATATACATGTACGTATTTTAGCAAACGGTTAAGAATTTGTTTAGATAACCCATGCCAAGCGCAATATTAAAACATTAAATTTGATATTTGGGAAAGAAAATGCTTTAGGATTTTCAACTGAAATAAATCTTTGTCTATGTAGGCACGGTGTTACAGTCAAAGCCGTTTTAAAACGTCGTTCAGTGAGATCGTTAAATTAATACAAACATGTCTTTCAAAATGCAGTGATGTTGTCTTTCAAAATGTAGTGATGATGTCTTTCAAAATGCAGTGATGTTGTCTTTCAAAATGCAGTGATGATGTCTTTCAAAATGCAGTGATGTATGCGGTTTTGTTGCTCTAGATCATCGATTTATTTTATTTTTCTGTGTCTAATATATATATATAAAATATTGTTTAGATCAATGAAAAAAAGTAAGAACATGGATTTTAGAAATACATCGCATCAAACAGTTATGGTCATTAAAGCGACGTTCAGATAAAAATGGCATTTTTTATTCATACTGAAGGTAGGAGAAGGCCTTCGATTCGCGTAGGAGAAGTCCAAAAACACTACAGTTTATTATTGTTGTAGGTTATAAAAGTTAAGTCGTTCGATTTGAGTTTTAGAAACTGACTTTGAGTTATAATGTTACCGTTCAGGAAAAGACAGCCGACCTACCAAGTTCAAATATTTTTAGCGCGACAGGAAATAGATCCACGAACTTCCATTTAGAGTGTGAATCGAAAGAGTCACAATTAAAATCCCGTAGCAGTACACAATCATTGAATGTTCACAATAGTGTGTCCAGCCTAGTTAAATTAGATGTAAATGTGACTATAAAATGCAACACAATATGGACTACTCAATAAATTTATGCAAACTACCATCTTGAGCGCGTATAAATACAGCATCCCGTGAAACGCGGTACGCTGTATGTAACCAGCACAAGGTGATAAAGTTCACCTTTTTCACATTTATGGACCGTAAGTCCTTTTTTAAATTTAATGACATCCTTCTACACATTATTCACTGTACGTACTATTTTTAAAGGTTTATTTTAAATAATATAATTATATATGTTTTAACTTATACACGAACGTTTTTGACAATACAGATGCAGAAATCCACCATTTGTTTTACTGAGTTGACACACTAATAAGAGGGCGAATATGTATCTATACTTAAAGTGGATGACGTCTGACATAAAAAAATTAACCTCAGCCGCAAGAGAGTTCTTAATTCGGGAGTTGCTTCTAGTTTTTAGAAATAAACAGATGCTCGTTAATAATTTATTAACCGAAAAATTACTAAACACTAAGGTTGTAGAGCACGCGTTCGTTAAGTTGCTTTATAGACATTTAATATATAGAAGAAAATAAGACAATCGAAAAAAGACTTTTTAATAACATCGTTTTAAACATTGTGTATTTCAAAACTGACATTCATAGATTCATAACATCATATAAATTATATTGAATCTTCACTACGACATGCCATTTGTAAAACTTCATCATCAATTAGACCACGCACCCCCCCCCCCCCAACCAACACACCCCACCCCACCATCCTCTGTTTTTGGCCAATCAGCGGTCAGTATTCGGCGTTTCTATATCGTATGGAGACTTCCAAGTATGGCTCTATTTTACCTGTGAATCTCGTGAAATGCAATCCACCCTCTGTTCTGACGGTGGGTGACATTGCATAATTAATGAAAAATGTTTTTGTTTTTTAAATACATTGCAGCGACCAATTATGATCATTATAGCAACGTCCAGCTTTTTGGTGGAGGAAGACACCAGACAATTGTCTGGGTAGAACCACCGGCGCACCACAAGTCAGCTAAAATACCTTCCCACATTAAGTCCTTCGCCCTGATTGGGACTTAAACCCACACAGTGAGAGGCTAAGCAGTCAGTGTGAGTTACAAATCGGCGACTCCACCATTAGGCCACGGGCGCCCCTGTTAATGAAAAATGAAAAACATAGAACACAAAAAGACTGAAAAATAGAAAATAAAAATAAAAAATCATGAAGATTGGTAAAACAAAAAAGAACACAATACGGCAAAAGTCAAATCAATAAGGAGAATGGACTGAAGTCGTAGAAGGGAGAAAGTATGCAATAACTGTAAGGAAATGCATTTAATGTCGGCAAGGGTGAAAGAACATAAACAAAGGAAGAAAGATTTAAGGACAGAAGGAAGAAGGAGAAAAAGATGGAGGAAGTGGAGAGAAGAAAGCAATGATCAATCGAAGAAGAGCAAAGAAAATAAGTGGGATAGAAAACAAAGTAAAAAAGGGGGAAGACAGAAGAGAGAAGGCCTGAAGAAATAACTGGAAGAAGAGAGAGAAGGGAAAAATGAAAGGGCAAAAGAAATTGTATAGTTAGAAAAGGGAAAACGTCGAAAAGGGAGTAATGATGGAAAATAAAGGTAGGGTGAACAAGAGAGGGATAACGGAAGAAAGGAAAACTAAGCACAGACTAGAAATAAGATGGAAGAAAAAAAAGACATAATACAGGAAAAGAAAAGGGGAACAACCGGAAATGTGAAAGAAATAATAAAATGAGTCGAAACAAAGAAAGGTAAACATAATATGATAAATGAAGGAATTTGAAAACGGAAAGGAGAAATAGAAAGAAAGAAAGAAAAAGAAAGAAAGAAAGAAAGAAAGAAAGAAGTGCTTGTACGAGTTAGTTTTAAAGTTAATTATAAAAAATGCATTTTTTCTACACATGTAACATCTATATATGTTACATCATGAAAAACCTATTAAATGGTGTCGGGTTTTGCTATTTATTTTGTTTTGAATCATTCTCTCGTCTCAGGAATATAATTATACATTATTTTCCTCGAGATTTAAAGTATACTGAAAAATTTCGAATAAAAAACGTGTTAAAAAACCCATAACTTTTCAAATGTCTTTGTTACCTACTCCCATATTGCTTAAATCCCCCCTTCTTCCACTTTGCGTCGCCTTTGATGCTTCGCATCAACGACTTTTCATGTTAACAGCTAGATTCTGTTCGGCCGGGATTTTGTAAGAAAGTCACAATCCAAGGTCACGTGGTGTAAATCGAATGCTTCGCTTTTCTGTTTTACATAGACAACCACACTTGTATTATTCTTTAAACCGGCCGCAATAGCTCAGGTGGTAGAGCGTCGGCTTGCGAATCGGGAGGTCGTGGGTTCCAAAGACTTTAAAGTTGTTAATAGCGGCTTACCTCCTAACGCTTGGGGCTAAGGGGACAGCATTACGCCTGACGCGTCGGTGTCTGTATAATGGACCGGAAGGGTTCAGTCCCTGGGCACCTCATAAGTGCCCCTGTGCTATAATGATAGAAATGTCGCTGCACTGTATCGGCAAAAATGCCGGCTAATCCTATACCATCCCACTATTCTTTACCTCCTTCACAGATAATTACCCAGTCTGGAGTTCCTTCCACTGTTACATACCATGTCTAGAGTTATTAATCAATTTGATTATTGATTTGATTATTATTTAAACAAAACCAACAAATGTTATTGCAGTAAAACGTTCCTGCTGCAGAAACACAACGCACAGGTAATCAATCGATATTGGGCAGGTATTGTTCACCTGAGTGCATGCATACGTTTAAATGCAACTTATTTTCGGAAAATCATCCAGGTTTAATGGTCGAAACAACCTGGCTTTTGCGATACTACGATTTTTCAATGACGATGCAGAAAAAAACATATTTTGAAAAGAAAAAATACAACTTGTTTTAAAACTCTTGTTTGGTAACACTGAATTAGCATTCATACATTATGGTATGTGTTCGCAACCAGTTATGTAAAAATAGGCTACGGTCTTATAGATTGAATAATTAATTGACAGTCAAAGAAAACCGGAAGCCGCGGTATTTGGTCGCTGATTACAATACCAATACTGTCCTTGTTCTTTTAAAATAAAATATGATTTGCATACCTTACCAATTTAAATTTCGCGGAAGTATAATTTAAACGAAGTAATATTATATATATAAGCGACATCGTCCAAAAGGAGAAATATTTTAAAATGAATTTATATATAAAAATGAACAAAGCCGCGCAGGAATATAATCAGGATAAAGTCGAAACGGGGAGCGAGTTGTTAATAGAACGGGTCTTTTACTGACTATACATTATCTACTAGGCAGAGATATTTTCGATATATATGCCTCGCGTTTTTCACTGACTCCTGCGGCCGTGTACCTGTCTAAAGTTACCACAAAGTTCGAAAAAGAATGGCGCACTCAGAGTTTTTAGATTCAGAATACTGGGGTGTAGTACTGATTAAACTCAAGATGGCGCGAGCGTCGGCTCCAGGTACGGGAGTCCCCGGGTTCGATCCCGGGCCGCGACATACCAAAGTCGTTAAAATGGTAGTGGTATAGCTCCCTGTCTTAACGCTCAAGCAAAAATAAGGTTAGTTCCACGACTGGTTGGCCCGGTGTCAGGATAATGTGACTGGGTGTGGTATCATGTCAGGTGTTCGCGGCATGCTATACACAGTGAAGGCAGCACTATATCTGCTTCAAGTGGACACCGTCTCCAGATAACTGAAATACTGTTGGTGGGACGATAAACCCAATAAACAAACAAGATGGCGCGGCTGACTTCGGAACAGCGTATTTTCATCGTTAAATGTTATTATGAAACTAAAAGTGTTACCGATGTGGAAAGAAAGTTTAAATATGCGAATAAAGGCACGAGTTTTAGTAGAGTTAACATTTACAAGATCGTTAGAAAGTTTGAAGAACATGAAAATAATAAATTATATATTTATAAATACACTATATGCATTAAGAATGAACGTATTATCTATTACTAGAAACTGGAAACAAAAACAATAAAAAGAAAAACAGTTTCCATTAAAAGAAAGCGCATTATTGTAAAATTATTATTTAATTACATTAGAAAGTCATTATTAGTCAATTTACTTTTACTTACAGTGTACAACGAGTAGATACGCGAAGAGTCTTAAATATCTAGCCATGTTGATTAAGCCGCAAGTCTCTCGTCATGTCGACCTGTTACTCATGCAACAAAACGCAGCCTCTATGAATCGATTTTCGGAAAATAACCCAGTGACAATTGGGCCTATTGGGATTATTGACATGGCGGTTACTCAAGTTAGAAATGGTTTCTGGGTATTTCTACAGAAACTGGGTAACTTGCGTCCCTTGGTTTGCAACCATTATTATGGCGTTTTTTAAGTCATAAATAAAGGGAAACTTGACTTTTCGGCATATTTGTTTTATTGTTTATTTGTTTAAACATGATTAGTACTATTTGATTATCATTACATTGTTCTTTATCATCCTGCAAGTTTGCTAATTAGTGTAATTTGTCATGTCCCAAACAGCCTGTATCTCGTAACATTCTGCATTTTTTTTCAGTTTATTTAATTATTTTAATTGAACACGGCATAGACCTTCACATAGAAATGCAAGTTGAAAACACTTTTAATTGTAGATTACATGTATACCTCCCAAAGGGTGTATTGAACGTTGTTAATTTGGACCTTACTTGTGTCAGTTTAAACTGATAATATCCCATGTTTGCATTTAGAGTCGAGAAGTATATGCTACTATGTAACCGTGTAGCCATATTCTCAAAACTGTTCTTTGGGTAATGTTCACGGCTGAAAGCTACATTAAGATCTGTCGGATCAATGCAAATCCGAATTCCGGTCATCGTTTTCCTGACACATGCCAAACTATTTACCCATTCGGTGGGCTCTTTCTCTTTGGTTGACTTCTCAAGATGGTCCAAATCATTCTTCTGATTCCGTATAGCAGCTAGTACGGAAGGTGGAGGGTGCACCACATGTGTAACTGTTTGGTCAATTTCAGTTTTGTATTCTCCGGACAAGCAGCCCATTTTCAACAGGTACATCACTATACTCTTCGATAATTACTTCAGCCTCTTTAATCTCCATTTTCACTGCATTCAATCTTATTATCAAACCAAACTTCACCGTGTCATCTCCTAGTAGATTAATATTTCTTGGGGTGTCCATCATCTGAAATTTCACGTTTCTTTTCTATTACTTTGTACTCACATGGCAAGACAACTTTTTGGTAAAAATAAGTTTGTAACCAGTTATATCCATCTGCAGTGATTGTAACCATGCGTCAGCGTTTTCCTTATATGTTCTATATTGTCAGCGTTTTCCTTCTGTTTACATATTGTCAGCTTAGCGTGTCAGCGTTTAAGACCCACCTAAATTATCGTTTCTTACGTGTAGGGAAGCGTTCTAAAGTTTATCTGGACAAAAGAGGAATATTTTTAACTGTTTTAATAAACTGATCCTACAATTTTGATAAAAGGCGAAGACATTAACCTTGAACAAAATAGCTTTGTTGTTAATAACTGATTCTAATTCTTCCCCCAAAATATGCGAAGACAGGCAAACACGTATTTCCCTTTAAGTTGTGTCATAAAATGCAAATTGATTACATATTTTAGCAAACTCTCATTAGAGTATCGTGAGATCTTGTGCTTAACAAATATACGAAAATATTGCCTGAATTAATGAAGATTGTCGGGTGTTCGAGAAGTTGTTTTGCATAGTTTCGCAAAAAAAAACAAAATATATCCCAGGAGACAGCTTATTACAGTTACAACTAAAACTCGTCTAATATGAAAAACAAAACAGTACTGATTCGGTACAATCTATGCACATGCTAAGCCTTAATGGGAAGTTGGACCAGCCGGTATACAGCTATCCGTAAATACGATAAAACATTTTCCCCCAAAATGGTTCACAGAATATTGGCCAAATAAAATATATTCAGTATTTTCAAATTGCTTTAAACTACGCTATATATTGGGGTTTCTGCACAAAACGTATTTCCCCCTTTAAACCTTTCGTGCCATTTTGACAATTTAACTGAGTTTTTTCCTCTGTGCCATAAATCTGGTGGCGTATTTTTTCCTTATATGTCTTCGACGCCATAAATCCTGTGCCCATATGGCCCTACACTACTGGTATATTTCACGACTTGCGCTGTCTTACAATTTAGATAATGTTATTAAGAGCCTTTCCTTTAACTAACTTATAAGTTATTGCGCAGAAGCTATGCACAATTTCTTCAGAACAAGGTTTAGATATTGTTACATGATTTAGATATAGGCAAATTGTCGGATACCGACTTTTACAACTGTTGTTTCAAAATAATGTCATAACTGATGATTCTTTAAAAAACAACAGTGCTTAAATAATAGTGTGACTAACCCACCTAGAACGCCAAAATCGGTCTTCGACGCCCCTATTATTTCTCTGCCAAATCCCTCTCTCTCCCTTTCTCTTGCTTAAATCATCAGAAGGCACTTTCTTCAGAACAAGGTTTAGATGTTGTTACATGATTTAGATATAGACAAACTGTCGAATACCGACTTTAACAAAAGTTGTTTTAAACTTATGTCATAGTTGATATTATTCTTTAAAAAAAACAACAGTGCTAAAATAATAGTGTTACTAAGCCACCTAGAACGCCAAAATCGGTCTTCGACGCCCCTACTATTTCTCTGCCAAATCCCTCTCTCTCCTTTTCTCTTGCTTAAATCATTAGAAAGCCGATTAATGTGTTATTTTTGCACTCTTTCCTTTGCTTAATATAATTTAAATTTGATTAAAATGCCGATCACGTTGTTTTCATGTGATGTCATAGGCACTGATAAGATATTTTAAGGCAGCCATCTTTAAAGGCAGAAGCTAATGCAGGTCGAAATCTGGAAATATGTGCTGTATTAAACTCACCGCTATGTTTTTATTTTTCAGTCTCTTTTTATATCAAATCTAATATCTTTTATGAAGTATTTTAAATATCAAAACTATGTTTTGATAGCTTAAAAGGTAAGTAAAAACAACAACAACAAAAAACAACAACAACAACACAAAAA
This sequence comes from Sinonovacula constricta, assembly GCA_007844125.1. NCBI lineage: Eukaryota > Metazoa > Mollusca > Bivalvia > Cardiida > Solecurtidae > Sinonovacula > Sinonovacula constricta. The sequence goes on along the minus strand of CM017567.1, from coordinate 51,191,921 downwards.
CAACAAAAATTAACACTTTTCATTTTGAAGGATGAGTCAATAATTATATTTATTTATGTGTTTTACGGGGAAAGCCAAGCAAACAAGCAAAACTATTTGGATAACCCTTTTATCAAACCGCTTCTTATGGCCTGCCGTAGAGGTTATTCAAACCGTACCATAAACGTCCCGATGCGTATGTAAAATTAATCCAACCCAAGGTCAGTTATTGTTACTAGAAATGTTTTTGAGTATAAAATGGTAGAGGAGGCCTTAAACGGTCTAAGAAGTCATGAACTGAGTACAAATGGTCGTTTTTCAGTTATTAAAGGGACAAAGTGCTTCGGCGATGGAGGTATGGCCGATTTACTTTACTCAATATACATTATATTTTGTTACTGTTTACGTTCGCGTTGCCGTTGATTTGTTGTCATTATCATAGACATTGTATCATGAATCGTTAATATTCTAGTTTTGTAGTTTTGTGCTAGCTGTTCCTCTTTACACACACTCGTTTTCTCTTTGTCTCTCACTCTGTCTGTCTGTCTGTCTGTCTGTCTGTTTCTCTTCCCCTCTCTCTCTCATTTTTTAACAATAACAGGTCAGATATGTCCATCTAAGATGATGATGCACTTCTTTGAGTTAATATTACCATCTGCCTCCTGGAGTGTACCAACTCAATCATAATACAGCCCCAAAACATGGCCGATATTCCATTATTTGGAGAATGTTGGAGAACATACAACCTTTCCATCTTTCCCTAACACTACTTTTTTCTCATCACAAAATATTACTTGTAAGTAATTCTCAGCTACTGACTCGCTTTCGTTCCCTACACCACATCATCTGGGCCTCACAATTAGCCCACTGTATATACAATTTTTAGACACCACACACTGTTTATAATCATATTTTGCCAATCTACCCCACAATTTCCTCTTAGAAGTACCCTTCTTGTTCTTCTGCTTTTTTCTTATTTAAACTTGTTAAAATATTTGCCAAGCGATTGCTTGCAATTTTTTTTACCAAAAGAAACAAAACCCCGTCGTCACGGTCGTCTGTGAATCTGCCCTTCCTTTTTCTGGGTTTGTTTTCTATAGTCCCACGTGGCGCCATGTTTGTTTGAAGCTGTATAATCATGATGCCATGATTTTGTCGGAAAAATACTTTAGTGGCACACACTTCCTGGAAATGGAAACAAAATGGGCAAGCAGGTTAAGTTTTACTTTTTATTGGTTAACAAAGTTTAGTCATTCATAGATCCATGAGAGGAAAACTGCAGTGTTCATCAGATGACGTTGCATCCTGTTTTATGGACAGGTACTGTATATAGCAATATGTTTATGTAAATACAGTTATAATATGTTGAAATATAACTAATTTTTGTCCAAACTTTGATTGTTGAATGATACCAGACACCTAGCCTATTAATTGTCCAAAAATGTGCAAAGTTATGTAAGTAGAGGTTCAAAGTTGACTAGAAATTTATAACTAATTATAAGACGGTATGACTAATTACCGTATATGAATAAATATTCGCGGATATGAATCTGGGGTATGAATAAAAAAATTAATATTTATGAGTATTTCTTAAGATTTTTCTGTGTCTATATGTTCTTTTATGTATTTGGTGGTATGTGAACTAATTTAGATTAAGTATTCTAATAATTAGATAGATATAGTCCAAAATACAGATCTTTATGTATATATCTATATGTCAGTTCATATACATGGACATTAAGGGTACGCATATGAACAATGAAATTGCAAACTTCAGCATTGTTTGTTATATTTATGTGAAGTCCGATGTAGCCGCACCAGAGTTTATATCCATAGACATAGAGGAGTACGTATATGAACGTTAAAATCATTAACTACAACTAAAATTCTTGTTTACTCGGATGCAATATTATTATTTTTAATTAATAACACTCCTGTTCATGAAAGTTTTACACACCTTTACATAATTATTTTATATATAGCCGCACCAGAGTTATATCCATGGTCATGTCATGTATCACCATGTATCACCATGTGCGTGTCCTGTATCACCATGTCAGTGTCCTGTATTATTATGTCCATGTCTTGTATGTCCATGTCCATGTCCTGTATCACTATGTCTGTGGTCTGTATCCCCTGTTCATGACATGTACAGGGATTTACCGGATGCATAAATCACAGCAATGTACGCACAAAAATAAATTCTGTGTCCATGTGGACACTTAAAATATGGCCAGAAGAATGTTTTAGTTATCAGCAATATTTGTCCTTGACATTTCCGATTCGATAAATTTCTTACCACTTTATCATGTAAGTAAATATACCAGCAAATCAATGCACATGCTATAATTAAAAGGCAATAGTTTAAGTGCTTTCACTTACAGTTAGAAACACTGTACTGTTCGGATGAATTCATGTTTTATTTTAATAAAAGCTTATGCATAAGTTACAACGATATGTAAAACAAACTGACGTGAGAAGTTTTGAGGGGTAAACATTGTTTTCTTTGAATAAAAGGAAATGTTATTTCAATTATTATTTACATATACTAATGAAGCGATTATATGGCTATAATGTTCAATTTCTACTACTAAAATGACTTTGACCCCCAAATCTTTTTGCTGGACTCCTGTTGTCATAGATCCTGAATCCAGTGAACCTCTGAAATAAAAAAGAAGTGTAAATCCCTGCATATATCCCCATGTCCATTTCCTTCATTTCTATGTTCACTATCCCCATGCACATATTCTGTATCCCTCATATTCATATTCAACATCTCCATGTATATATCCTGTATCGCCATTTAATATCCTGTGTCCCCATTCCTGTATCAAATACCTCCTCGATCACATTTCATATATCCATGTCAATTACTCTATCTCCATGATTGTTTCAAATATTTTCTTTTTCTTATTTGGTACCAGTACCAGTATTTCATATCGTATAAAAAAAGTCTTGCAAGAAAAAGTGGCACCAATTTTCATATCTGTATCCCGTATGTCCCCGTAAGCCCACTGGCATGTATTTTTGTGTAGAGATACTGCTTACAATGTATTATATAAAAACTGGGTAGTGATAATGGTTTGAATTTTTTAAGATTTTTAAATTACAATTACCAAATGTATAACAATCATTGAGACAGTAATTTCATAATTTCGATTTTTCTATCCATATACTGCAGACAGTAATTTTAATGTTATTATCGCTGTTCGGTTGTGAATTACCCTATATCTATGTTTGTTTAGTCAGTCCTGATTGTATGTTATACGAAAAAACAAAGTTACATTATTTATTTATAGAAAAATACATTTTCTAGAAAACACATTAAATGTAACATAATGATTTTTTACATTCATATCAGCCTAGTATCCATAACCTGTAATTGGTTTAATTAATTAACAAATATACATCTGTTAGTGGTAAAGATATTGATTTTTACGTTCATATCCGTATCCCAACTGTCCATGGATATGAACCTCTGTGCGGCTATCGAAATATTCATTAACAGCAAATGTGTACTAAGGTATTCCTCTTTAAAAAAAGAGGGTAAAGTAATGAAATTAATTACATTTCATCAAAATTAACTGAAATAAAACAAACAATGCTGCAGATGGCAACTTTAGTGTTCCTATGATCCATACCCTGTATGTCCACAGATATGAATTCCCATCTGTCTCTTTTATTACATCGATCACAATTACATTTAATACGAGAATACCTAATGTAATTAATTTTATTTATAGAAAATACATTAATTTTACTAAAGAAGACATAAATATGACATAATGTGTGTAATGATTTTACGTTCATATCCGTACCAAGGATTCATATCCAAGGATATGAATTCATATCCAGCAAATAGTCATACCCATTATAGGATACCCACACTGTTTAAGATATGAAAAGAGCATGTTAGAACAAAGTTTACATAGTACACAGTACCAGCATCTATCAAGTTATCAACACATACTATAACCCTGTAATGTGTAGTACAATTACCACTGCAGTTAATCATTTATATGTTAAAATAGTGACCTAACGCCCTATGTAGAACTATCAAGTTATTTTTGATCTCAGCTCAACTCTATATATACTAACATGTGTACCGGTATAATTGTATTCATTCTAATTTCTAAATATATAAATTCATGCACACTTGTATTTATGTAATTTCTGTTTATTGATGGCCTTTCTTTAGATTTTGTTTTCTATATCAATGCAAATAACGACATTAGTGCTTGATAGGTGCTGTATGTAATTCTTTTATGTTAATTTTATTTTTGTTTTCATGATATTGTTGTTTTTTAAATACATTTACTTACAGACTAATTATTTCTTTTTTTTCTGTTTGTAATGTACATGTTGTTTTATTTCCCTCAATAGGATACGTGTACCTGTTTTCTCCACATTTAAAGAAATAGTTATGGGCCTTACTGCGGCATCTGCATTAGCATTTCTTTACTTTTTTTGTTTTGGTTCATTTCTCAAACACTGGCAAATTTATTCCCTATAAACTTTGCATACATGTTAACAATAAAAAGCAGAAACCATCTCAAAAGGGCAGTAAAATTATTTGTTTGCAGTATGTGTGCCCCCTATATATGTTATGTGTTGTCTTTGTTGCTAATCTTATTGTACTATCCAGCACTGAGAATTATGAACCACACTGTCTATGGGCAGCATTTTCTTTATTGTTTTAACATCATAAAAAGGTGCATATTTTTTTAAATAATTTAATAATCTTAGTTCATTATGTTTTGATTTACCATCTGTTGTATGTGTTTAATGTATCTATCGTCGCTTGCATTGCAGACCTGTCTAAAATCAGCCAAATTATTTGGCGTGACAAAAAGTCTGTAACAAATGGATAGCAGAAATACACAGGTGTCCTATTTGCCATTCTTGGGCAGAAAGTGTTTGACTACAAGTTTGGCAAAGGCAGAAAAAATGATGAGGTATACAATGTTATTTTCCATGTTATCATAATTTAGATGGATTGTGTATTCATGACGATATTGTTGTGAATTCATTATGATTGTGAAATAATATTATTTGTTATTATCTATGTTATTGTTTTTTTCTTTTTATTGCATTGTATGTTTCCCATTTTAATCATTTCTTGTTCTACAAATCAATTACGTTTTTTGTACCTCATTGGACTTGAAGCAGCTTTTACCATTTTATTTGATGATTCTCTATATGTACTTTTTCCTGTTTAATCAAAGGTTTATGTACAGTTAATTGTTCTTGTTATTTTGATATATATACACAAAATATGTTCTCTTAATTTTATGTGGTATAAATATTAAAGTTAGATGGAAGGTTAAGAAGAATAGGTATTGTGCATAACATATTATAAGTTGGACTTTAATTTTAAATACCAACATGTATTCGGTAAACTCTGTATAGCTCTAATTTAAACACATATTTTTAGTTTTAATAATACTGAAGTGGCATATTAGTAATAAAATTTCAAAGAAATATTCTAGGA